>VXBI01013213.1:2038515-2062078 GCA_013397375.1 Toxostoma redivivum | reverse complement strand
AAAAAAAAAAAAAAAAAAAAAAAAAAAAAAGTAAGCAAGAAAGGCTGATTAAAAGGGAGAATCAACAAAATATCAACATGCCACAGAGAGGAAGGAGGAATAGATAATTAGAAGCAAAAGAGGAGCAGGTAATTATGATCTGAAATTAAACATGATGTTTAAGACGTCTCCTTTGTACTGCAGTGAAGATTTCAGATTCATACACATAATAAACACTCAGGTTGTCATCTGGAGGTGCAAATCTGAAAGATATTCCAACAAATGAAGTGCTGGCAGAGAGAGGTATAAAGAGATCTCCGCCTGTCAGGGGTCAGACAGCCTGAGATTGCTTCTAGAGATCTTTTGAAAATTTCACACGATTGAAGGCTTAGGGGCTTTGCTGTGTTCGCATTTCAAACTCAGATCAGCGGGATCACAATCAAAAATAGAGGTCTGGAAAATTTTGATGCAAAGATGGCCACAGGCTCCACTGATTTTTTTTTTCCTTCTTCTTCTTCTTCTCCCAGACAGACACTCTGACATGACTATGATCCCGGGGATGACAGAGTTGTCAGAAAAGAAAGGGAAAATAGCATCTTGTCTTGTAACTTCCTATCAGTCAAAAGGAATTTAGGATCCTCTTTCCAATAAAAGAGAGGGAGAAGGAGCAAGAGGGGGAGCGGGGGAAGACGAGGCTTTCTTACTGAGCAAAGAAAAGTCAAGAGATTTCTGTGTTTCATAATTAATATTCCACACCTAAACGTTTCTGATCTCTTCCCTTTACAGTCCTCCCACCCCATCACCTTTTTCTCTACAATTTCAATTTTAGATCAATCCAGGTCCTCTGAAACAGTATGCACAAGTGATAAAATGCTGGCTACATGTATATTCGCGTCTAATACTGTATCATTCATCCTATATCCTTCCGTGAGATATATTACATTTTTTACTCGAACTTAATGTAGCTACATGATTTTAGCAACAAACATCTCCTACCGTCATTGTTTTATTTAAAACATGGTATCGTTCTAACAAATATGTGTAAAGTCTGAAAAAATAAGTCATAAAACCGGAAGGAAATAGAAAATTGAGAAGTGTCCTGAGAGCCGAAGAACAGCAAAAGAAGGATTAAAGAAACGGGTATTGTGTTAAAACATATATTCAGTATATTCTATTTATAACTCTTTTGGCAAGGTCAGGTGCAATAGGAAGTGTTTTATCATCTCAGCTATTTCAAATTAATTGCTATTGATTTGTTGACCAGGAGGAAGAGTAGTTAGCTCAGGTCTAATTATTGTGGTTTCTAAAAGAAATGATGCGGGTAACTTTCCAAAGGAAACGAGCTGGGTTTGGAAACCGGACCTTGCCGGGATGCTCTTTCCTAATTAGCTCCGAGGCGAGTGCTTGGGATCCCGAGCCGCCTGAAAGTCTCCCTCCTTGCAATTTACTCCTGGATGCTCTGCAGTTCCTAAGAATTAGTAAAAATTGCGCGGTACTGCACAGCCTGCATGGATTTTTGCTGGATTGATCTTTTGAAATAATTTTTTGT
The DNA here is from genome assembly GCA_013397375.1 of Toxostoma redivivum. NCBI lineage: Eukaryota > Metazoa > Chordata > Aves > Passeriformes > Mimidae > Toxostoma > Toxostoma redivivum. The sequence goes on along the minus strand of VXBI01013213.1, from coordinate 2,060,550 downwards.
GGTGCCGTGTGCGCTTCTTCAGGTAGAGAGAGGAGAGGGAAGAAGCGAAAATATGCTTTTGGTAATTGACCATTTACATATATATATATAAATTTCCTTTTTCTTCATGAAAGAAAAAAAATATTAACACGAAAGAGGAATTTTTTTTTCTCCTTGGAAGGAATGGAAAAAGATTCGGACTCCACTGAGTAACCGAAGTTCCACAATCTCTTCAGAAATAAAACACAAATGCCCTTGCCAGTCTAGGAAGCAGAAAATAACCTCTACAAAATGCCTAAAATGATGAGATTTGCGTTGTTAAAGTTGTGGTTAAAAGTCTTAAAAGTCTGTATTTGAAACCGCCAAAGTTTCCCGTTTCCCCGCTACTCCCCAAATGTGACAGTGGTAACTCTGGCAAGTGACATCTCAATAATGAACAAAACTTTTTTTTTTTTTTTTTTTTTTTTTTTTTTTCCATTTGAATCACCCATTTATNAACAAAATTTTTTTTTTTTTTTTTTTTTTTTTTTTACTGTGCCATCTGAAGCAATCAGTTAATTAACAAATAACCCCCTCATTTTTCATGGACCCCACTTATTCTAAATGAAGGATGAGAACTTTAAGACAAAAAAATTAGCAACGAACTTGAGGATGCTAAGAAAAAAAACAAACCAACTTTTGAGGGATGGGTTTGGGGTGTATTTTCCTCTGCTGGGAATATTTTCAGGGTTATGTCACCCAAATAAACCTAAGCGGTAGTAAAAGCAATTTCCTGAACATAATAAACAAAGCTAAAAAAATTTAAAATAAAATAATTCGAACATGGAGAAATGGGTTGTTTCAAAGGATTATTAGAAATATCTTTTGGGGGAGATTTTGTTTTTTCTCCGCAGAAAAGATAAACTAGAATTAGGAGGATTCGAGTTTTTGTGCCCCTCTGCCTGTACCTGGATGGTGATGTGTTTGCAATCCAGACTTTCAGGTGCAACTTTAGAAATAAGGAAATAAAGGCAGAAATTCAGAGAAACAGAATTAGAAAGACACAAGATTAAAAACATTCTACGGAGAGCGGGGAGAAACAAAAAATAAGTAATTTTAAAGGAATTATTTCCCTTCTTGGGGAAAAATATCCGAGAATTTTTCCATATATACAACATAAATTCCAGCGTCTGCCGAATTTCCCGCTTTTAGCTGAACAAACTGCATTCGCGGAGAAAAAAAAAAAAGCCGAAAAAATTATAGAAGTCCTAACTTTGCCATCGAGCTGTCCTGTAAATCAGCACGTTTGCGCTGACATCGCGTGGATATTTTTTAATCTCTGGAAAGGTCCCGTCCCGCTGCGGGGAGTTGGTACCTGTTCAGAGGGGAGGGAGGGGAGGAAAAGCAGCAAACGAACTTGGCAGAAGGGAATCGTTGCCATTCTGGGCAAGGACGTTGGGCAAGAGTTTAATTCTCAAACTTTTACTTGGGAAGAGTAGAAAAACTGAAATATTAACGAGCCGACTTGCGGGGAGGGCGGTGGGCGCAGGATTGAAGTGGTGATGCCCCCTCCTGCGGGCTGAGGGAGAGGAGGGGGGGATTTGTATTCCTTTCACCCTAGAGATGGACAAGATTGTCCTGACAACTGCAAAACGCAGGGGTTCGGACCTTTGTTCTGGGGCTGCCGATTGCAATTTGGAGGTGGCGATTTGTGTTTTCTCCCTGTTAAAAGAAAAACAGGTCAATCCGTGGATGGACTTTTTTTTTCCCCAATAAAGTTTTCACAAACCGAGAGTGTATGTTTGGGTTTTTTTCTTTTTTCTTTTCTTTTTTTTTTGTGTGGGTTTTTCCCCCCGTTTTTCTTTTTGTTTTGAAGCGTGGCCAACAGCTCGCAAAGAAACGTGGAAATTAACGGGAGCTCTGCTGGTGACTCCAGCCCGCTTGGTGAAAGCGTCCCTAAATCGGGGCTGGAACTGGCGAGCGGGCCCGATCCTGTTTCCCTTCCTCAGGGAAATCCACCTGCCTCTCACCCGGCTCTCTGTAATTTTGGGGGGGAGGTGTGTTAGTTTTAATTCCCCAAGCCGGGATGCCCTATCCCGTCTTCCTGCCCGCCCCGCCTCCTCCACCCAACCTCCCCCTCCCGCTGCCCCACGACCACGCAGGACGAGCTCAGTGCAAGCTCAGATCAAGCCCCAGCTGGCTCCCGGCTCCGGATGTGACTTCCCGGGCCCCATCCCGGCTCCCCTCCGGGAGCACCGCTCGTTCCCCCCAACGCGTGTCCCCCGTCGGGGTCATCCCGCTGCGGGCGGGGTGAGATGGAAACCACCCCACTTCCAGTGTCGGGCTGAAAACACCTCCCACGGCACACAACACCTTTTCCTACACCCCCGAGTCAATGAAATCCTCCTTAAATCTTCCCAACTGCACAACTGGAGATAGCAGCTGGTATCGCCGTCAGTGGAGCTGCGCTTGGCTCGCGGGGACTTTCACTCGGGTTTTTTTACAGGGGAGATTTTGGGTTTCTGTCGCACCCCTCTGTCTGTGCACACCTTGCAGCCCTGACGTGAAACGCTCATTGCCTCCCGCACGGGGTTCGTGCCGGGCTGGCAGTGAGTGTTTAACCCAAATCTATACGTATGGCCTGTAAGGTATAGAACACTCCGAGCGTGTTCCTCATGGACACGGGGCTCGCTGGAGGCGGGTGCGGAGTCAGTGGGTGGCACACACAGCCCCAGCCGCGGGTGGATGTCCCATGAGGGATGCCAGCGTGTGCCCTGAGGTGTTTGCAGAGGGTTCAGTGCCTCCGTTGGGTTTGGGGGACCAGGAATGGAGGGGGCTGGCCGAGGGGCACCGCCAGAATTATTCCCAGGCACCAAAGGCTGCTGTGGAGATTTCACATGATCTTCCTAATTCCACGTTTTATATTTTATGATTTCTTGCCAGCATCACAGTGTGTTTCTGTTTAGATATACTAAGCTCCTTGAAATTAATTAACCTGTGGTCAGCAACAAAAAAAAAAAAAAAAAAAAAAGAAATGTAATACTGGTTAAGCTATATTCCTTTACATCGTTTGGTCACAGTTAGTTACAGAATTTTCCAGCTGTGAGGATGATGTACACTATTTATTGTAATTGAATTGCTGTTATAACACCTTTCAAGAGGAAAAGTGATACATGACAAAAGTTGAGCTGACGCAGGGGCCCCCTTTTTATTTCTCCCCTCATTCCCCCTGGCTTATGTGGAATAAAACCTTCACTACCGAGAGCCCCCACTCGTGGATGAGGACCTGGGGTGGTTGAGACCTGGGCCCCGCAGAGCGGTGCGGATCCCCCGCAGCGAGAGGCGCTCCGGCCGCGCATCCCACGGGAATTCCCGGCTGGAGCGGGCACCGCGCTGCTCACCCCGCAAGAATTGCCGGCTGGAGCGGGCACTGCGCTAACCCCACGGGAATTCCCGGCTGGAGCGGGCACTGCGCTCACCCCACGGGAATTCCCGGCTGGAGCGGGCACCGCGCTCACTCCGCGGGAATTCCCGGCTGGAACGGGCACTGCGCTCACCCCTCGGGAATTCCCGGCTGGAGCGGGCACTGCGCTCACTCCGCGCTGCCCGCGGATCGCTCCATCAGCCTCACACCGGCGGAGCACGGGGAGAAGGTGATTGTTTATGGCCCAAAGCGCCGCAAACAGCCGTTCTCGTGTTTGGGGAGGCAATTGGATTTATTTCCATCCCACGACTAATAGATTCTCTAGAGCATCTGAGAGATTATTTTATAAAGCAAATTCAAACCAGGCTGTTCATTAGATCCCATTATTATGAAAAGGGAATGATCAGTTGGGAAAAAAAATCTATCTAATTTGGAGGGAAAAGACCATAGATTTAAAATAATTTCTGTAACTTTTACTACCTTTGGCGGTTTTGGCAAGAGAACAAATAAAAACCCGAAGGAGTTAGAAGTGTTTTTTCCTCTCTCTCATTTTTTTTCCCTTCTCAGTGCCACACAGCAGCCTTTCCTCCTTCAACTTCAAAGAGGACTGAAAGGACAAACATTCTGATACAGCTAATAATACATGGAGAGAAAGAATTTGCATTCCTTAGCAAATATAAGTGCTCATTAATAGAATCATGTATTTGACTAAGAACATCTTGCCAGTACAGCTGGGAGATAGAAAGTGGTCGTGTGGGGAGGGTTGGAGAAATATTTTTGATTGACTCTGTAGGAACCACATCACCCTGCTTTCCCCCAGTCATCTATATCAGGTCGATACTATTAAAAAAAAAAAAAAAGTAAAGTAATAATCATAAAGGAACAGATGGGGACAGAGTGCCCTGCGACTTCTGAAAGGCACAGCAAGGACTCGCTGCCTAGAAATTCATCAAGATAATGCTAATTGCACTCTCAGGCCGTGCCGCAACCGCCCTGCTGCGGGTCCCGCATCCCTGCCCACATCCCTGCTGCATCTCTTCCTGCATCCCTGCTGCATCCCTGCTGCATCTCTTCCTGCATCCCTGCCCGCATCCCTGCTGCATCCCTGCTGCATCCCTGCCCACATCCCTGCCCGCATCCCTGCTGCATCTCTGCCCGCATCCCTGCTGCATCCCAGCCCTCATCCCTGCCTGCATCCCTGCTGCATCCCTGCCCGCATCCCTGCTGCATCCTTCCCCGCATCCCTGCCCACATCCGCTCTCTCCCACCCCCGGGACTGCTCCGAACGCCTCCATCCCCTCCGATCCCGCAGGTTTGACGGGGAAGGACGGAGCTGTGGCTGCGAGGGAGGGCAGCGACCCCTCCCTCCCCTCAGCCGCCGGCCCCTTTCCCGCAGCGCTCGGGGCTCTCTCGCCCCCAGGCCCCGCACACGGCATTAACCTGTTCGCACCCGACCTGGCTCCGGCTGCAGCCCCCGGGGGATGCCTGCACAGGGAACACGCGGTTTTGGGGTTTTGGCATCGCCATGGGCCATCACCGGGAGCTCTCTTCCCAACCAACACTTCCTCAGGCTCTGACTGAGATGATTCTACCTAATAGGTGTGATGGGGACTGACAAACAAAATTAAAGTTGCCTTCTGATTGAAACTTTGTTCGCTTGACTGAGCTGAAGACGATTCTTGTGGTTATCCTTATTTTACACTCATGAGAACCCTAATTTAATTCTTATATTCCCTACTGTAAATCTGAATTTACTGTTCCCTGTAGAGGAGTATTCTCCAAGAGGGAATAAATAAAAATCAGCTTGACAAAGACCCCGGGAAAGTTTACAGAGACCCAGGTGGGCAAATCCTTCCTGTTCTCAGCACAATAAATGATATAAAAAAGAGAAAACCTTAGAGAAATTAAAAAACAACTCAGCCTTTTAAGGCGATTATCCTATTTTATGCCTACGTTTACTGATTCACACCTTTCTACGAAAAAAAAAAAAAAAAAAAGTAAAAATATCTGTCCAGCACAGACTGAGTAGGTGTGCCTGTGAGGAGACTCGCAGTGAGGAGATGCTGAATTGGAATTGCAGCTCAACATCGGAACTATAATTTGTTCTCCTGGATTCCCAGTCTTAAAAGTGTCATAATTATCAGGATTTTAAAGGTGAACAATATATTTCAAACTGTTATTTTGAAGGACCCTGTGAGTTTATTTTTCACTTCAGTCTTGAACACCAGGTTTGGATATCTTTGTAGAAGATAACCCTTAATTCAGCTGCGGGGTTGAGAGCCTGGTGTAAACACAGAGTAAGGATACTCTGCTGAGAGTCTTACTCCATCAAATTTTGCTGCTAACAATTTCTTTCTAGGTTTTAACTCTTTCAAGCTTATTTACAGAAGTTATCTTTTTCTGTGAGTTTCTTTAGTTTCAGTTAATTTGGAAGCACTTTTTACACATGATGTGAGTGTATTTTTATTTCTCCAACGCAGCTGAGCATAGCTTGGCTTTGACTTTATTTCACTGGAGATGAACATGAACGCCAAAGGAATGGACAAGGGATGCATCACATGTGGTTGTCCAGGGTGATTTGTGTATAGCAAGTGCAGAAACGTGTGTTGGCTTCAAAGAAATCCTGTATTTTATCAACATAATCTGTAGAAATTATCAGTCATGGGCCTGCTGTTGGTTTAGGCCCAGTGGTCATGGGTCTGATAACCTTCTGGCTGAGCTTGGGATTAAAAAATCAGAAATCTGTGGTTCACTCAGCAAGTGGGACCCTCCATCTGAGCACACTGATGTCTGCAGTGACTCTTTGTTCTGTCCCAGTGGTCCCCAGCCCATGCTGGCCCTGGGATAATAACATCAAGTGAGGAATGCACTGGCTTTTTTTTTTTTTTTTTTTTTCCCCTCACCTCTCCCCATCCTTTTTAACTCCTCTGGCTGTGAGCAGCCTCGGAGGGTCCATAAGGTTAACAAATTGGGAATTTCAACCCCCTTTGTTTCAGCCTCCCCTGAAACACGCCTGTTGGCTTTGCTGCGGGGCCTTGAACCCAGGAATCCCTCCTGACCCACAGCCCCAAGGCCCCCGAGCTCACAGGGACAGCCTCAGCAGGGGACTGCCCCAGGGTGAGGAGCCCAGATCTTTGGGGATGAAACAAAATGTTTCAGATGTGATGAATTGGACATCTGTTTCATCAGAGGGGAAAAAAAGGAAAAATTCATCAGCTCTAATGAGAGATGCAAGGATATTTTGGTATGTTGATAGGCTGCCTCCTGCTCCTCACAGCTGGAACAAACACTACCTAATCTATTGGCCCCTAGGAATGATTTTTTTTTCCCCCTGGGCAATATCTTTTCTTCACATCAGATCACTGGAGTATCAGTAGCAGGCACTCGATGCTTTGCATTGCGCTCTTTAGCAGTTTTGGGTCACTGCCAGCCTCCAATTTACCTGCAAGTTCCCTTCTCTGGGATGTGGATCCATTCCATACTGGATTTCTTAAACATGATCTTGTCTTCCTGTGCAAGCTTTTATTTTTTATTCAGTAGCTCTACGAGAGCTAAAGGCATTTTGTTTCTCTGTTAACGTGGTCAGGGGATCTGCTTTTACCCTGAGCTTATCCTGTAGGATTCACCTCCTCCAAATGTTTCCATACCCTCTACATGTGGTGAAAGGCATGAGGGATACGTTCTTTCTCACCCTGGGAACATCTCAGTGTCACCCATCCCCTGCTCAGTCCGTAGCTCAGTGCTGTGGACACTGTCCTGTGCTGGCTGCTTTATCAAGGCATTGATAAAACCCCTGGAGATTTTTATTAGCAGCTTTGTGTGGACTCTGAATGGTGCTAAAGCATGTCCCTGCACCTGATCACCTTTTCCCCTTTTGACATGTGTTGGTTTTGTGCACAGATTCAGTTCTTGCAAACCAGACTCCTCAATTCTTTGTGTAAAATTATTTTTCCTGTAAATACAGTATTATTGACAGAGCCTTCTCTGGAAAGAATTTCCTCTCCAGCTCCTATTCACTTCATTCCCTGGTACTGTGTTCTAGGTGCAGGGCTTTTGCTTTTATTTGTACTTTCCTCCTTGCAAGAGGTGGCAGGAGGCCAAGCTCTGCCTGAGCCATCTTGCACACCCAGGGCTGAATGAAGCCATGAAAGATCTCTGCCTCTAACCCCAAGTGTGTGCTTTTCATCTGAAAGGCTGTGGCCGGAGATGGTGCAAGCTCAGCTGGGATTTTAGCCAGGCACTTGCAGACCAAGTTTTACAGCATTGCCTGAGAGGGGACAAGTAGGCATCTGCCTTTTCCTGGCCATCCTTGCAGCTGCCCCAGCAGTGGCCTGTTTCCAAAGTGCTGTCACCCACGTTTATTCAATACTTGACATTGTAGAGGCTCTTCAGGAAGCTTCAGGATGCTGTCTGAACCTCCTGATAACAGCTTGTTGTGCTGTTGACACGGTTGCAGATCCTGTGACTCCCCATATTTCTTTTTTTAGAAGTAGCATTCCAGCTCTCTCTGTTTTTTGTTTTTTTTAAGCCTCCCTTTCATTAAATCATGCTGATGCCACTGAAAATTGTCAGCTGTCCATTCTTTCCCTAGACAGGGAATAGATCTGTATGTATATATATGTATATATGTATGTATAATCAAGGCAAGGGGAGGAGAGGGTCAGGTGTTGCTATGGAAAGAGACTATTAATCTGTGACAGAACTGGTACTCTGGGAGGTGAGAGCCTTCCCCTGCACAAAATAAGCCTTTAAAGGGAAGCTCACCAACCTTTCTCCAGGGGACACCTGCCCCAAGTTTGCTGATTTGGTAATTTGTTTCCCTTGTTGCTCGACTTGGATGATGGCTTTTCAATCAGATTTTCACTTCTGTAAATGTAGCCCAATCTCAACTAGTCTGGATTAAATTAGAAAGAAGATTTGTATGAGGTATTGCCTTGAATACTTTACAAAGAGCTTGATGGCCAGGCCCTAGAGATTATTATGTTTCTCAAAAATCTTGTGATGGTTTATGCCAGACAAGCACCTACTTACACACGTCAGACACCTTTCACTTTTAATAGATGCATCCGAAAAGAAAGAAGTGGAAATTGAAGGAAAGGGAGAGATTAATCCCTTTCTCATCTATTCTGTTAAAGTGATGTTCCTTGCAGAGCCCACCTGGGCATCACTCTGGTCCATACTGGGCATGGTTTCATCAGGGACTGTCAAGTCAACCAGCCTGCAGCAAATAAAAACTGTTCTGCTTTTATTTGCTAAGTCCATTTCTGACCGAGGATGGAGCAGAAGGAATCCTCCTTTGGAGGTGCCTTTGCAGAACTGGTTTCTCTTTGTCCTGCACACATGGACATCCAAGCACACACAGGTGGCTTCATCTCTCCAAGGCTCCCAGTGAGGAGGGGGTTGAAGAAGACACTCCTGAACCACAAACTGATCTTCATCTGAGAGCCCACAGGGTATAGGACACAAGCTATTAACTGTGGCAAAATGATTGCATTAAAAGATAATGGAATAAAAGGTAGATTTGTAAGCTGAATTTCTCAGCTATAAAACTCAAGCTGCACTCTGCGTGTTTTTACACCTTTGGAAGAATTCTCTCTCTGGGTGTAATTTTAACAGCTTGTCCCCTAGTTTTATCTTGGCCTAGCAATGGAACTAGAACTAAAGTTAAATTAATTTCTTCCCATGCAGCAGGATTTTTCAATCCATTTCCCTTTTCCAGCCCCTGCCATTCTTCCTGCTGACTGCAGACCTGCCAGTTGGTGCTGCCTCTCCTGGTCACTTGGAGGTTGCCTCATGGACCACAAGGTCTTCCCTGGCCAGAGGCTGAGCACAGCTGCTTGAAGGAATGTGAATGAGCAGAACAAGCCTCTCTCAGGGTCATTGGCCTGGTGTGATGCTCACACACAACAAGCAATGAGCACAAGCAACATTTTATTTTTGTTCTGCCTGGCAGTCTCGGTTTCAACTTTTTAAATTTTTCCCTTTGCCACAGGAAGCATCAGAGGACTGTGCATTGAGCTCTGTATACAATAAGAAGAGTTGGTTTAAATATTAAAGTGTTAACATTTCCTTGGGTGTCCCTTATCTCTAGTATTTTTAAGTTTTCTTCAGCAGTCATTTGATTGATTCTGAGATTTTTGTACTGCTTTGGACCTTTAAATCCTGGTAAGAAATAATGTGTCTGTTTTTTCAATCTTTGCAATCCGAACATTTCTCCTTGCAGGAACAGGAGTGCGTGTGCACAGAAAAATGGAGTTATGTGCCTCTCTGGAAATCAAACCTGGGAAAACGAGGGTAGCTCTTTCCTCTACAGAATTTAGAAGTTTTCCATGACCCTTTTCTGTCTTTTTCAGAGCAGATTTTGCTGGAAAACCAGCACTCAGAGAAGGGCTGTGGCCTCAGCATTGCCTTAGGGTCATTTCTCCTTTCCCACCCAGCTCAGTAGCAATGTTTTGGTCAAGGATGGTGATGGACACAGGGTATCGGTCACAGAGGCTCTCATGACATTCCCAATAATAAAACAGGTAAAGTTCAGTGATCCAACCAACACTGCTCAAGTAATTTGAGCATCAAGGCATACTGATGATCAGCTGCTGCATGGTTCTACCTGGTAAAATAACAGGAGGATAACTTAGAAAAAAAAACAAAAAAACCACCGGGCCTACTCAGAACTTTGTCACACAATTCAAGATGCTGCCTGGGGTGATTGTCAGTGGTCAGTGGTGACAAGATGACTGGTGAGAAGAGGAAGGAGATGATAAGTAAGAGCTCATGGTGCACCGGGGCAGGCAAAAGAAAAGTCATGAAGAAACAAATAATACTTTCCAGAGCAAAGAGATTACTGAGAGAGAAGGGCTGTTTTTGCAGCAAAAAGTTTTCTTCATAAGTGGGCCTGAATTGCACCATTATAGAGATGGGGGTGCATTTCTCCTCTGGGGAATCCATGGCTTGTTTGCTAGTGAGGGAAGAGGGATGCAATCTCCTTGGTCCTACCAGTAAATCTATCCAAAATAAAAACAAATCTGAGTAGATTGGGTGAGGGTTTTGTTTGCTTTTGTGGGGTTGTATTGCATGGAAACCTGTGCCTTATTAAATGGTGTCCATGCACAACACTGCAAGTGCTCCTTGAATCCAAAAGTGTTAACAGGGTAAATGTTTAACTAAGAAAATTAGTTAGATTTTCCTCTACATTTGACCTATCCATTATGGTCTTAGTATTTAAAAGCTTTCACCTCAGTACCATTTCTTAAGTGATAGGAAAGAGGGTCTTTCCACTCTGATTCAAGAGTGCCATGTTGGGAGGGTTGGGGGAAAGGAGGAAAAGAGGTAGTTGTACAAATTGTGGCTAAACAGATGATCCAAGCTGGCATAATTGATGAAAGAGAAACTGAGATGGAGTAAGAAAGAATAAAATATGTAAAAGAAGAAAGAATGTGAGCATCTAGGAAGTGAAGGTAAGAAGTATGACCTTGCTGAAGGATGGGAAAGAAGCAGTGTGAAGGATATCTGGAGGATAGGCACAGGATGGTAGGAAAAGGGATTTGTCACTTGTTTTTTGGGATGGGCAGACAGACGGGAGGCTGTGGTGAGGGAGGAGACACAGAAAGGGGCACACAGCAGACCAGGCTGGCCCTCAGAAGGGAGGTGGGGGAAGGTGACAGGCTGGGGGGAGGCAGGGATGGCTGCCAGCCTGCGTGGTGATGGGGTGGCACTGTCAGTGCTGGTACTGTCAGGGATGGCAGATGACAGGAGTAGGAAATGGGGGATACGGGAGAAGAAAGGGCTCTCAGCCCCCACCACTGACATGGGAGGGGTGAGTTCAGCTTCCATCTCTCAGTGTAGCTCCTCAAAATCTGGGGCCATCTGGACGCAGTCCTGTCCCTCCTACAAGCTGTCAGCAGCACGGAGGGATTGCTCTGGCAGCCAGGACTCCCTGGCACATCCCAGAGCCTCTGTGCTCATGGCCAGAAGGGCAGATGGCACCGGATCCACTAGAGTGGCTTTGCACCACCTGGTGTCCCCTGTCTGGGGGAGCCCTGCAGAGCCAGGTGAGCCCAGCCCTGGGCATGGTGCTGTCACTCATGAGGGGACACCTGAACCTCCTGGAGGATGGGAACCACGGTGTGAACGTTCAGGATGGACACGTGTGGTTCTGGCTGGCTGTGTTACGTCAGGCAGCACCGAGCAGCAGCCCGAGATGGGTGACAAAGCAGGAGAGTGACACAAGGTCTGCAAAGGAGCAGATGCTTGCAGTGATCAGCATCTTCAGCCCCATCTCCTCAGCATTTCCTCTGCCCATAAAGTAAAATTTGGACTGGTGTTTTGAGTTGCTCCTGCAATGGGCATGAATAAAAGTTGTTGAAAGTATTGGCCATTCCTGATTGTGCTCACCTGCACATCAGGGATTATTTTATTAATTAAATGTTTCACTAACCCTCAACCTTCCCTAGAACAATACTGGTTTATTACAGCAGATCTGGTAAGGGGGATCTACAAAGTGAATGCTTTGGGGTGAGAAAGTGATGTGTGTTTTTTTACTTAGAGCAGCAGAAAGTAATGCCAAGGATTGCAGCTCTTCATTCTGCAAAAAAACAAACCAAACCAACAAACACACAAATAATTAAAAATCGTGCCAAAAATCAAGACCTATAATAATGGCAGTATAAAATTTTGTATTAGAGGAGATGACATGGGAAGCAAGTGGTGACTGTGAATTGGTTAAAGGGTCAGCTCTCCCTGGCTGAGGAGGGCTGGCTGTTTATCCTGTCACCCCAGGCATTGCCTCCTCACAGATGTTGTTCCTGGGAGAGGGGAGAGGTTGTGGTTGACTCATCCAACCCTCAGCCCTAACAAACTCCTTCGGCAGGGGAGACCCTGAGACTTTTAGCTTGAATCTCATATGTGCATGAACTGCTTTCACTGGAAAATAAAAATGCTTAAAAATAAATGACATCTCTTTCTATTAAATTGTAAGACTTCTCCAATCTAGGTATGGCATTCTGACCAAAACCTTTGAGGCAGAAATCCTCCCAGAAGAAAAACAAAGTGACCCACGCTAAAGATATCCACAGAGCGAAACAGAAAAATAAATAGAAGGTTTGAACACAAGTTTTCTCTGCATGATAAACTGGCTCCCTAAACATTGATTTATTAGTCATTCAGTAAAGAGGAGGAGAAAAAGAAGAGAATAAGAAAGATTCTGGATTGATAAATTTGCAAAGGTTTTAAATTTATTTTATCATGTACCATGAAAATACATGCAATGAATTCATACATAAACAAATAATGAAATATCTTTAAACACACAGATAAGCATGCACACATAGTTCACTTGTACAAAGCAGAGCCCAGTTTCAAAAACTGATCTCAGACCGTGCTGGACTGCTCAGCTGTGTCACTTTACACTGGCACAGCAGTCACTGCATGATTACACATCCTGCTTTGGGGCTGCACTAGTGTGGCAGTTTGGAAAGTACATGTAAATGAATGATCTGAAGTGTGTGACACCAGCCTCTGACCTAGCCCACCCCAAACTCCCCTTTTAGACAGGGTGAAAAGGTGAAACCCTGTGACACTGGAGCCCTGGTATGTATATTTGATGAAATGCTATAAGTGTGCTGGATGTGGTTCAGGGGAGGGACATATTAGCTGCAAATGTCATTAAAGCAGCTACCAACTTAAAAATGCATAAAATGCAGAAGAAACGGAGCCATAGCAAAACCTGTTAGTGATAAAATTGGAAAGAGAAGCACTGTGTGCCCAGCTGGTTAAATCATGATGGAGGGCAAAATCGAGTGAAAAATAAACACCAGATTTAGAAGCACACTTGATATATCTGGCAGACTGCAGGAGCTGGTGCCACTGAGGAAGAGTTGTCTATAACCATGTCAAAACTGCCCAGTTCTGTTCAGACCTACACATAATGTTGGTACCCTGCAGAGTCTCAGCCATCTCCACTCGAGCAGCAGGGAGCCGTGACCCAGCTCTTCCCTTGCTGTCCCTGCTGACAGGACTGGACTCAGACTCTCAGAAGAGATTCATCTTCATAGAATCATTTAATCCAGAATGGTTTGGGTTGGGAGGGACCCTAAAGATCACCTTTTTGCATCCCCCTGTCACGGGCAGGGACACCTTCCATTATCCCAGGTTGATCCAAGCCCCATCCAGCCTGGCTTTGGACACTTCCAGGGATGGGGCAGCCACAGCTTCTCTGTGCCAGGGCCTCACCACCCTCACAGGGAAAAATTTATTTCTAGTATCTAATCTAAATCTAACCTATTTCAGTTTAAAACCATTACCACTCATCACTATACTCCCTAATACCTTGAACATCCCCTCTAAGGATCTAGAGGCAGTTTTGCAATCAACAGAAAAAAAATCAGAAATGTGGTATTCATAACTGTTAGATGACTTCAGTGCTCAACATCCATTGATTTAAACACAGGAGAAGTTTTTAAAACTTCTTTTATTTTCCTGATTAGCTCCTATGAACACAGCTTCTGGGTGTCCAAGCTCTCACGAAAAATCAAAGGAAGCCCAAATGCAAAGCAAAAGCACAGTTGTCACTTTAGTTTACTCATGCTTGTCCCAGAAAATGAAAAGAGGCTTTTTCTCACTTTGTTTTTTTTTTTTTTTTTAATGCACTTGTGCAACACAGTTGTGTTTGGAGTTAAACTTCTTATTGTCATGTTGGAAACCCAAACTGTGAATGCAAATCTCCTGATGGCTTAGTACCAGACCTATGAGTCTCATTGCAGAGACATCTTTGAAAATTTGGCCTCATTTTGTAGTGACAAAGTGACAGATTCCTCTGGTAAGGAAATTCTGGTGAGTAGAGTGCCTGGAGGTTTGGCTAATCTGCTAGGATTACAATTTGGGTTTTAATGACAATATCTTAGTTTTCCCTCAAACCAGCCATCAAAACAGAGCTCTGCTTTTAGAGAAAACCAAATCCACAAAGATAGATTTATCCCATCTGACTGGTGTTCCAAAGCTTCCAACTAAGCCTGTGTTCCCCTTGTCACATTTCCTCTGCTAGAACCTGTGTCTGGTTTTTAATGTTCTCGCATGGTTTTGAGCAGCCAGGATTCTTGGGAAGCTCACTTTCACCCTGTTTACTTCAGAAATTAATTGGGATTTCTGTCTCACACTGATCCTGAGGATATACCTTGTCTTCTCCTCTTAAGCTCTCGTTTAAAGACCCAGTGGGATGGATGGGATGGTTCCTCTTCTCCCACCCTGAGCTTGTGCCAGGGAAGCCTCGTGCCAGGATCAAGTCCACCAACTCCTTCACTTGTTCAAAGACACCCTTTTATGATACAAATTCTTCTCAAGCCCTTGCCAATTAAGCCCAGTTTAATAACTCTGATATATTTCATCTTGGAAGAGCTAATAAAACCATAAATTACTGTTCACAGTGCTCCCAAGAGGCAGATGGCCATTATCACATCCTCACTCCTTTGATAGGGAAACTGAGGCAATGTGGTTTTAGGACAAAAGAGTGGAGTCTTTGTCAAACCACCCAGGTGAGTTCAGTGCTCTGCAGTCTCCCATGTGGGAGAAAAATCTTCTTTTGCTGGGTATAAAGGGAGAATCTCCTGGTTTTCCTCATTGGGAAGTGCAAAAGTGAAAAATGGGAAGCCAGGCCATGAAAATGATGTCTGTGGATCTTCCAATTCTCTGCTGGGCATTTGAACTTCAAATGTCAGCAACACTCTTCTCCCTTGCTCTCAAGAGGGAAGCTATATCTGGAGTAGGGCAACATGCCTTAATTTGAGAGATTTAATGCCTTCGAAGCACTACCAAAGCACAATTAACAAATAAAAAACCCCAGAAGTCAAGGCAGGAGACCAGAGTATGTAGTTCAAATATCAAAGGAATATTACCTATGCTTTCATCTCTCTTTCCTCTTGTGAGTCAAAGATACAACATATTACTGCATATTTTAAGCATTTTCTGTTTTCAAAGCTTAAATGTCGGTGTAATTACCCCAATGGTTATTTCTGTTGTGCTGTGCCAGGCTGGTACTTCTGCAGAATCTCCCAGTTTTCACACTATTATCTTCATCTCTGCCTTTGATAGGTTTGTGTCCAATTTACTCTGGATTTGAACTGGTTCACATTCATTGAAAATCTGCTTTGAATGCTGCCAAATGAGGTATGGTACTGACTTTTGTGGGGCATTTTTGATGTCCTACTTTCACCTGGTTCCCCCACCCTCTTTCCGAAGTGCAGGATCACCTGGTTGTACTGAGACCCGCAGTTCAGAGCAATCTGTGATGCAGCCACCTGGAACAGAACATAACTTTCACCTTTTTCTCTTTTTCCATCTTTCTTTCTTTAGAATAAACTTTGCAGTTGAGCATTATTGACAAATCTGCTTGGAAGAGACATGTGAAGAACATCCTTTATGGTCCGTCTTGTGGTAAAACGTGGGTATTTCTTTGCTCATTTGAATGTCAGTGGATTATTTATGCTGGTGCAATGTTTTCAAGAGATAAAATACTCCCTACTGTGCTACATGCAAATCTCTGCAATGTAAACATAAATAGTTGTTGCACATGCATAATCAAAGGCATTTTTTATAATTATTGTTGGATAGTTCAGTCCTCTAATAGCATCATCTGGTGTAAATCAGTGTAGCTCTACTGAAGTCTGCAAAGCCCCTACCGATTTGTACCAGATGGGGCTCAAACTCTTCACTCTAAGTTTAGTCCTTCTTAAAAAAAAAAAAAAAAAAAAAAAAAGAGAGAGCGAAAGCCATGGTAGTCCTTGAAAATGAAGTTCTTTGTTCATTCATGGGAAGCTGGTAGAGCAAGAGTGGCAGGGACTTTTCTTGATCCATACTCAGCCCTTATCTAGGGAGAACATTTCTGCCATGAGGGAAAGCAGGGGGTTCTGTGCCAAGTGAGTTCTTGGCCCCTCTGCTCAGACTGCTGCAAAGATTTGCCAGATAATGTCATTTATAACGTGAACTCCTTTCTGACAAGGTTTGGACCAAGACCACCAGCTCTTTAGCACGGGCCAGCAGACACTGCCAGATGCTAAGAATTTTCAGTCATTCAGAACCTGTGCTGCATTTTTAGACACCTAAAGGTGAAGGGCTGGAAATCTGGTTTTCTGTCCCCAGAGCAATCTTGTTTCACTGTCATTCAGCATTATCTTTTCTCCAAAATTGTACACAGCACAAAGAACTTTCTAAAGCTACTTTGACACCTGATTTGACTCCAGCTGAAGACAACAACCTCAATTTCATCCTTCTGGTGTTCTATAGAAAACTGTGGTCTGAGTTAATATAAAAGACAAAATTCAGTAGCATCTATTTCCACAAATTAATTTAGACTACATCATTCAAATAAGTGCTAGTGGAAGCTGCCCGTGCAGATTTTAATGCTATAAATATACATTTATTTCCAAATCATCAACAATGTCTTAACTGCTGCACACAGTGTTTTATCAACAAACACAAAGTAAGTTAACTTTGCTTGCATAAAAAGAGGAAAATTAGGAGTTTGCTCCCCCTCCTTTGAATGCCGACAGCAAAAATATCTATTAAATACTGGATATTACCTATTAATAATAGATTGGAGGAGAGAGTTTTGACAGAAGTGAAGAGTACACATACATACACACAGCATAGATGTACCCACATTTCAAACAACTAAAAGTCTGCATTACTGTGATCAGCTCTTTCAGGTTTACCTGTCAGGTTTTTTTCCCCTTGTGTTCTCCATTTTTTGACAAGATCCTCCAAAAGGGTTGCTGTTATTCTTGCATAGGCTTGACGTGGATGTAAACTTTTTTGCAAGAAGCCTGAGCTACTGTTAGCAGCTTCTGAAGAGCTCCAAGTCCGATGTGGGTTTAATTTGTGGTGAGTGCCATGGCAGAACTGTCTAACAATATAAGTCTGTTGGACATGTCGTCTGGGCTGTCACGTTCAATTTGCACATGACCTCCTGGCCAAAAAATGGGAAAGAAGTGGTAGAATGTGGGACTGAAAGCTTATATTATTGCTTTGACAGCTTCACTCATCTAGAAGTAATGCAAAATGCAATCTATATTTATACTCTCTGACCTTCTGTATAGAGAGTGAAACTATCTAATGATGGGCCATGGTAGCAGAGAAAGAAACAGATCTCAATACAGCTGGAATTCGTCTACTTTTTTTTTTGCTTTTCAACCATTCAATTACAGTCAAAAGACAAATGAAACATGAAGAGTGCCTTGGTTAGGTAGTGACACAATTATTTTGTAGTGAGTAGGTTCTGGCTTTGAGCCTTGGCAAAGGTTGCCATGCACACCTTGTTTCACTAGATACAGATAATCTGCCTGCTCCCATCAGACAAATCCCCTCTGCTTGGAGGTGTGTCCTTCTGCCCATCAAGGAGGAGAAGAAAGGCACCAGCAACTCGGTACCACTCTTCCCCTGCATTTCAATATCCTCCAGAAAGGCTGATGCTCTAATCCTATTAACCACGATAAATCAAGTCAGGCCCGATTGTAAACGGGACGTGAGGCACTTCTGTGGAAAACAGGCAGAGAGGAACAATGTGCCACGTTCTTCTCATCTGAGGAGCAGCACATGGATTTGTGTCCTCCCAGGGAAAAGAAATAAATATAGCAGCCGTTGATTCTGACAGTAGCCACCAGGTAACACCTGAAGATCCTTAACACAATGTCTCAGAGCTGGTATCATACAGCCACAGCTCAGCATCCTTCACAGGGGCTCACTGCAGCCACGGCTGCTCAGAGCAGCACAGCTTAGCTCAAAGATTCAGCCTCCAGCTGCATCTGTCTCTCCCTCCTCATCCAAATGAGACACAGGATTTGAAGGAAAAGTTATTTGCAGGGATGAGCTTTAACAGAAGATAACACAGAAGACAGAAGATGTGGGGCTTATGCATCTCAGTGTATTTTGGAAAACTACATCAGTTTGAACTCATTTCTTCACTCCATTGATCCATCCTGCTTTAAACAGGAGTCGATCCAAAGTCCACTGACCTTAGTAGTGAGAGTTTCATAAATGGCTGGAGGTTGTGAAACAGGTTTAGAAATTAGGTGTTCATATAAACCAGTCACTTGTTTCCTGTTGTAATTGTTTTCTTCTAGTTTGCCACGTTTTTCTCTTGTACATTGAATTAATAAAAACCATTGGATGAAGATTTCAACTGATATCCAACTTTATTCATGGAATTATTTTTTTAAAAGACATGTTGACAATAATAAACAATGAAACTTTTAGTGACTATACAGTTAACAAGTCAGAAAACAAAAATACACAAACAAAGGCTATGAGAAGGTCATGTTTCATAAATAAATACAATAAGATGATATAACTAAGACAAAATAGCTCAGTGATGAGAGGCTGAGCAAAGATTAATATGCACTTTATCTTTTGGTTTGTTTCTCAATGAGAAAGAGCTGTTTGTCCAAACAATTATAGTTATCCTACAGGTTAAAAAATTCTTACTTCTGCGCCTTTTGGAGCAGAATATGATTATATTTATTAAATTATAAAGAAACTTGATGTCTAGCTGATTTGTGGAGCTTCTTCCCCTGGTCCCTGCAGGCTGGTGCACTCTCCTGGCTCTCTAGGGTGTAATGCTTCAGCCCATGGGTTTAAGCCTCAGGCCACACATGAGGACTGGGACCCCTGGGGTGGCTCCCTGGAGGCGAGGGGCAGCTCTGAGGATGACCACGGCTGTGTGAGGGCACTTTGCAGCATGAACCTCACAGTTGGTGCACATGGTTAAATCAATACCCACCTCTCCAGGGCTCCTCCAGCCACACAGCACTGCAGCCTGACCAGAGGGGATCTAACCAGGGGATCTGCTTCCTCTTCATTCTTTTTTTCCCAAGTGGACAGCTAGAATAGAAAACATGAGTTAAAACAACCAAAAAAACTCCCCCAACACACCTACATAGGTCTAAAAACTTGTCTAGGTCTGACTCCTGCTGGTGCCACCACAGGCTGTGCCCTTGGCAGAAGGAGGAAAGGGATGAGGTTTCTGATTTGGGTGGGAGGGAGAGGAACATCCCCAGATAATTGCAAGGTTGCTTTTGCAACCTCTTGCTCAGCAGCTGGCACAGCAAGAAGCATCTCCTCTCACACACTGCACAGATCTTTTCCAGCTGAGTCACTAAATCAGGAAAAAATGGAGCAGTTGAGCTGGCATTTTAGAGGACTGATTTGGGGGGATGGGAAGAAGAAATCCCCCTCCTTTTCTCTACCTTTTTTTTTTCCACCAAGCTGCTGGAGTGAAGCAGTTAATAGTGATTTTTTTTCCATCATTTTTAATCCACTGCCCTGCCCTGTACCTGCCCTTATAATCCCCTAGCATGTGCTGGTGACATCACATGGCCATCAGCTCCCAGCTCCATCCCTGTGACTGTCATTAACTGTTGCAAGCAAATGAAAAATGACTGGGAGACTCGGTGGCTCCCACCAGTGACCTTGGGTATTATTAGAATGACCTCGCTTTGGCTGGACCATAAAAAAAAAGAAAAACCTTTCTTGATATCATCGCTGGGGCTGACTGAGGCTGTTTGCAGCAAGGAGCAGGGAAAGGAGTGGGGAAAGCCATTAAAGAAAGCAAAGTAAATGTTATGCAAAGATGCAGTGGCCATAAATACTTGATCAGAGGCGCAGCCCCAGCAGCAGCCCCACAGCCTGACCCCTTGCCAGGACACGCTGGGCGATGCTGGGGTTACAGAGCACCTTGCTGGGAGTATTTTTTAACCAACCTCCTCTTTGTGATTTGTTTTCTTGGGCTTTAAAGGAAAATAAATCACGGGTAAGCACTTAAGGGTTTATTGGCCTCCCACACCTTATATTCTGACATACTTTTCCGGTTGTACACACAGCTCTGTAAGTAGAGGAGGGGCAGACTGGGCAGGGTGAACATTTTTTTGTGTAGCATAACACAAGGAAAATGTATCTTTATGTGTCTATGTAGATACACCTCCTCTCTGTGCAAACACATGTATACAGTGCATGTTTATTAATGTACATATGTATGTAAGCATAAATACACAACACTTACAGATGTCCATATTTATGGTCGTGCATTATTCTCAATGCACAGGCATGTGGACATAAAAGGAACAAACATTCATTGCATGTATCTGATGTTGCCTTCTATATAATATATAATAGTAAATATATCTGTATCATATAGTGGTCATGTTTCTTCCATTGCACTCTGGAGATATTAGCAATAAAAATAAAGAATTAAAATAAGAGTAAGAATTAAAAAGAATGAGAATAAGAATAAGAATAATTCACATATCTGGGCTGGGCCATGAGGATGTTGTGGTGTTTAGTGCCCACCTGCCAGGGATCCCCAGGGCAGGGGCTGCCCAGGACCCCCAGCCCTGGTCCCAGTGCGGTGCTGGGTGCCCAGGCCAGGCTGCAATGTACTAGCCGGGGGGCTGGGTGGGGACCGGCTGCCCTCGGGGTGCCTCGCTGTGAAATAGTTAAAGCCCTGGAGGCAAAAAAGCGATCCTCCCGCCGCTGTCCTGCCTGGCTTCACCGCTGTCAGCTGGAAATGGATCTGATGCCCTCTGGACTTTAACTCACAGCGAAAAGGGCATTTTATTACAGGCTATGACAACTTGCAGAGAGACTTGGAGAACTCAATAAGAAGAAACAGCGAGTGGAATCAAGGGGCAGGAGGGAAGGTGCTGCAGGTGTTTGGCGGGCAGAGGGAAGATGGGTTCAGACGGGAGGGGTGAGCAGGGGCGCTGATGCCAGGGATGTGAGCAGGGGAGCTGGTGCCTGGAGTGTGAGCAGGGACGCTCACCGGGGCTATGAGCAGGAATTATACTGGAGGTGTGAGCAGGGAGGCTGATACCGGGGCTATGAGCAGGAATGATACTAGAGGCGTGAGCAGGTGATGCTGATGCTGCCGGCGGGAGCGCAGTTCATCCTCCGCCGGGCAGGGGCTCCCCGGAACGGGGCGAGGGCTGCCCGACAGAGCCCCGCTACCAGCGGCAGCTCCTCATCCATTCACAAGAAGCAGAGATCACCACACATCCTTTTCCCCCCCTATTAAATCGGTACATTCTTCGTATCTAGAGAGCTTCTGTCCCCTCCGCGCCGCGCAGGACACGCTGTGTGCGACTGAGGCGGGAGGGACCGGCTGCAGGTGGCTTCCCCACCCAAGTCGTCCGTCCCTCTCCTGTTTGGGGCCAGGAGAGCATCTCTGCCTGTGCAGGGGTTGGTACCGCCCGTGGTGCCAGGCGGAGCCGGGCCGCACTCACCCCCGGTTCTCGCATCCCGCTCCTTGGACCTGTCACGTACCCAGAAGGATGCCAAGGACTTTATGGAGTCTGTCAAGCACTCAGTACTTCTGTCTTTAGTGGCATCCTCATAGACAAACTTCGCAGGTGTTAAAAAATATGCCGGGAAATAATACTACTAATACTAATAAAAAAACCCTCAACAAGCTTAACAGCTGCTCAGGGACACTGCAAACCATCTGATTTTGCAGGATAGGGCTACCATCCTAATTCTCCCTGGCAGCTTTTCAAGTGCGTTTCATCGCTGGTTGCCAATGGAGGATGGCTCTGTCTCTCCCTTCGAGCCCTGCCGGGTGTCTCTGGGAGCGGCTTGGCAGCGGGAAAATCGACTCCCATCTCGGGAGCTGGGGGAAA
>VXBI01013213.1:1950177-2035713 GCA_013397375.1 Toxostoma redivivum | reverse complement strand
TTTAAAAAAAAATATTTATTTTATTTAGGAAGGGGAAAAAAAACTTTGGGAGAGAAGAAGACCAGGGTGATTTTTCCAGTCCTTTGGGCATAGATTTGTATCTACCGCTGCCAAGCCTAAGGTAATAATTGAATCTCTCCCAAATCTTGGTGATAGAGCAGTCAGAAATGACTCCATCTGACAGCAGAGCCATGAGGCAAGTGATGGATACTATTGTCCAAGCCTGACCCTCCATTAACACCACCTATCAGCATCTGTATTCTGTCACCAATTCCCATGCCGGAGCCAAGAGGGGTGACTCTAATATTCTGAGCACATTGAAGGCTTCCATGCTGAGTTCAACCCTGCATCAACTAAATGGGTGGAGAGGATGACCTAAACCTTGCTCTCTCTATCTCCACTCGCCTTATTACCCCACTCCAATCCCATTGTTTTGCAGGTGCCTGCAATTTGCTCCTTATCTCCTCACTGTTTATGAGGGCTCCTTTTTATTAATACAAAGGGAGAAATGTTATTAATATTAATTAACAAAATAAAAAATGAAGCAGTTTTGGGAATCCACCAAATGAATAATCTCATCCTCTAATTGGAGATGAAGTGGTGGTAGGGGGGAGGAGGTGTAAGAGAAACAGATGACCTACTGGGTGACAGGCACAGGTTGGAAGGGTGACATTTTATTGTAAGCCTCCCTATGAAAGGAAGAAAAGGAAAGGACCAGTCAATTTAATGCAGGGACCAAGAGTGCAAGAGTGTTGCTAAGAGACAGAGATGCTGCTAAAGTTCTGTGAGAAGCTGTACCCTGACCTTATGCAAATGGAGGCTTCCAACTCTTTGTGGAAAGGCTGCAAATTCCACCCACTGTGTCACCAATACCTGGCATCGAGCCTTTTATTCAAATGTTCTCTAAAAACACACACGCAGAGGATGTGACAAAGCATGACACATTTAGGGCTGGAAGGGGGGGACGCGAAGGGGGGCAGTAGGGAGGGGGAAGGACGGATCTCATGGTGGAAATGTCACCCATCCATACCTCCCAGAGCCTGTCATCTTCCCGAGCTGAGAGACGAACCCAAGGATTCCTAAATTACCTTAATCCAGATCAATTAGGAGTCATAAATAGTATCTACTCCTCGTGCGTGGGAGAAGCTTTGGGAAAACAGAGGAGCACCACGATCTGCTGGCGAGCAGATCTCTGTACCCACAGCTGCAGCACCTACAGCTGCCCAGGGAGTTCCTTCTGGATCTGATTACATCCCACGGTCAAAATCAACCAGAGAAAACCCAGAGGCACCCCTTAGCCAGGGCCCAGAACTATGGGGAAATATTAAATCTGGGGGAGCAGGGAGGTGGGAACACTCCCAGTTCAAACACAACCTTCACCAAGGATTCAAGGTGAAGTGAGTGACTCTAGAGCTGTTTTTTTCTCACTGCAATCAGCAGAGAGTAAATACCCGGGTAAATCAATACAGATCCCTACTTGACAGAAAACAAGGCTGGGTTTTTTTTTTTTTTCTTTTTAATGGAATCTGAGTTCCAGACGGGCATCCGAGTAATTGAAGAGTTATCTCAGGGAAAAAAAAAAAATCTACAAACCCAGTTATGCCAACTTTCTTCCTAGTATATTAAACACCTGTGGATGCTGCACACGGGGCTCCCCAAAGACCCCAGACTTTTCTTTCCCGGCACCTCCTTCACACACAAATGGCAAATTGATATTTTGCCACGAACGTGCAGGTTTGAGATGCAGCAAAAGGAAGGGCTGCTTGTGCTCAGAATGATAAATAACAATAATAAAAAAGAGCAGAATGACCTGGGCATCTCCCTCGAATGGGAGTGAGATAAAGTGCTCCAGGACCGCCTGGTCCTGCCGGGCTGAGCTTGCGGTGCTTAAATTCGATATCCCTGTTTTCCACGCGTTCTGGAAATTATCGGTTTACTTTCATTTCAGTTGATCCTCGGGGCACTTTTGGGACTCCGGCGGCCAATTTTCCTTTCACAGGAGATAGGATTTCTCTGTCCGCCCTGAGCAGCAACTGAAAAGTGACTCAGCTGCGGTCTGCAAAGTAAGGTGATGCCTGATTACTCATCTTTGAGACACTCAGGGTTTGCCTGGACTTCAAACCGTCTCGGAAAGTCGAGCTGGGAGAAGCAGTCAAAAAACTTAAAACCCCTCCGTCACCATCGGATCCACCTAATTCTCCTCGGCCCCATCCCTCGTCGGGGAAGAGCTGCTTTGGGCATCTCCTGTCCTCGGGATGCCCCAGAGCAGATGGAAAACGTGACCCTTCACAAGTGAATGACTCAGCCCCGTGGGTGGAGGTGGCACTGAGAGGGCCACGCTGCTTCCTGCGGTGCCACCCGGGCTCCGGGGCTGCTCCCGNCAATACTATTAATATTTCATATTAGCAGTGCGTGGATGGTGAACTTTGCAATGGGAAATTCAATCGCCGCTGTAAATATTAATAGAATATGAAATGAAGCCACAGCTTCCATGTAGCACTGACAGTAAAACGGAGTGAACATGTGGTGGCCCTGGGGCAAGATAGGCCTTTCCTCTTGTCTCTCTCGCTTTATTACATTAGCCCGAGCCTCTCCTTACAGTCCTGGGCTCAGACGCTGAAGTTCACAGGTCAGCCATGACAAATGTCCCCACGTCTAGCCAAACAAGACCCCCTGGCCTTGCCATTACACTCGCCCAACAAGCCCCTGGAGAGTGCTTAAGGGTGGCTGGCGCAGGTAGAGAGCTCTTTAGCGCAACTTTCCAAATACATCCGAGGCGCGGAGGCGCCCGCAGCTCCCCTAGGGATGGCTGCGGGGACCCTGCCACCCCACCCCGGCTCCGGGCAGCGCCTCCCCACCCTGGGGGTCCTGTCCGGTCCCGAGCNCTCCCGGCAGAGGGGACCTGCAGAGGGGACCTGCAGAGGGGACCTGAAGCCCCGCTCCGCTCCGCCCCGCGCATCGCCCCGTGCGGATGGGGGCTGCAGGTCACCTCTGCACCAGGTGGACACAGCAAATGAAGTTACCCNCCCCGGCTCCGGGCAGAGCCTCCCCACCGTGGGTGTCCTGTCCGGTCCCGAGCTGTGATTTCCCGGAGATTTCCTCCCGCTCCGAGGTGTCCCGGCGGCACCCGCAGGGTTCGGGGCATCCCCGCGATGCCCACCCGCGACAGGGCGGCCCCACGGCAGCTGTGGGGCTCTCCAGGGGCGAAGGACACCACCGGCAATCAAAGGCTTTCTTAGCTCCTCAGCCCCGTATTTTTTGGCTGACACCAGCCCCGCACCGGCAGCCTCCCGGGCGTTTGGGGTTTTCCCCCTATTTCCAGGATTTATCTTGTATAAACATCACTTCCAACCGCTTCTTTTTTTTCCAGCGGGCATTAATGTCCATTTGTTAGTGGAAACCTTGTCCGAATTTCCTCCCGCTTTTCCCTACGGAGGTTTGGGCTGCAGTGATTGATGCCGTGTCTCCCCGGGGCTCGGTGCTGACTTTTCCCGTGCCTTGAGGAGCTCCAGGAGCGCGGAGAGGGGCTTGGAGCCCGCGCTGCTGCCCCAGCCCCCCAAAACGGGCCGGGGGCTTTGCAGGATCGGGGCCTGTCGGGACGGGGGTAGAGGTGGACAAGTGGAACAAGGCACCGGCAAGGGAATTCCGAAGGGACACTTCGGTGAGTGGAAAGCGGGAAGTTAACAAATGGGCGATAATCCCAAAGCGTACTCGGGCGACAGTTCTTTCTATCTCAGAAGGCAAAACATCTCACCTGACAGGGGGGAAACACATTGCACCCCGAGAGCCTCATTCCTTCCTACATTAAAAAAAAAAAATCCAACCAAAAAACCTGTTATTAGCCCCTACTAAAAACTTTTATTTCAACAAATACCCGGGACAACTGATTTCTTTTAGGAAATTCTAATATTTCAGTATTTATCTGATAAACTCTGTTTAAAAAAATCTAAGCACCGGCGTCTCTGCCGCTTCTGCAGCGGCTCCAACTGTCCGGCAGCTGCGAGAGATGCCGAGCTGGGAGGGAAGAACCCCCGGACGCTTCCTCCTTGGAGCGGCTCGTTCCTAATTGCATGCCAAGAAGAAACAGTTCTCGGGAGCCTTTTAGCCACCCGGGTTGTGAAATCATGAATGAAAAGGAAATAAACCCTAATGCGCAGCCAGGAACCGACTCCGGCCACTTCTACATTGACTTGTTCTTTTAACAGCTTCTGTATTTTTCCAGCATCGTGGCTCACGTACTTTGTACAGTGTCTGCGGCTTCATTAAAAGCTTTCTATTATATCCCCCAGGAAAATGCAACTGTTACCTATCCGTGCCTTTTAAGAAGAGTTGCACTTTCAAAGAATATTTTTCTCCCCTTTTACTAAAAGAAACAGCACTGAATTCAGGTTTTGTAAGTGTTAAATAACTTTCCCAGCGTGTATTAAAGGAAGATTGTATTTTATCAACAGCTGATTGATGCGGCCATGTGATCCTCTCGGTTTGTCTATAGTATCATATTTATTTAACCTGCTGGGGACTGTGTTCAGGGGCCGCTTGCTCCCGCTGGCAAGAGCACACACATTACACACTACCCCAGGTATTCTGATTGATTGTTCCCACCCCACAGCCTTTGGATCATAATTTAACACAGCAGGTCCTACAGCACAGAGGAGGTTTTCGTGAAATGCAGTGAGGAGTTTCTCTGAGCCAGTACCGCACAGCTACCAGGCTTTTCTGAACTAAAAATTTGATGTGCGGGGAGAGGTGGAGGGGTGCTTGCAGAATCGTGATGCGAACGGTGGCACACGCAGACGCCTTTAGCCTCTATATTTAATCCAAGCCCTTCATTTTTAACAAGTTCTTCCTGCAAATGAGCATTTCCTGGGACTTTCGGAGCACCCGGGTGCAGCACCATCACGCACGTGAAACCCTCCGTAGCGGCACTCGGTCAATTATATTCAAACATATTTAAAATGCGGAGAGAGTCAGACGTCAGTTTTCTCCTCACTTTCCTCAAATAAAACAGTTCAGAAAGTCTTTTGGCTGCCAGCTGCTGTTTGGCCCCAGAGAGGAGATAAAAAAACCAAAACACCAATCACCACCCCCCCCCCACCAAAAAAACCACAAACCCCTCAACTCCCCCAGTCCACATCATGCTCGCCCTGCAAATTGTTTAACAAGCTCTGTGATGAATTAATTTGCACGGGGAGGTCTGGATCCCGAAGGCTGCACCCTGCAGCGGGGCTGCTGGTCCCTGCCCGGGCAGCGGCGGGGCCGGAGCGGGGCATCCCCGGGCGAAGTGCGGGATGCGGGATGCAGGATGTGAGATGCGGGATGCGGGTCTCAGCCCCGCTACGGGGTATCTAGGGCAGGTTTAATTAAGGTATTAATTTTTTATTATTATTTTTTTTCATGTTTATCCTGCGTGCAGCTACGTTTTGCTACGGAAAACAGCGTTTTAATTTTTTTTTTTTTTTAAGAAAGAATAATTATTTCTATTTTTAACCCCTTCCTCCAGCCGGGTCAGGGATGCGTTCCGGGGCTGTCTTCACCCCCCAGCCATCTCTCCGTGCTCTTGAGGGACTTTCCCCCCCCGCTGGCTTGTCCGTGCCCCTTGGAGAAGTGTGGCTGTCCCTCACTGACTCTCTGGAGGCTGCAGCCTTGCCCCGCAGAGGCCCCGAGCCCGGCCTGACCCCCGCGCTGGGTGCGGGCCGGGAGCTCGCCCGGCCCGGGCGGGTACCCCGGGCGCAGCCTGGCACCCGACGCTGTTTACCCATGACTCAGGGCCAGGCCAGGGATGCAGGGGCTCGGCAAGGGAGATGGCAAAGGAGGTGCCAGGTAATGGATCGGCTCCAGCCCCGCGGTGCCGCAGGGCAGAGGCGTATTGACAGATCACGTTAATCAGTAATTTTTTTTTTATTTTTTTTTTTAATTTTCTTTCCCTCAGGTAGGTGCCGGTGACAAATAGCTCCACTCTCCGGGCTCGTAACCCTTTTGTGGCAGTAGCTCTCTCCCTGTCCACCTTTCCAGTACCGACGTGAGCTTGTCCTGCTCACCCCTCGGGAAGTGCCCCCGAGGAGGCCGGATGGATTTCCCAGGGCACTTCTGCCTCCCAGCTGAATTTTGCTCTGGGAAAATCCTGTCATTTAGGACCACCTGTGCTGGAAAAGAGAAAACCTCTTGAGGAAAGATGGTTTTATGGTCCAAATATCTCTTTTGGAGCAGGGCACGGGGAGCGCTTTTACTCTACAGCGGAGACTTTCCGCACTACCTATTCTGTTGACAAAGTAAAGTAATTTCCATTTAAAAACATGATTTCTAGTCTCTGTGAGAATGAAGCATATATATTTTTAGGGCTTGTTAGTGCCAGGTCATATTGACTGATTCCTGAATAGTTGCCATTGTGCTGCGCTTGCTAAAGGAGCCCGAGCAAACACCGCCCGAGAAAGGCTTGTGGTTCCCTTCCAGTGCCGGCTGCGGGCACGCAGCCAGCCTCTCCCTCCCCTGGCTAATCTCTTCCTTCTAAATTTGTTTAGGGGAACAAAAAAAAATAAAAAAAAGGAAAAAGAAAAAAAAAGATAATTCCTGGGAAGGTGGGGAGGGAGAACGGATCAAATAGCACGGGGAGGGTCATGCACCTCTGAGGCAGCCCCGGGGCGAGCATCAGCCAGCGGGAGATGAAGCGCGGCCGGGGGTTCCCATCGCTTTTCTTGCGGGGATGCCGATTCTCCCTGCCCTGGAAAAGGCTGCTGCACCCTCCGCGGGCTGCGGGGCAGGGCAGGGCTGTCGCCTTTGGCTGGGTGCGGGGCAGGGCACGGCGGCTGTCCGGGGCAGGATGCGGGGCGGGCCCCGCCCGCCCCGCCGGACCCGCGCCCTGCCCGCCCCGCGCTGCGGGAGCGCCGGGGCTGACCCCGCCCCGAACCCCTGGTCCCCCTCCCCGAGGAGCTGTGCGAGGAAAACAACAACGTTTGTTCATTCCAAGCCTCGGCAAACAGCTAAACTAGTTTACACAGTTGGTTTTGACGAACGAATAAATTGTTTTCTTTAAGTACACCGTCCTAAGCAAGCACACACTTTAACTGGTTTTCCTAGGAGAGAGCTTTTTACTAGATTGCTTTTTCATTGCGTGGCTATCGGAATGAGATAATGACCAAAGAGGTGGAACCTAATCAGCCTTTTAGTTGAGTTTAAAGAGTCTAGAGGTAGTTTAAAGGTAGCTTTGGTCATGTTTGCTGGGCAGCTGCGATGTTTGCACTACCACGTTATGATGGGGAGAGTAATGTGTTCGATAGATAAGGGAAAGAGGCTAGCCAAAAAGCAAGGTCAGGTGTGATAAGACTTGACACTTTTACTCATTTTTCACACACATAAAAGGAAACTTTAAAATATGAAGCAAAAAGAAGGAAAGACTCGACATGCTCGACATGCTAACATCTATCATAAAAACTGTACATTAACAGACCTCACTTCTTATTTAATTAGCCCAAAACCTTATCATAGTTTGGAACATGTCATGCCATTAAACAGAAAAAGAATTCTTCTATTTTGTTAGCACCTAGGTATGCTCTAAAAATAAAACCTCCCTGTTCATGGGATAACCACACAATTCCCTTTCTCCTCCTTCATGTTTTATCTTCACTTTCTAAAGTAGTTAATAAAATAAGTTATAAGCTGAAGATAAGAGTTTGTGAGTGTAATCAATAGGGAAAGGAGGGCATTAGGTTCTAATAGAGACAGAAATCGTGGAGGAAAAGGGAAAAAAAATTGTCTTGCTGGATTTAAAAGCTGTACAAAATAAAACCACCAGGTACTGATGAAGAAATACAAAGTGCAATGTAGCCAAACAATCAATGGCAAAACTCACTCTCTTAAATAAGACCTGCTGTGACTTGAATGGCATTTTAGCAATACTGCTATCCAGGAGGACAGCTGTATAATATTGATCCTACATTCTATGAAAATGAATTGGTTTTTGCTATATATGCAAGAATTTTAAACCAGAACTTACTACATTTCTTCTTTCAGGAAATTTTCTGCCATCTTCAGTTGAAATCTAAGCTACATATTGAAGGTCAATCTCTTCTCAACACCCACCTTCTATCAGAAAATTATTTCAGTCCCCATTCAACAAAAAAGTAGTAAGATAATATTTGCAGAGCCATCTAAAACCAATTTTCAAAGGCAATTTAAGCTAGTGCACAGAGGCACTTACACACCCATGTCCAAAATCTGGCTTCTCAAAATGCCTGTGCAGCTGCTGGACAAAATAAACCCAGAATTTGTAGGCACTGCAGCTTTTTTCCTTGAAGCCTGGCAAGTGCCTAGAATTTGCCTTTGGGCATGTCTAGGGCTCTCTGTCCCTTGGCAGGGTTGAACAGTTTGGTGTTTTCTGCTTTTTCTCTGATCCCTTCACAAATGATGTTGCTGTCCTTGCCCAGCAGGTCTTTAAAAGAGAAAATGAGCTGGGTGAAGAACGAGGACTGACCTGCTGTCTTTTCCCTCCTGGAAGACGTGATTTCCCTGCCCTCCCATCAGTCCTCGGGTGTTAGACCAGCCCCAGAGAGATGGTGATCCATGCCCAAGGTCCTCCTCTGCCTCAGAGGACATAAGCTCCTCCATCTCTGCTGGGAAATGAAGAGAAATGGGTCACATTTTCATCAGTTCCTCCTGAAATGGCTGCATTCTGCAGAAAAACAGAGCCAGAGACAATGCAAACATGAGCATGTCTCTGTGGCTCAGTGGTCAGAACCAGAGAAAGGAGGGGGAAATGTAGCTCTTGGGTGAAGCTGGAACCTCCTGTGCTTTCAGGCACCTAAAACATCGCTGCTGCAAATCCCAGCCCTCAAACTCCCCAGTTATCATTCCAGCCCATAAGGGAGTGAAACTGGATGTTGAATGGTCCCTGGATTCCCACTCCATGTTGGGACAAACCCCTGAGGACAGATCAGAAACTGACCCTGAGCAGCCTGGTCTTGGCACAGCTTTCCTGTGGAGCTCAGTGCAGTGCTGGGTTTGGAGGTCCCTGAGCACTGCCTCTGTGCCAGCAAACAGCTCCTAATCAGGTGGGGCTCAAATCCTGCATTGCTCCCAGCCAGGGCACTGCATGTACACTCACACATCCAAGCACAGGTTATGCTTGAACACACATGTAAGGCTGAGGAGATTTAGGTGCCTGAACACTTACAAAGCTTTGTCAGCTCAGTCTGACACACACCTGAGTCACTCAGGTATTTTTTATGATACTGCTCTTAAGCACTTGCTTAACTGATGGCACATGAAGAATCTCACGGACCTGACTGAGGCGCCTCACACCTAAAAGCAAATGTTTGGGCTTTGCTGAGCAGGGATGAGCTCACACCCACTCAGGGATCATGCCATGTCTTAACACGCTGCTGGATCATGGCCAGGGCAGCAAAGTACAAAAAGCACACACAGGATAAAGAACGTGAACAGCAGTTCCTCAGGCTTAGTAATAGTCCCAAAAATAACCTGGCTCAGGGTCTGCCAAACCCAGCGCTGCACTTCCAGCAAGGACCAGTGTGAGGATGACAGAGGGTTTTTCCTCACCACCCCAGTGTGGGACAGATGTTTGTCTCCAGCACGTTTCTTTCTCTGCCCCTGAGTCCCACAGGAAAACCACTGGTGGCTGCAAACTTTCCTTAGAGTAATGGACAGGCAACCAGATTACATTTTCCACATGGAGAAAAAAACAGAAAAGGAACTCTGGGTCTTTAAGAATTATTTTCTTCCTATAGAGGCCACCTTGTACACTTTTTTGGTCTCATTTTAATAATCTATATCAGTGGGTTTTTTTAGCTGATTTTAATGTCAGCTGGGGATTAATGTGCATTAATTAAATTGACTGTATTTTCTTTAATGAGCACAAAAGGATTTTATGTTAATACTGATGATCTGAATAAGGATTCTATCTACTTATCTGTGTTTTCTCAATATCCTGAAATATTTTATTAGGAAACAAATTAATTTAGTTATATCACAGGGTAAAAACAAAAGCTATCAGGTGGCTGCTGACTGGGTCTGATGATTAAGCTGTGAGTACTGCATGTACTTAGGACTGTTCACTGCACTGCACTACTTTAAACTTAATTTTTGCCCTTTTTATGGCATTGACCAACTTTTCTGAATTGAAAGCTGCTATTAAGTGAGTACCTGAGTAGCCTTAAATGAGATGCAGGAAATTAAATCTGGGTAAGGGCCCATTCTCCTTGCCTTGGAGTGAGTTACTAACAAGTAGGAAACAGAGAATTAGCTGGGACCAGATGCTACAGAGTGATTACAGATAGGTAGACAGGTAATCATGTACAGCCCCCTTTCAGCTGCTCAGATTGATAATGCAAATTAGTTTTTAGCTTGTTAAAACCCTATAATATAATAACAATCATTCATAACAAACGAAAGAAATACATTTATTTGCATGCATGAATATATCTGTGTCAATATATTTTTATACATTCACAGCTGTTCGGAGCTTGAAAGACACTTGACTTGCTGAGCAAGCATTTAATAAAAAGCCCATGGAAATGTTAATTAATGGTATTTGGTACTAAATGCTCACTTTGATGCTAAAATGTTATGCTGTGCAGATTTAAAATTCATTCGGCATTTTTTGCCCTTGTTACCATCTGCAAATTTCCACCCCACACCCCATTCTCACATCAGGTTGCTGAAATAATTTGATAGTATTACAGCATATGCCAGTAATGAACACTAGGGATGGCTTCTGATCCCACTACACCTGTTTAACACCGTGGCTCTCAACTCCTGATTCTTGTCAGTTGTTTGCCTCTTTTCCTTCACTGTCCCAACCCAAACCACCCTTGGTTTTGCACAGTGTAGGAAGAGGCAACATCCCACAAAGAACTCCCAAGAACTTCAGCAGCTGCCATGTTTTAAACAAATAAGAGCAATTCCAGTGAGTTCAGGAAAAAATATTCTGCTGACCCAAGTTACTCGGGCATAAAAAAGTCTGTGAGATCCAGTAGCAAGCAGAGATGTAAGAAACCTGGCAATGCTCTAAGATATCCTGGGAAAAGGAGATCTGAAGGCTTTTCACTTGGAGCATGGGAAGGAGCTCTGTGAATGATTTCTGAATCCAAACGAAGGTAATTCTGGTTTCCTAAGATCTGTGGCATTGGGAAATTCAGCCAAGAAAATGGTAAATATAGTTTTTTATGCCTGATAATAAGGTAAATTACAAATTCATTGAATGTCTGTATGATGAATAGAAAAAATTGCTTACGTTTCAAAGGCTTGAAAATTAAAACTATGTGTACAAAAATGTGACTGATCTGATTACAGAATTCCTTATCTTTTCATTCACATTTGTCCTAATTTTTCCATGCAAATGAAATGACAATAATAACTTAAACATGCTTAAAATTTTTTTGGCTAAAATTTTGGAAAAAGGAATGATTTCTTCAAGGATACAAGAAAATTATTTTTTTTTAGATTAAAATTCCCACTGAAAAAAAACAAACAAAAAAACCCCAAAAAACAAAAACCCAAACTTATTTATCATTTCTGAGGAGAGAAAAACCCCTTTAAGAAATCCAGTGAAATCCTATGAAATTCCAGTGGATAGATGGCTGCATATATGTAGATGTTCAAGCATTTATTTCTTTATACTCTTGCTTTTAGTTTAGTTCAAGTTTTATATTGAATGTTTATACAAGGTTTTAATAACATTTCTGTTTACCTTGTGTCTTTCTTGACAAATTAACCTTTTTCGGCAGTAACTATAAATTACACAATCACATTAGAGCATTAATTAATTAAAGATATTAGTAGATGACCTATAATTAATATCAAATAATTACAGAAATTATTGTTAGTTTCGACAATCTGGAGCTGAAACCCACTTTGAAACGTCTCATGCCAGTATTCCTCAGAGTGATTACAGTCTCTGTTACAGTAAAATATCCCACTGCCACTTTATTCGTGTGTACAGGATAATTAATTTTTATGCCAGATATCCCAGCATGTCCAGGCATAGACTTTTACAAAATG
Source organism: Toxostoma redivivum (assembly GCA_013397375.1). Lineage (NCBI taxonomy): Eukaryota > Metazoa > Chordata > Aves > Passeriformes > Mimidae > Toxostoma > Toxostoma redivivum. The sequence goes on along the minus strand of VXBI01013213.1, from coordinate 2,023,704 downwards.
GACTAGGGACATAATTATGAGCAACACATTTTGCACAGGTCACCCAAGAGCTCCAAACTATAAAAAAATAAGTGACATTTTCTACCATTTTTTTATTGCTGCTGTCTGCTGCTCTTTGAATACTCTGTGATTTGTACTGGCATCTGGTTTCTGTCCTCTAAAGCTGCATTTTTCCATCCTACCTGGCAGCCTCTGCCACATCCACCTTGGTCCTTTTGGAGCATCTCAAACACAGTAGAACAGAAGGTCTTACTTAGCCTAAGGAAATTCAGCTGTCAAACCTGACAAATTGGCCAGAAAAATGTCATAGGGGTAAATTCTGATTTTAAAAAGTGTTTTGTGAGACAGTTAATGACCTACCCTAACTTATTTGACAACTGGGCATGGAATGTAAGAATGCACCAGATGCAGATTTGAGGGACTCTTTTTAGGTCTGCACTCTGGACACTTTGTATATGTGAAAACTAGACCATAAATTGATTAAAATCCATCTCACTTTAATTATTTTTATCATGATTTTCTATGTCCTCCTTTGCTATCCATCCTTCCGCCTGAACAAAGTGCATAACTCAATATGCAGAGTCACAACCTTCCCCTGTCTCCAGAGGCTGAATTCTCACTTCTAGAAACATGGTGAAATCTCCCCAACAAAGAGTAAAGCAGACTTCCAGCTCCAGACTGTGGTCTTCCTTCCTAAAAGAACATTTACAGTTCGCAGTTTGAAGGTAAAACTTTCTATATTAGACTTTCACAAGGGGTAGACTCATTTGCAAATATTTAGTAGGGTTCTGCAGCCCTCCCCAGGGGCAGCTTGGGCAGAAATGTCAGCTTGAGAACTGTAGTACTTTCAAGAGAGTAAAACCACAAAGCTCTGATCTGACTATAAATGTTACATTGCATTTCATTATTGGCTTGGCACACGTTATACAAGAGGAACACAGACGTCTTTATCTGTATGTTTGAATCTCTGCACACACATCTGTCATCAGTGATATGTTTAAGGTTGCTGCCTTGGTAAGATGAAGACAATAACATTTATTTGTGCAGGGATTGCACTAAATATTGGCATGTGCATAAATGGAGGCTGTAGTCAGAAAATACAATCCATAAAGATTTAGGGGATGCTGTTCAAAGAACACAAATCTATGCCTTGTTCATGTGCATCTATAAATAGCTGTGTAAGAAACTCGAGGCATCAGTGTCCAGTCCAGATCATGGCCTTATAAAAGCAGCTCCTGAGCAAGAGTCCACTTTACAATTTCCTCTGCTCTAAAAACCTCCTTTCATTGCAAACTTAATGAGTGCTTTCAAGTGCGCAACAAAAACGAGATGAGAGAGTTTGGGGAAACCTCCTTGTCAGGGAAAACCAACACCTTGAATTAAAGGCATCAACTACTTGAGCTTCTGCAGTCAAAGCTGTGTTTTCAGAATGTAAAACTAATAACATTCATTGAACTACTGAAATACTATAAAATAAAGGAGAAAAGTCCAGTAAACATAGCCCCTAAAACTGCAAAGAGATGCTTGCTTTTGATCTGCCGGAGCCTCTGCTTCTCTTCTTCCATGCAGGAAGGATCACTCAGCTTAACCTGTGGGTGCTGCCTACAGCAATATTTTAACCATTTGTAATTTTTAAAAAAACACCCTCGCAATTTCTTTGGACTCCTATAATTCATTTTCCCCTTTATTATTTTTTTTGTGTGTGTTATAAAGCTAAAGAACAATGGGATTTTTTCCTCTTCTTGTTTTGTCCATAAACTGATTTATGTTACAGTGAATAGCTGAATTACACACCCTTGTGTAAAACATGCTGAACACTAAAGAATAAGTGACTATCTACCACTTGAAGATTAATCTTCTCTTTGTTTGAGTATCTGAGACTACAGGGCACTCACAGCTGGAAAAGAGCATTCTAGCTACAGGTTTGTGTTTTTAATAGCATATTAAAGCTGCTGTCTTTTTTTTTTTTTTCTGCAGTATTTATTTATCATCACATTACCAGAACAATTCTACTGTACATTTCATCCCAAAATCTCAGAGTGTTTTGCAAGCATTAATTATCCCGACCAAATAGTGCAACATATAAATGATACATAGAGATAATTTAACAATTACTAGGAGGAGCTAACTGTGAGGTAGCTCCAGAGAGGTTGTAAATTAGTTGTATGGGCTATATGAATGAGTTAGGTGTAACCTGGGAGAGCTGAAAAGTACATTATCCAGCCAAAGCAGCAACATGTCATTAGCAGGCAGAGCATAATTATGATTTGGCCGAGCTGTAGGATCAAATTATAACACTAAAGTGATACTCACACTGAGATGAGTAAGAGTCCTACTTCAGTGCCATGTGTGTGTTGGCATCTCTGTGCTCCCCATTCACCAGGGATGATGTGCATTGATGCAGTCTACAGAAGATAACTAATTTTTACCTAGGCAGACCAAACTTGTGACTTTTGGCCCCAAAAAATCAAGGTATAGAGAGGAGTTCTGTTAATTTTATTATATTTTGAAAGTGAATGAAAAAAATTCCTCAAAAATTGCATTTGCAAGGTTTTTCTCAGTCATATCCCAAAGACATTTCCAACAGCACAGGAAATGGCACTGCTCTGCTGCAATATGAGTCACTTAACTCTGGCTGGAAATGCCAGTACTGAGCTGTTATCTGGTGAGCTGTGATGGGATCACACATGAGGCAGAAAGGCTGAATGCTTGCAGAAATACAAATATTTCTATTGCACCTATACAGGAGCCACATGAGATGTTTCCAACATGACTAAGGTCCTGGTGTGCTCCTCACGTCCAAGTGGAAGGAACCCAAAACTTGTACTTTGAATGCCTTATAGAAACTTTAATCAAGAAGCAGAGCTTATTTTAGTCTCGAAGGGAATGCTGATATTTTAAAATTTTACTGCAGCTGCGGTTTATGGAATATTAATAGTCTAAAAACCTATTTGCAACAACATTGTTAATTTTCCTCCTTTTCACAGGATTTATTAAAAAGTGGTTGCCATATTTCCCATCAGCTGCTCACCTCAAAACGTGGCAGTCTCTGACATCAGTCAGGTGTTGCCATGGGAAAAAGTAAGTTGTCTTAATTGCACATGTGGTCAATTAAAAACATCAGAGGAAATAAAAAGACAACTCACAGGCAATATCAATGACCAGGGAGTATCAAGATGTGCTTCTAACAAAGGCTGGAATAAATATACAAGTAATGGAAACTATTGCCTGTGTTAAGACCAGCAAGTTCAATTTTCAAACAACCCTGCTAAGCTGAGGTTTAGAGATGCACCTCCTTGTCTCAGCTACAGCAACTCACTCCTGCTTGTCTCAGAGATGACAAAGGCTGTCACCAGCTGAGGATTTGACCCCAGCATCACTCAGATACCATGTGAGTGCTCCATCCCCTGGGCTTTGAAGAGGTGTGGAGTGGTAACCTGTACACATGTGTGGGTTTCATAGCAAAGGGTTTGTCAACAGGATTCAAGGTCAATATGAATCAAAACATGAGACCTGGCTAATTCACTTTCATTCATGTACTTGGAGTTAAGCAGCAAAGAAGGGGTTAACCATAAAGTATTTCACCTTGAACCTTGCACTCTCTTTATCTAGCACACCATAATAAAAGATCAAGAGTTCCTGCTTATTATCTTATTTTTCCTCCTTGTTCCACTAGGCTAGGGCCCAGACTAGTTATGGATTAACACTGTGATCAATAGTAAGCTTGCTGTCTCGCTCTCGGCAGGGGAAAATGAACTCAAAATGCAGTCAAACTCTTATTGATCAAGGATATAGGTCTCACTTTCATTACCTCTGTCTCCTGATAACCCACATATAATGTGATGAGTTGCTAATCTCTCTGCTTTTCAATGGACCCTTCACCCCTCCTGTCTGCACAGTAGAGCTTTTATTTTTGCCTCTTCTGTGTAATGCTTGTAGCATTAACTCTCACTCTATTACCATCATGCCTGGTCAATCAAGACTCATAAAAGGACTTTTAAATAGAATTGGGCCAACTGTGTTACGATTTTATTTGGGTACCTCCAAGCAAATGAATTACCCTTCAATAACAAGCCCTGACAAGAGTGGGTAGTCTGGACTACTCAAACCCATCTCAGAAGAAGTTTATGTGGATGCTTGCATTAAAAACATATGCACTGCCATAGAGAATGTACAGCTTTAATTTAATTCTTCTGCCCATTGTGGGTAAAGAGTTATTTCATGTCCATCCATGTCAGCTGTCATTTTGGATACTCACCAAGAAATGCTTGTTAGTTCCTTTGAATAAACTCTGTTGGGTGTATAGAGGCATTTTGTATGGAAAGGTAACATTTCCTCATGTCCCCTGGAACAAATAGCTCAGCACGAAAAGAAAGGAAGATAAGCAGTTTATTGCCTGGTACTGATAGCCAGAGACGTGCAGAGCATTTGGTTACCTTCTGCAAAGTTTTAGTGAGCTCAGAAACCATCTTCCATTTACAATTTTCAAATGAAGAAATATCCTTCTTGAATACAATGATTTGCTGATTAAAAAAAAACAAGATTTGTTTTGATTTCTTCATTGAATTTTTAACTGCAAATTATAAAAATATTTCCTTTTGGTGGATTCTAAATTTTCTTTATTAATTTCCCACTGATAATAACAATTGTAATGATAAAACAAGTGATTAAAAAATAAATTCCAATCAGAAGCTGGAAAGTTAAAAAAAAAGGTTCCTAAAATAATGGAATTTGAAGGGAATTTGTTCTGATTTGGAGGAAAAGAATGTTTGAAATACCAGAATTCCCTGCAAGATGAGATTCCCAGTGTCAGTGAACTCCACTATCTTAAAAAGAGATAATTTGCTGGTAAGCTAAGTCACTGGATTAAAGTAATCAGCACTGTGATAGAATGTGTTAATCAGTGTCCCCAAGCAGTGCTTTCCCCAGTTTGTCTCAAACAAGAAGTCTATGTACTTCTATCAGGTAATTGAACCACGTCCCCTCACATGCAGTGCCACAGGAATTCAAACGAAGTTCTCCTAGATCCACTCCTCGCAGATCCTACAAAGTCAGTCATTATTAGCATAATTCTTTGTGTGATCTTCAATCAAGGATGTCATCACATTTTCTTAAACATAATATAGATTAAAAATAAGACGTTATTGATTGGTTCTGAAAGAGAAAGGTCTCAAGTTTCACGTGCACTGTTTGCCTTCAGTGGTGGTTTTCTTTATACATTAGATAACACTCCTAACCTTGTAGCCATTGTGAACACCGAGTTTCCTTTTGAAGCTTACATCAATCATATAATTAAGACATCTTAGTAGTACTTTCACAATCTAGCCAGATTGAGATCTGTGCTCCCTGGGCCTGTTTCTGAAACTTCAATTCATGTTCTTTCTTTTTCGTGTGTGTGCATGTGTCACGTAATTACTGCTCTTCTTTCTTTCTGCTCCTTCCAGGTACTCTTTGCGGTTGGTCCAAATTTCTTTAGAGTAGCCTTCCTGTTAGCTCTAAGTCTTTCCATTTTATTACAAAGAAAAAATTAATTGGGTTCTAATAATGAGGTAGGCATGTGGGGCACTTACCAATGAAATACAATTGTTTGTGCATAATAGAATCTCTATGGTGGCATCTGCTTGAACAGCTAAATCAAAGACCAACCAAAATCGCTGGTTGGAGATAATTATCTTTGCTGTAAAACACACTCAGATCTATATGGTAAGATAAAAGCTCACCCATGATATCACTAACTAATATCTTTTTTGAGGGAGAGAGGCACTAATGCATTAGTTAAAAAAGCAAAACCACAGACGTCATCTCAGATCAAAATATTCACATGCTCCACCGTTAAGCAGCTGATCTTTCATTTTATCATCTTAATAAAAAGGGGTCTGGGCTTCAAAGGGGTTGTTGACACTTCATGCTACCCTGACTGCTATGTCTCTTTTTTGTTTCTTCTCAGATGTGTCCTCTGACACCGAAAACATTCTCTGCTAAACGCAGCATATCATCAATTTGTGTATGAGAGCTGAGGTTTCTTAAAAATTGCTCATTTAAAGGCGTTGGACCTCCCCATATGATTTTCTTTACTGCTTCTGTTCTACATTGAATAGACACAAATAGAGAATGAAGAAGGCAGATGTGAGGAGGAAAAGATATTTTATAGTGGGAAATATCTTTGTGGAAATGATGAAGGTGTCCATCATCAGGAAGCAAAGCGAGCTGAAATTTTGATGTATAAACCTGAGATACAGTCCTGCATGTGTCAAATGGATATGCCAGAAAAAGTGACAGGGGTATTTTTTCACTTTATGACCCAATCTGATTCTTATCAAAGTCACATCCGGCCCATAAAGATCATGGACATCAGCTACTAGATAGACCTAATAAGGCAGCTTTAATCTCACAGTATTCAATGCATTTTATCATTGAAGACCTAAAGCACACTTAAAAATGTTGCATATAAAGCAATGGGTATGATTTGATAAGACATGCTAATTCTGGCAAGATCCCCACTATGCAGACAATTTGTTTGTAACAGATAATTTCACAACACAGAGTTTTGGTGGAATAGCTGTGGCGCTAAACCAAAAATGTTTAACCTTTAAAGACAGAGAATGCTTGAGTTTGGTACCACATTTGTGCTACTTTTCCACTCAACTCAAGGCCCAAGTTTTACATTTAGTTATTATTCCCTTTCTCCAGAGAGACAAACAGGGACAGGCCATACCATGTGAATTAATGAATCGCTGGCAATAATTACAGTTATGGTTGACAGTCACACTGTGGTGTTATACTTACTTGTCATGACACTATGAACAATACCTGAGAGGAAGAATTAAATTCTCCAGAAAGGAAAGAATGGGTTAAAAAGCCATATGGAAATTTACACTAGGGATAATTTAAAGCAACTGCTAAGATTAAAAAAAAAAAAAGTATAATCACAAAATGTCCACCAATTAAGCCTCAAGAAAATATCCCTTTTTTTTTTACTTTCGTGTTTCGAGATGCAGAGTTCACCCTAGAGCGCTGAATTTCCATTCATGAGCATAGTACATACATAATTAATGCAATCTGCTGTCTGTTATGACTAGAGATGACAGAAATTTATGTGACAGCTACCAAATATGTATATATTTGGTTGTTGTGTATATGGCTGTTAATAGGTTTGACTGTATCTAGCATTGATAATATGCCACCAATGTGGTGAAGTTAAACCCATCCCACGTCTTCCAGGCCTGGTGTGTGGTAGGGCTATCCAATTTGAATAGCTCCTTTATGTTCTTTTTCAAACCAAACGTTTTTATTTTTGTCAATAAACTGTGTCATTTATTATAGTTAAGAAAACTCATGTTGTTTGAGGTCTTTATCAGAGTTCCTACAAATCAGGTTAATTGGTGATCAACAGAGCTTTTCTGCCTTTAATGAGCCCTGGTAGCCCAAGGCAAGGCCCAGCTCTTGATAAGGGACTTTCCCTTTCCTTATTCAGGACTCTTTGATCACTTTTTTTTAACTGGGAGAACAACCGCCGGGAATGTCATTGTTTTTTAATTGCCTGATTACCAAATGTTGGAGATAAAAGATAGATGTTCTCAATTAATAACATTTACATAGATTAGCATCACTAACAAGCCTCATTAGTAGCTGCTGACTTTTGTTTAGACTTCGTCCCATGTCAGTTGTGCTCTGATAGTGCACTGGTAACTACATTCTCCATATTAAAATATATTTCTTTCTAACCTCTTTCCATTAATCAGGCTATATATATGACATTTTAAAGCACAAACAGGCTTTCATTAAAGTTAACTCTTATTTCCCAGAGCATTCAGAGCAAAATTGGATATATTAGGAGGCTTTGCATTAAAAAAGCCTTGCCTTCAGGAATGGGAGTCAGGCCTGAGGTACATTAATGTATTTAGAATAATAAACAAGCCACTGCAGCCAGTTGCTTGCGCTCCTCTCCAACTTGTTTTGCTGATTTAGTTATTAATTTTGAACTGTCAGATCATTAGCTTTTGCTATGACTCAGTCTACTCATCCATGAACTGTTTGCAGTGATACATGTTCTCCTTAAAGGTGCTCTGAATGCAAGGGCAGAAAAGATACTGGTGGCACTCACAACATATTGAATAAATATCTCTAGTGAGAAAATAAATCTCTTTTACACCATTCTGTTGGTGCAAGTGTTATCCTTGAAATCTGACCTCCTCCTGAGGCTGTTCCTCAGCAAAGCACCTCGTCCTAATGATTAAATCATAGATGTCAAGGTCCTTCAGGTTTGCACTCCTTGGTACTCACCCTGAGATTGGCTTTTCCATCAGCCAAAGCACAACACGAGGGCTGTTGGGGGAGCAGGAGAAAATTCCCTCCCCACTTCGAGCAAACCATCACCAAGTTGGCTGTATTTTAAACACACTTGATTTTTGGCAACAAAAATTTACTTGAGAACTTGTGCTTTTCTGCTTCAAGAGCAAAACAAAACATATATCAAGCAAAAAGAAAGAAAACAACATGAGAGCTCTGTAAAAAAAATTTTGAACATGTATAGTTTTTCACAAGGGAAGGGAGAATGATATTCTGACTGAACTGTCAATGAAATCAAGCTAAAAGCTGAAATATATATAGAATACCAAATACTTTGGGAGTTAGAGATACACTTCTTCATGTCTTTGTGTGTGTAGAATTGGAGATACAAACATGTATGGACTTGTGCAGATTAAAAAATGCTTCTATCTATTATTTTGATCAATGGTCCTCTTTTTTTATATTTTTCAACACCTATTGCACTGATAAACACAAACCCAATATCTTTTACTCCATCAGCTTGAAAATCTCTAGTGTCATGGCCTTTGCTTCAATGTTGAAGCTGATTTCAGGGTTGCATAAAAAAAGTAAGCTCTATAGTTCAGTCAAGCAGCAACAGCAAAGTGCTAAAGCAGAAGCTTCTGTGAATGGATTAAATAAATAAATCAATCAATAAAGGATGTAATCTTTTTAAAAAAATCTCTCAGTAAAAAAACCAACTCTACCCATAGTCTTTAAGACTGAAATAGCTTTGTGGACTTCCACTGTGGTGTAAGATATTTCTCCCTTGCCAGCAAAGAATATCAAGATGTAAAATCAAACAGAACTCAGGAGGGATAATGTGTTTTGATTTGTCCAATTTTCAGCCTTTTGGTCGTGTATGTCTAACTTTAATATTTTTTAATAAGGGAGAAAATAGCCCTGATCTTTTTTTTTTTTTTATTCATGTACATATTTCAAAGGGCAATACAAAGATTGGAGCAGAAAACACAGACAAGAAAGATATGAGAACAAGATATTCCATTTGTGGCTTTGCAGTATAAGATGAGAGAACTGTGATTGCAGGTATGCACACATACTTATTTTTTAATTATCAGTTTTAGAGGAGAAAAGGCAGTACCAACCTCTCTCGTGTGCCCAGTACCATGACTGCTAAGCACCATCATGCAAAGTGTCAGAGCCCTAACATGACAAGATGTGTTCAGAGAGTGAAATTCATCTTTGTTTGTAGGGCCAGTGTGGAGCCTGTGAACCACTGAAGCCCTGCTATGGGGAGGGACACGTCCCACAGAGCCACCAGCCCTGGGCCCTCGAACAGCCTGATGGCCATCACTCCTGACTCTGGCTGGGTTCAAGCTGTTTGCCCAAGGGACCTGCTTTTGTGCCATTATCTGTCTCCTGGACTACCTACTCCACAAATACAAGTTGTCATTGTTTATATTTTACTTCTTCCTGGCTTTTCCTTTTCAAAGTTTCAACCTTTCTTTGTGACCAACAGAAAAAAAAAAAAAAAGAATCAAGAAGAAGATAAGTCTAAATAAGCAAACCAGGCTCTTTTCTATCCCTGCTTTTTGAGACCAGGTAATTCCAGCATTCTGGTCCTCCAAATTCTTTGATTCATGTTCAGCCAACCAGAATATTTTCCCTCCTGACAAGGTATAATTTCAATGGAGCTGTGTTTTGTCTTTGTATGATGCACTTCATATTTTTCATGGTTTTGCATCCCTCACACAAGACTCTGTCAATTAAAATGATAGCTACTTATGTGGGACAATAAGTGACTATGAGGGAAGGGATTTGTGGAGGCAATTTACAACCTCTAATTCAGCTCCAGGGATGTGCTCCAGCACAGCTACCCTGCGATGGCTGTGCCAGGTAATTTGCTGCAACACTCCACTGAGGCATCAGCCTGTTGATTGCCTGATGTGTAAGAGGCCTCAGACTGGGTCATATTCCACAATTAGTTTCAGTAAAAAAATTGGGAATATTTCTTTCGACGTTTGTTTCAAACTATATTAAACACTTCCACATTGCAAGGGTTAAAACATGCAGAAAGAGGGAAGCTTAAATAGAACACTAAATAAATTATATCACTGCTTTGGTTGAAACAAAACATTGGAGATTTACCTAAGATCATGTTGTTTGTCGCACTGCAATAAACCTTTACATCTGTCCTTAAGTACTGACGCAAATCCTATTTAGATCTCGACCTTCAGATGCAGAAGAAAAAAACCCCAAACAACTATTTATCACCTAGATCTAATCTCGTCCACATTTTCTCCTTAGCTAGTAGAATATTCTAAAAAGAAACAGATGGTTTTAACCATCTTTCCAGTACCAAAATATAAAACTGGTTTAATTAGTGTGCAAGCAGTCATGGCCACGCGCTGCATGTGCAGCTCCCCGCAGTATCTTCTCTCCTCCGTCAGCGAAGCGCCGCTGAAATCCTCCCGTTCCCATTACTGCCATAAACCTTTAGCCCAGATCTCTGATTGATATAAATCAGAGAAGCTCCACCGAGTTAGATGGAGTCGTGCCAATTTGTTGAAGTTGAGGTTCCGTGCTCATGTCTTAATTTTTTTCTTTATTTTTTCCCCCCCTTCTGCCAAATGTATTAAGAAAAGAGGGGAATACAGAGGAAATTCCAAATGTGGTAACATTCATTCATGGTTTGGCCCTTTCCACAAATGCAAATGCACCAGAATGGTTTTTTTTTTCTTTCCCCCTGAATACTGTTCTCATTTACATATGGACTTTTAAATAAAACAGGAGATTTGCTAATGAAATGATGCAATTAGAAGCACATTCTCAGAGAATCTACAGCAAGGATAGCAGCAAAGATGATAAATTAAAACAAAATAGCTTTTGTAATTGTATTTTTCTCACAGTATTTTATTATTTTCTGGTTTCTATGGAAATTATGATTTTTTTTTTTCTTTTCCTCACCAAAACAAACTGTTCCAATTTAAAACTCATGCCGATTCAGGGCAGCTTAGTGGATAAGGCAGCCAGAGCTCACCGCCAGGAGCTGGGCTTGGACCAACTGCAGGTTATAACCTAATTGGCTTCCTCGTCTGAGCTCCGTGTCTCCAGGTCGGGCCATGGAGTGCTGCCAAGGCATTAGGGAAACTTGCAGCAGAGTTGTGTGGCCTGGAGATAGAGAACTTCTCTTACAAGCTGTGCCTGGCCTGACCCTGATCCTTCCCTTGCACGAATATCTTCTGCCTGCTTAAAGGAAGAAAGAAAACCCACGCTCTCCTCAGACCAAAGCTCGTTTCTCCTTGCTTGGCAAGGCATCTGAACGAGGGAAAGGAATGAAAAAATGGTTTTGGTCTGTTTGTTTGGTTTTAATTTTAATAAGGAGCAGAAGTCTGGGAAAAAGTAATAGAAGTTGAATCAACTCGGTGGAAATATAATGTTTATGTAGTGGCTTTGAGGAAACTGGACCCATGTCATCAAAGATTTATGATTTCTAGGAAAGAAATAAAAGAATTGGTCTAAGAAGTGGAACAAATCCAGAGCCATCCATTATCCCAGATGGAGAAGTTTATTCTTATGATTCAGTTAAAATAAACAAACAAAAAGGAAATCATGGAATCATTAAAGTTGGAAAAGACCTTTAAGATACCCAACAATTAACCTAAAAAAACCCCATTGATTCTTCTTAAATTTTGCTATAATTGGACTACATCCATGATGGAACTGATTTCAATGGAGCATAAAATGTGAAACCCAACAGCAGACAATTGATCAAAAAAGGGTCAGTAGTGAAGGACCTATACTAGACAATGTTTTTTTAAGAAACCAGATTTTTTAAACTAAGTCCCCTGAAACATCTCTCTTGGTATATTCATTGTTTCTCCTAAATGAATAATTATCCAGTGAGATTTTTCCACATTTCTTCATGGAAGGGCTCTCTTTTAAAAATCTTCTATTATTTTTGACTCTGTACATTAAAAAGGTAGATTCATCTCTTCAGCAAATTGGTACATAATTCAAGACTGATTATAATCTGGATTTTTAGAGACATTTGTTTTTTTAATTTCTTTTCCTTAAAATACCTGTTAAGGACTATTTTTAATGAAGATTATGTACTTATGAGTCAATAGTTTTGCTGTCAAAAATACTTTATTTTCTACAGAACTGTAGAATATAACTACAAAACCATCACTTGACATTGAAATTTTAAAATTCTGTTCTCAAAGTGTGACTTTTAAAAATATCCTGGAGTTTTAAATTTGCATGGGAAAAAAAGTGCAAAAGCATGTTAGTGATTAATTTTTCCTTATTTTAGACTTTTTTTTTTTTCAGATCTCATTTTGCTCCTTCAGAATTTTTTTTGGAAAGTGGCTAGAGGAAAGAGGAAGATATAATTGAGTCAGAGTCTATTCTTTTCCAAACTGAGGGAGTATATTGAAGTTTATGGAGTAGACAAATAGAGGTGAATAAGAAAGTAACAAAGTGGAGTCTCTGTCCTTCAAATAAACAACACCAAACCCACCAAATAAAAACAAAACCAAAAGCCAAACCACAAATCATGTTGTTTCAGATGCTTTAAAAAGAAAACAAATGCCAGAAAGCGGGGGGAGACCTCTTTTTTTTGGTATTTTTACAGTAATAAGTTGCAGGACGTGAACTAGGATGACAAATATTTTGGAAAAAAAAGTCAGATTAAGCTATGAACAGGGGTCTAATTTTGTGTTTTTCATAAATACTTTTTTCCTCCCCTCCAGCATTCTTTCCTTGCATCTCTTTTGCTTAGTACTGCTTCTAATGGCAGTGATGTTCAGTTTTTCAGGGTCAGGTGTGTCCCAGTTTAACCAGTTTGCATTGGGACGTGGAGCATGACTCCACCATTTCATTCCCTGGGGCAGTCACTGTCACAGACCTTGTCCTGTGGGAGCGCTGGGACAGGTGACATGGAGATGGAGATCCTGGTAGTTCACCCAATTGTCATCCCAAAGATTGCCACAGCTGGACACCAGTGACGATAATAGTTTTTGGCAGCCTCAGCATCATGTAGAAGTCATATCTGCTAGATCTCAGCCCTGACCTCTGCACCAGCTGAGAGGTGAGTTAGACTCCATAAATCCCTGTTTTTCCCAGAAACTGAAAAGGAGGAAAATCCTCAGTGAGTGAGGAATGCCTGCCATGACTCTGCTCTGCACAAATCCTCATGGAAGGCACCAACAGGATAATTCAAATCAAAACCTAACAGGTAGCGGGTGCCTCTCACAGTCTTTAATCCCATTATCAGCCAGGTTTGGCATCTCAGCCCTGTGCCCTTGGCACAGGCAAGCTGTGACAGTACTGCCAGGTGCACGTGCCACGGGCTAAGAGTCATCTGTCATCACTCCCCTGGAATCAGACAGAAATTATCTTTTGTTACATTTTGAATCTGTCATTTCTTAAAACCAGTCACACTTCCAGGCTGGGAATTTTCTGAGTTCTGTTAGGAGTATTTTTTTGAACCATTTTGCATCATTTGCAATTTCTGTTGCATTCAAATACTACATTAGGTCCCCAGAGCAAAATCTCTCTGTCAATACACCTCATCTGACAGCAATCGTGGAAGGGAGCTTTAAAACTCAAGCACTAGTTCTGAATGCTGGAAAAAGCTGCCCAAGAGATAAGAAAAGAGGAGATAACTGGTAGCTCTCTTAAAAGTGCTTCATGTCACCCTGAGAATCTCTTGAATATTTTATAAAAGAAAGAAAAACCGTGGCATGAATCAATTCAAATTAAATACCATAGAAAATATTTTCTAGATAAATCAGAACGCCTCTTATATAAATTCGAACACCTCAAATAAATTTTTCTATTGTGTGTTTTTCACCATGTTAGTGGGTATAAAATGCTCCATGGATACTCCTGTCATCTTTCCCTATCACATTGCAAATATATTCATACAAGAGACTTAGTGCTGTTTCCTACAATGAAAATAAATAGCGAATGTTCTTTTCTACTCAACACGTTATGTGTTTTAGAAACTTCCAGAAATAAGTCAGAACAGCAATATTTATATAGTTAGGCCTGGCATATTTGTGTATATTAGGTAAACATGGTTATTTGGAACCAAGCTGTGCCTGTATGGTTTCTTCATGCTGTTTTGTTGTCTAGAGGCACAACGAGGCCAATTTTTTAGAAGAAAAATGTGCCATATAATTGCCACTTTGTGATGCATTCAGCTAAAATTATGGAAAGAAAGAATCTCGGTTCCCCCTTTGATGCATTGTGCTGTTGTTCCACTCTGGTTTTTACCAGCTTCGCAACGTAACTGTCCTGTTCAGTAGGAGAAAATACCTGAATTACATACACAAGTGCACACACATACACACACACGCATACTGATCAGGTTTGTCTAACCCCTGACTTGAGCACACAGCTCAAAAATTGCCATAGAGAATAGGATATATTTGTTTGAAGAGGAAGAAAAGCAACATTGTTAAGAAAGGTGGGGGCTGACACGGTAAATAAAAGCAACACAAGTGAAGGCACAGTTGGAGCAGGAAATAGTTGGGAGATGTGATTCAGCACTTAGGCTGGGAGATTATGTTTAACATGAAAAATGGAAAATGTAAGGCAGTTCCTCCTGCTGTATATTCATTTTAATATGGTGAATGCAAAAGTGAGCACCAAGCTCATTTGAGACCAATGCCACAAAAGCAAAAGCCACGTAGCCCCAAGTTTTCCACAGCACCATTAGAACTGCAGGAAAACCAAAGGACTCTGTCAGTGGTGCAGTAAATCACTCAACACATCCACCCAACGCTCTGTGGCACCAGAATGATATTTTAAAAGGGTGCAATTATGTTTTCTGTAAGACAAAGATGGCCCTCTGGAAAACACTGAGCACGGCTTTTGTTTGACATTGTCACAACAGAAAGGCAACAGAGAGTACCTCTCCCCTTTGCCTGTAGACACTTTATTTATGCAAGGAGAAAATAGAAGCAATGTTTGGATATTTATTTTTAACATCAAAGAAAATTCAGGTTCAGGCCAGCACACAGAAAAGAATTACTGAAAATCTGTTTGTCATGGAGAGGTTATCTCTGCAGTGCTGCCCAAAGCAGGAAAATATCATGTTACCTGTGATGTGATTGCCATTGGAGTGAAGGGATGGAGGTACCTTGGCCATGCCACTATTTCTGCAAAAACACTTGGTGCATTTGTGGTGGTTTTGCTTCTCTCTTCTTCTGTCTTCTTCACCATTTTCCCTTTCAGATCATGTTGGGAAATTCCTTCAGTGTATCCACAGTCTTCCCAAAAATGGCACTGGAGTTCCAGTACATGCATTATTGTTTCAGCAGGATGATCTGATACCTGTGGACTAAAAATTGAGAAACTGTGTGTAAACCTGAAATTTAAATGCTATTTTGTTTCTTCCTGATTTGGGATGAAAATGCAGAATTTCAAATCCCTTAAAAAAAGGATGCTTTGCAAATATTTACCTTTGAAGTCATCACTTACAACAAATACTGAAACAAAACTTTCTATATTGAAAGCATCATCTGAATGTTTTGTGATTTAGAACAGAATATCCTTTTAATTGAATATATTTGAAAATTCCTGGTTGAAAATGTAACTTTTTAATTTCCTCATTATTGAAAATTTTCATGCAGATATATATTGATATGGCATCATCGCATTAAAGTGCTACAGGAAAAGAAATCTCTGCATGTGGCATCATACGCCAAAGGATATGTAATTTAAAACCAAAATATTAACATTTAATCAGAACGGTGATGTCAAAGTGAAACAGGAAAATCTGACAGATGATGTATAAACAAGAATAAAGCGAAATACAATTGCATTTTATAAGCAGTCATGAGCTCTGTAGATAGAGCTGGTAAAACTTACAAGCTGGTTCAGCTGAAATGAACTGATATTCTTCGCATATTCTTTTTCTGAAATTGTGCAGGAAGTTGTATGAATTTAATTTCATATGAAAATGAAATTCCCCTGAGTCCAGAATCCTGCTCAAAGCACATACTCATCTCTTGTCACAAAGCATGAAGACATGAAAGACCATCAGACTAGTTTCAACAACTGGAAATTTTTCCTGATGGTGGGACTCTGACTATGAAGAAATGGATCAATGCACATTTCTAGTGGGAGAACCATTCTTTAATAAACATTTTTTTTTCTTCTCTAATTACCTGCAATTTTCCAAATGCATGAAAATGAGAAGAAATTCCACTCCTTGCCATTAGTAGCCATGTCTTAATTTTGTAGGGAGAATGACTTGAGCTGTCTCCCAGTATTTCACAATCCACTTTAGATCAGCCACATCAAGGAAAACTTATGCTCAAATTATTTTTCATATTTGAAGAGACAAGGTTTATGATACCCCTTGTTCACAGGTGGTCAGTTCAAGGACTCATTAAAAGTTATACAAGTTCCCTATTGATAAATATGTAGGAATTATAGTCAAACTGACTTAAGAAGTCACAGCCATTAAAGAACATGTGCAGCATTAAGGGAAATAACAAATTATTATTTAATGAGATGACTAGTCTTGCTATTGTTGCTTTATTTTTCAAGCAACACTGAAATGGGCTCCCTGGTGTTTGTAGTTTCTGGCTATCTTTTTTTTCTCCTCATTATTAATTCTTTTTTCTCCATGCTAATCAGCCAAAGCACTGTGTGTTTGGAAGACTGATTTTTATACTCCATTCCCTTTGGATTTAAGGGTTACGTGTCAGCCTAGCCAAAACCTTCAGCAGTAGGTAAAGCCAAGGGCGCTCCTCGTGACCGCCGCGACACTGCTCACGCGTAGAGTTTATGCGGCTGCCACACCTCCGGGTCAGAGCTCACCCAGGATTTCCATAAATCCAGTGGGTAATGTGCCAAATAAGATTAGAGAAGACTTCACATTATTGTACAATCCAATGAAAATATCATCTGCTAAGCTCCTTCTGGTGGTGGCGGGGAGGAGGTGGCTAATATTAGCAGGTGTTTGTCTCAGAGGCAAAGAGGAGGCAGGAGCACCTGCCCGTGCCTGTGCACAAGGTGGGAGCAGCCATCGTGACTCCACCTGTGGCAAAGCCTTCAGAAAAATGCAGTTTTAAAGAGCTGAAATTCTGACCACTGCCGTGTTGTGTCAAATTTTTTCTTTGCCTTTTATTACATTATGTTCAATCTCACCCTGTTTTGTATTCCCAAATATATCTTTATTCAAAATTCTTTTTTAGTTTAACTGTACCTTCACATGCTACCTAATTCCTGACTGCATTTTCACATGCAGAGTTGCATTAATAACTGGAGCAGGTGGATTTTTACATCTGATCTGTACCTGTTTTATCTATACACATATTTTTCTTTCAAACCTTGACCTGCAAGAAAGCAACCAGGAAGAGTCATCTGGCACTTAGGCAATAACCATTCAATATGTTTATATTTAAGAATAAAAGAAAAATATTTTTTTTGTTTTGTTCCATGAGGCAATAGCAGAGGGAGCCTTAAGGAGGCAAGTGTTTTTGCATTTTGTATTTGTCTCCTTCATAAATGTGGTTAACTAATTGCCTCTCCTTTCATCAGTTATCAATCCTTTGTTCCTGAACACAAGCAGAATCATATTCTGATGCCATTGCTGAACTTGATGAGCTCCTGACTCCATTAGTTATCCTCTTGAACTCAATGGTCCAGATTCTCAAATGGTATAAATCAGCATAGCCCATCCCATAATCAAAAAAGCTGACCTAAGGAGATAATCTAGGGAATAAAGTCTTACATGATGACAGTAACAAAATTGGAATAATAATATTTTAAAATTTTATGAAAAATCCTTATCCATAAAACCTGAAGAAGGTAAAGTGAGAATAAATACTTTTGGAACAATTAGTTGTGCTATTCTTAGTTAACATGGTTTGATGGAACATGATCTGCAGTTCTGTTCAGGAGTAAAATGAACATATAACATATATAATATGCTGACACATATGCATTTAACCTGTTTAAAGACTGTCCATTTTTTTCAATGCAGCCATTATTCATAACTGTTGGATACTTGTGAATAATCCTAAATGTTACTCAGGATGTGCACATTGTGAATGGTGCATTCTGAGACCCCTGGAACTGAGATGTATGGCAGATGCAAATAAATGATACTGTTAACAGCAGCCTGTCTAGATGGACGTTATCTTTATAAACTGCTGTGTTTGCATAAAAATGGGTTTTGCTTCACTGCAGCACAAACCTGACTACAGACTGCCCACTGGCTGGTAGCTTGTAACTGTACCAGGAGTACAGCTGTAGCAACGTTCACAAAAAGTTGAATAGAGCAGGCTGAGTACAACATCCTGTCTAGAAGTGACCAAAATGTTGGAGTCACAATAAAGGAACAGTGCTCAAGTCTTAATCCTCTGATGTTGACATGGAGGAATGATGAATTTCCACAGTTGGTGTGCAAAAGTGATGTCCCCAACCACGGCCTTGGCAATCACTCAGACCTCAGAGTAAATTAATGCAGTCTACAGCTGTTCTAAATTTTGCCAAATCAAAAAACATGGAGGGAAAAAAAAAAAAAAAAAAAAAGCATGTATCCCATTTCTGGCAGGATTCTCATTTGCTTGCTCTCCTCCTGGCTCACTGCCATTTGCCTTCCAGTGACTCTTACAACAAGGATGCATGGAAAACATCTCTCATCTCCACTTCTCCCAGACCTTTAACAGTGCAGTGGTTGGGGGACACATGCAGAAAGAGAGACTGGATTGTAGTCTCTGCAGGCTCAGGAAGAAATAGACTTCAGATCACCCTTTGGAAGCCTCCAGAACATGGCTGCTGTCCCCAGGGCCATGGGCTGTGGTCTTCACCTTGGATGGAGGGTATGGAGCTGCTCAGCCAGCACAAAGACACCATGGCACTGAGGTTGGGAATCTGTCCCCTCATGTTTATACCCCACAGAGCATACACTACACAATTCAACTTTGTTGACTACTCTAGAAACTCAGTTAATCCAGGACTGAGTGTTTGTAAAAGCCCGACCTGGTGTACGGTGAAGAAACGCTACAAAAATAGAGTTCTGCTCTTTGCAGCTACTTCCAAAAGTGCCATCCTATCAGTGAAAGTGGGAAAGGTCTGCCAAGGTAACACATCCCACACCAGCCAGAGATGGAGGCTCATGAGACACAGGATGAACTTTATAAAACACTTTTAGTCTTTGGCCTTTAAGCAGCATAGCCAACAACAGGTTCACATCAGGGTAGTGGCATTAGCCAAGACAAGTTTACAAATCCCTCAGTGCGCTTCCATCATCCTGAGCCTGAGATATCTGTCAGTCCATAGCAGATGCTGCTGTTGCTGTGCATGTGTCATGTTACTGAAACCCCTAGATAATGATTACGACCGATTATACAAGATGCCATGTTCCTTAATCATATCACTTACATTTCTGCTGAACGGCAGTGACAAGGTTTTGAAAGGAGAAGATCACAGCTGTCCAATAAAAAAAAAAAAATCAGATAAACCACACAGTGTTTGCAGACAGAAGATTACGCTAACCTGAAAAGTAGCTTTAGTGCTGTTGATATTTGCACTCTCCCTAACTGAGCTGAACCCTCATTCATCCTCTCTGTTTGGCATTGCATCTAAAATGGAGGTGATTGATGCATGAGCAGGTATATTTCTGGGGTTTTTTTTATGTGTGTTATTTACAATTTTCTGTTCTCTTAGTGAATATTTGAGTGGTAATTTTTTTTTCTATATTTTCCCCCCTTCCCTCACCAAGATTGCAGGTCTCAGAGTACTAGGCACTGAATACCAGTCCCAAAGCAGACAGCTGGAGTGAGAAAATCCCCTCCTTGCCCTAGAGGTAACCCCAGCTCTAAGCTGAAGACATTCCCCTCCTTCATATGCTGGCTCATTTTGGAGTCTTGCTTGTGCAGAGGCTGCCAACTGTCCTGAATTAAATGCAGTGCATTTTGATATGAGTAAGTGCCTACTAATGACTGAGCAAAACCAGTGTATTCATTTAAGCAAAGAGTTCAAGCAGGGTTCCAGGAACGAGGAGCTGTGTGCCCTGCTAACAAAGCTATCTAGTTCAGTGCACAGTCTGAACTATGGAAAAGAAAGAACCTTCTACATTTAAGCAGTTTTAACGCAGTTCTACAGCACTTAGAGTTTTCGGTGGAAAAGTCAGATGTAATTACTGTTTGATACAAAGGGATTTTTTTTCTTCCTAGCTCTGCTGACGTTCTATTTTAAATAATTAAAAGTATAATTTAAAACTTAAATTGATCGTTTCAATAGACCTGATCCTGTCCTCAGAGGAAACCTCTTGTGTCATAGTTAAACTGTTGATCAGCCAAGTGTCACTGTTTCTCCTTCATCAGAACATGTACCATCAGATCTATAATTCTTTTTTGCTTATGATGGCAGAGCTCCAACATGGGTCTAGTTTGACCCAGGTTAAGCAGATTTAGCTAAATGCATAAATTGTTCACATTCTGTCATGTGAAAGATGTAGGCCTTGAGCCAATGTTGGGAATAGATAGCTCACCCAATGAAGAAAGTAATGTATTTGCAAATTTTCATAAGTTTGGACATTACTCTCTTCAACTCCTAATTGTCCAGAGGAGCTATAATGTCTAAAACAATGTCTTTGATTTTTATAAGAGCTTAGAAGACTCTGTGTTCTGACATTAACATTCCTAGGAAGCAAATTTTGAGGCTCTAAAACTCCCTGAAAGTGGGCTTTCCATCCCCTTTTTGTTATCCTGGCCCCTTTTCACCAATAAAATCTCATGAAGAGTAAACCCATAAGCCAACTAGTAAGCAAAAAAAATTTTGTGGCATGAATCACAGACCTAACAGGATGTCAGTGCCCTGCAGGTCCATTCCTCTGGATTTCTTGCACCATAACATGGAATCTCCAGTGTATTTTCAGTGCATTCCTTCGGTGGAATTGTGCTATCAGAGATGTCCTCCAATACCTGAACTATATTTTCACACTAATTTTCATGAGTGTAAAACGGAATGATATTCATCCATGTGGCATAACTTCCAGAAAACAATACTGAGCCCTGAAAGCATAATTTATTTGTGCCTTAAACTACAATTTTAAACTATTATATGTTATACTAATAGTTTGATGGGTTTCATTCTCCAGGATTTTCATTCTATAGAGATTACTAAGGAAAATTCTTCACCAAACGTCCAAGTCATAATGAAAACATCCATAATAAACCTGTGTTTAACCTGTGATAATGGTTGAACTTGATGATCTTAGAGGTCTTTTCCAACATGAAGAATTCTATGAGTCTATAAGCACTAAAACATTCCCTCTCAAAAACAATGTTCCACATGATGAAGATTTGCTCTTTTCCCTCATCTCTGGATGCTGGACTTCACTAAAAATCAGGAAGATGTATCTAAATTAAGATATATAGCCCTCTAATTGCTGTTAAGGAGGTGAGTTAAACCTGCCTAATAAGGGAAGCAGCTTGCCTATGGTTTTCCTAAACCCCCTAAGATGACATCTACAGCCCATATGTGACCACGTGTGGTATAAATAAAATGGAAGTTTAAAAGAGAAAAGAGATAAACATATAATTAAAACCGGCATAGCAAACACTTGTGCTCATTCATTTTAATGACTGCATGCTCCAGTTTACAGAGCTGTTGCAGACCCAGGCCCTAATAGCTGGGTTGACCACATGCCATAAAATACATCAGTGTAGGCTGGGTCCAAATTATCCAATACTTGTAATAAATCCATCCCATTAACTGGATAAATATGCACAAGCAACAACTCTGGAGATAATGCTGGGAAGTGGCCTGTTGTTATTTAGTAGCAATGCCAGCTCACAAGACCTGATAAATAGCAATGCTATTGCCTTTTATTCTGAAACAAACAAACAAAAAAGATTAATTTAGCTTTTAAGATCTCATAACTATGTCTCTCCTTCCGTTATCTGTAACTTGAACTGAAAAAAGAGATTGTGGCCTTGAAAGCTTCAGTTCTGATTACTTTTTTGTAAGCCTAATAAAAGGCATCAGTCATAGCATGTATTTGTGAGACTGAAATCTTCATATATTGAAGGTCAATTTTAGTTGAACTAATATAATCAGTAAAAGTCAAGGTTCCTTTACCATTAAAATTGTCCATGCTCTGAGTCTTTTGATATTCTATGCTTAACCTTGAATCATGCAGTGTGTGCTGTATGCAAGGAGGATGGTGAATTCATGTTACAGTATAATGACTGAGTCATCCTGGCCTTGATTTTCAGCTGGGCAAAGCAGATATCCAACAAACATAAGACTTCTTTAAAATTATTTGAAATTAATAAGCCCTCAAAGCACTTCCTCTCACCTCAGAATAAGCAGCAGGTCACCCAAAGTCTACAAACAGCTTTTCGCCACAGTTTTATGAAATATTTAATATCACTCCTGAATATATTTCTGGAAGTTGAAAGATGGTTACATGTAACTAGAGCAAGTATTGATATTGAGAAATGCTTTGAGGTTTGCACAGAGGAAATCACACAATAATCCTGACAGGAAGGTGTATCCAGGTGGGAGTTGGTCTCATCTCCCAAGTAAGAACTGACAGGACAAGAGGGAATGGTCTCAAGTTGCACCACGGGAGATTTAGGCGGGATATTAGGAAAAATTTCATTCCTGAAAGAAATGTTAAGCACTGGAATAGGTGCCCAGGGAAGTGCTGGGATCACCATCCCTGGAAGCATTTGATTGGTTCCAAGATTTTCTCTCTCTCTACCTCTTCCCTTTTCAGTACAACCTTAAAATAGGAATCTGGTCATTTGCACTGAGGAATGAAAAGGCAAATGAGTGTGATTCTGCCAAGCCTAGATCAAGGCACGGTCAGGCTGTGTGTGAAGGACATTGACCTGAGAGCACTGGCAGGGCAGAGATCATCACAAGCATGAGTGCCACCTGATTTTTAAAACACAGGTCTAACTAAAGAACACATACAAACCAGTTGCCTCAGAGATGTGTTAAAAGCATCACACACAAAACTGCCAAAAGTAAGGAGCAGGGCAGGTTTTCAGCAGTGCCATGCTGCCCACTCCAGTGGAATGAGTTCTGATTTTGATCTGTGTAAATGGGATTAGAACCAAGGCCTGAGTGTTATCTCTCTGGAACTGGATATATGGAGATGACATAAAAATATCTATTTTGGGTTTTGAAAGCAGTCCCATATCAAGAGAGAGTTTGAGGGATTTGTGTGCTGAAAGACCTAGAGAAAAGATGTAGGATGGGAAGTGAAAGCTAAATATATAAATGTATAGGATGAAGTGGTCATTCTATTAATGATCACTCTGTTATGGCAAAAATGATTTTTAACCTGTGGATTCCTAAATTTGTTTTTTCTTTCCCAAAAGCCATTCCTGTTCCTTCTGAGTAAATGATTGACTAGAAGCAAAGAAAATGTTGATTTTAGTATTGATTATCTAGTTCTAAATTTTAACTTTCTTTTCAAAGTGTCAAGTTGAATGGAAGGTCAGAAGAATACTTAATTACAAAACCCAAGCCAGCAAAGCCAAGTTTTTGATGCAGGACTGAGAATTAATTAGAAAACAACTCTTTGAAAACCTGTTTCAAACTGGCTCAAACTTATTATTATTATTTTTTCCCCAGGATATGTGCACTGAAGAAGAGGCAGTGTCAGCAGTCTATAAATAGCTCAGGACAGTATAAACTTTTGAACTGTGAAATCTGGAGGATGTAATCTTCCTGCTAAACAGAGGCTTACAGCTGATATTTAATGCTCTGATAGGAGCATCGCCAGTGTTTGAGCCATGAGAGGAAGGGAAATTCTGAATTATTGTTAGCACTGTGCCCTGGCGTGGTAGTTCAGGTTGGTTTGGAACCCCTTGTTCCAGCTGAATAAATTTGTTTTTCTGTGTGCAAATTTGTGCATAAACATACTGCAGCCAAACAACAGCATTAGCTGTCTAAAAAAGAGCTTTTGGATATATTTTGATATCATATCACACTCCTTAAGCAACAGATTTGCTTGAAGAAACAGCCTGCATTGCTGTTTTCATCACCTTTTGTGGAGCAGTGCTGATGTCATCAGCTGAGTTTGTCCCACTGGTAAAAGATCACAGCAATTTCCCTGGTGCTGTTGAGTTCCTGCCTGTCCCACTTGGAGCAGATGCAGGATGCTGCCACCTTTTACACACAAAGTAGCTGAAAAGCAGCATCCATTCCCAATATGACTATCCTGCTATAAATGAACGCTCCTGTCATGGCTAATTCCACAGAACAGTTGTGCTCTATGGAGAAGCTGCTTTTCAGTGGGGGTACAGCCTGGGCACCTTGTGGGAAGGGGACATGAAGACTCCACACTAGGGTTCAGGTGTGTAGAAAATGAAAAGGCAATGTGTAATGTGGTTTTTCTTTTCCTTTTTCTTTTTTTTTTGGTAGCACTTATGTATTTTTGGAGAGCTTTAGCCACAAACGTTTTCAAGCAACCCCCAAGGGCATGAACTAGAGCATAAACACATAGACCTCTAGACTCCAGGAGCTGGGAGTGTCCACATCAAGATGCTGCAGTGTGATGGACATCTCCCCCAGTGCGGCCAACACCAACTGGGAACCTTCTCTTCCTGCTCCCCCAGCTGCCATGTGGGTGGGGGAGCAGGTTTTTAGCTCTGACCTCACCCTGGCCTGCCATAAAAGAGGTGGACTGAACTCCAGGAGGGTTTGGTTGCTGGAGGTGGGGTTGTGGTGCTCCCTCATCAGTGTGGACATCTGTGGGGCTGCAGCAGGAGCTCACTGAGGCTGGGCTGCTCATTTCCCCCAGAAGTTTCCAAAATGAGGAGCTGTGAACTGTCCAGAGCAGACCTTCCTGCAAGGCTTGGTTCCTCCATGGAACAAACATCAAACATGTAACCCAGAGTCTACAAAGGCTTTTTGTACCTCTTGGTTGTGTGAGGCTGAAGGTGCCAGGTTTGTTGCTGGGCTGGGGGTGCTGAATGCTCTCCCAAAGCCAGCAGCAGCTCTGGGTGCTCCTACCCTTGAGACAGTCATTGCTGGGTGTGCAAAGTGCTTTAGTGAGCAGTGCTGGGGGGGGTGGAGCTGGCACCCAGCTGTTGGAGATGGGGTTGTTGGTGGGGCAGAGACAACAACCTCTGTGTTTTCAAGCTGAATATTTATTTGTGCTCTTGCACAAGTCTTTGGGCTGTGTTTTCTCTTTGGCCTGGTATGGTGGCCCTGTGACATCGAGCTGTGTGGTTAATCCTGCCAGGGAGTGCATCTGCCACCCACACAGCTTGTGGGCTACCCTGTTCATAAGTGCTTCAGAAAAAGGTTTTTTTTTGGGGAAGATGAAGTTCTCCCTTTGCCTGTGTAAACTGAAGCTTTGTTATGAAGGGCAGAGTGAGGACCTCCCCTCATTAGTGGAAATTTTCTGGTGTCCTTTTGGGTGCTGGGTTTCTTTGGTGGGCTGCAAGGAGAAAACAAGGCAGATGTGACACAATCATGCCTAAACTTCAGCTTTGGAATTCAGTAATGGCTCTGCAGACCTCTGAAATGTGGCCCTAAGAAGTGAATGCTGTTCTCCCCAGTGAATTTGCCCTGTAAATTGCTAGAGACAGGGTTTCACTTACTTTACTTCTGTAGCTGTATTGATTTTTTTTGCCATCTTTCTTTTTAAACCTGAAGGAAAAATTCAAATAAAACCTAATGATGTCTCTCTGTTTCTGAACAGTTTTGGAAATTGCAGAGCAATCAATATTAAGTACACTTTACACCAATTTAGAGCCCTATTCTGTTCAGACATGTGCTTTATAGAGCTCTGATTTTTGAGTAATTTAGGCTGAAAAGTAGGGTAATGTGGATTTTCTAATTAGCTTGTGTTAAGTCAGTGTTCTTCCACCTGAATATTTTTAATAGCTTGGTTTTTAAAAGCATGCGTGTATATATCCAAAGTAGGCGAATAAAAAGGAAGATAATCTTTTTGGAAGGATGAAAGACAAGTGGATTAATGCAGAGTTTGAGATTTTGTGAGAAATTCAGGCACACAAGCTGGTGCTGCAAGGAGAGCTTCTACTTGTGAAACTGTCACTTTTTAATTAAGTTAATGTCTACGGTGCTCTGAAAATGTAAAGCAGTATGTAAGTGCTAAGTATTATTATTAATGATGCCAATTTTGACAGGTTTACTGGAATAGGCTTTGCAGTACAATATAAGCTAATGTTCTAATGCTTTACTCATTTACAATGAAACTGTTAAAAATAAGAAAGTGGGAATAGGGGGCCAGCAGTATAGATGGAGTCCCTCCTTTGGTGTTCTCCCCACGTGCTGCCTGGCAATGAGGTCAAAGAGAACATGGGGCTGTCTCTTCATCTTGTAAAAACTCTTGGGGGAAAACCTCAGGTGCGTGATGATGGGCTGCACCAGATTATGGTGGCTTCCAGATGTCCTTTTAGGATATTTGTTGGCCCTTGGAAGCTGTTGCACTGAGTGTTTTTATCCATGTGTCCTGCCTGTCACCTAAAGACTTGTTCCTGTCACAGGCTGCAAAAGGGCAATGGAGGAAGGTGTCAGCCCTGTGCTCCCTAAGACTGCTTGCTCCTCTAAGGGAAATCCCCACTGGCCAATTAATTTGGTTTGTGGCCCCTGCCTCCCTTGCCCCAAGCTACAGAAGGAAGCAGTTCTGGTGTTGGCTCTATTGGTATTAGCGCCTGAATAGGTGCAGAGAGCTTGTCAGTAATATGTATATAAAAGCACATATTAAAAGAGGTGACTAAATTACCTTTCACATTTCATGGAGTAGTTTGCATGTCATTTGGATATGGAAGCACAGCTGCACATAAGTATCTGACCCAGTAAATGGAATAGTTTCCTCAATGTCTTCAGCACATTTCCTTTTATGCTTTTTGTCTGAGGAAAGCTATCAAATCTGCCCTGTAAAAAGGACAGCCTAATCTTCTGATGTTTTTCTTAGATGCTCTTTAATTTCTTTTTTTTCATTACCAGGCTCAATTCTCTCCTGTCTTTAATGGCTTCTAAGTGAAGAAACCATTTAAGTCATATAGGAGTTGTATACTTAAGTAACCAGGTCATATAGAGATTGGAACTCTAGTGTTTTCCTGCAGGTGTGTCTTTCTATGTGTTCCCATTCAACCTTACAGTAGTTTCCCCACAAGTCAAGTCCAGTGGAAGTCCTATTGGCATGGTCAGGGTGGGCTGTTTGGCTTAATTGCTGCAGGAAAAATTGGTGGATTCTCTTGCAGTTGGGCTGAGTTCTGCTAATGTGTCGAGAGTGCACACACACCTACACTCAACAGTTCCAGCCATATGAGACCAGCACTCCAGTGCTTAATTAAATTTATTTACTGGCTGGCAGACACTCCACCTTTCAGTGCCATGTGGATCCTGGTTGTGCTGGAAGAACTTCAGGGCCAGTTGTTTTGTTGTGTGTTAGAGACTGAATTGTTGTGTCCTTATTTAATATGAACTTTGGTATTGTGCTGCGTTAGTCAAACAGTGCAGGCTGTATTGGAAGAGGGGTGATGTGGTTACTTTGGGCACCTGAGAAATTATTTCTTCAAAATGTAGGAGCAGCAAGATGAACTCTAATAAAACTATTTTCTTGCCTCTTGCTATGTCATCAGTTATTTTAGTGTTGGGCTTGACCAAAGGCTGCTGGAATCCAGCCAGGAGTCTGTCCTCATGAATCCAGAAAAGTAAAAAGAAAAAAATGTCATTTCTCAATGTTGGTCACTGATGAAGTGTTATGAGAATATTGCATTTGTCACAAGATGAATCAGTGATTTGAGTAGGAATGGCTGTCTAGAATCAGTGCTTTGATCTTCAAAGGATCTAGAAAGTAACGTCCTCCTCTGCAGGCAGGTAACAACGAGTGCCTTGGGTTGAAAGATCTATCAGTTCACTCAATTTTCTTCCCATCAACCACCAGTCAGGTGTTAATCACTGGGTAAAGGATTCTTGAAATCTTCTGAGAGCAGCTTTGAACTGCTGCTCAGGCCACAAAGAGGGGTTTCTGCCTTGGCCTCCTTGGAGCTGCCTCAACTCTTGATACCCAGGTGTCTCCTGAGCCAGTTGGTTTCCTAATCACAGAATTGCAGTGCTGGGGTTTGCAAACTAAGTAGGTTCACACTATCCAGGCTCTGCAGCCTATTCCCCATGCAGAAAAATAAGCAAAGCAACAACAGAAATGAAAGAAAAGACTCCAGCAATTGCTGGCATATTAATACGGAAGGCAAGCTTTAAAAATCTAGGGTCGATGACTGGCTGTTGATCCTGGAATTATATTAAATATCAATTGTATTGAGATCTGAGCCTTTCGAGACACAACCTTAAAAATTATAACCTTAAAAATATAAAAAGGGCAAGCTTCTTGCCCTTTTCTAAAGTGCAGTAATAGTCAGTAATTCTAAAGCAGGTATATGGGCAACTGCTTTGGATGCTCTAGTTACAGAACACGGTGCAGGTAGTACATCAACCCTGTCATGAAAGCACAATTGTCAGAATAGAGTCCTTAAGGCATCACTGTCTATTATAAATCAGTTAGAATAATTCATGCTATAGATTTCCCAATGCTGCAAAGCCTCTTATTCAGCAGTGTATAAACATATATCACATCTTATAGATTTTTTCCCCTTCTTGGCATGAAACAGACTTAAAAGAATTCTGCAAGAGAACAATGCTCTGTACAGTAAATTCCCTAAAAACTTTCACAAATAGGAGGTGGAATGGAAAGATATTATTTATCTCCAGGATCGTTTTAACAGCTCCAGTCACACCTTTGTTATTAAGTTTGGAGCACGTTGTGTAGGAGCCAACAGTAAGCCTGTGTGTGGAGCATACAGGGGCTGTGTCTGGAATCAGGCTGAAAATGCAAATAGGACTTTCTTTTCTGGTTTGGTTTCTCAACACAAGTTAGAGCAGCTTGCACCAACTGGTAAAGGCTGCAAAGGGCCATTTTGCCAGCTGGGAGGTGCAAGGGTGTAATAATGCTGCTGGCTCCTTGCCTGTGCCAGCCACAGGGAGGAGAGTGGCAGAGAAGCCAATGTATGTCTCAGTGCCACAAACCAGGCTTAAAGACAGCTTGTACCACTTGGGAGTGGGGCATTATGGATCTGAAGTATCCAAAGGCCTGCCATGAAATATTTATGCTGCAACTTCCCATATTCTTCATATCACTTACAAATCCCTAACATTTCCAGAAACCCCTGTTAATTTGAACCGATTTAAGTCACGAAGCACAGGCTGATGCACAGCTCTCTAGGTCCTGATAAATGGCCTCGGGAGTGAAGGAGTTAACTGACCATCATCAATTACAGCATCAGAGGGGGTGATTAGGACTGAAATTGCAGGGAGGTTTTTAATTTAGCAGAGTAGAGGAGACTCCCCCAGCTTAGCCAAGCTCATCAGATCATGCACGTCTTCCTGCTTCATCCGCTTACCACGCGCTGCCACTCAGGGCTATTGTGCATGGAGAGGGCACTGAGCAGACTCCAGCATATTATATTATTCCCTTGTCCAGAAATCCACCTGAGGCTCACTGACACTCTGCTGGCCACACAAGTGCCTAGCGTGCAAAATTCTCAAAGACCTCAACTCGGGACCCAATCAGCAAATTATGTGAAGGAAAAAAATGGCAAAGTTTAAAGCTTAATATGACCTAATTTGTCTGATTTTTAAAATTTTTTGAAGTAGGTAGGACTGCTTCTAAGAGTGAAGATGCATTTAGGCTTATGTGTTAGGATCAGGAATGAATCTGTTGAATCAGTGTTTTGCCTGGCTCTGTGTGTATTCAACACTAAATGAAATGTGTGGAGTGCAATGTATAGACTGCTTTAACTTCTCTGCTCTGTTTTTCTGGTAGAATTGGTTACCTGGGATGCTTTGGTCCTTGCCTTGGGAAGAGGGCAGCAGGCTTCAGGCCTGAAGAGGCACAGGAGGGAAGGGGCTGTAGCCCATATGACATGTTTTGGGAAGTTGTAGTCACAGGCTGCTGGTGGGATGAGCCTCCTCTGCCTGCTGTGACCCTCTTGGTTCCCCTGGGGCTGCTCTGTTCCTGGAACTGGGGGTTCTGGATCCACCCTGGGACTGTCTTGGCACGTGCTGCTTGTCAGGGCTGTGAAATGCAGGAGAAAAACATCCCTGATGTGTACCAAACCCCATGTTTTTATCTACTCTTTATATTTCTGGTTTCTACTGCTATTACAATTTTCCTTTGGTATTTTGCCTCTGGATTTTAGAAAATTGAGGGGGTTTTAGGAAAAACTGCAAGTGGACACTGTTTATAGAGGCAGACTTCATGTCCCTCATGTGGAAGGGAGAAAAGGGGAAAGGAGGACAGCAGTGATCCAGCTAGAAAATGTTCAGGATGGGCCTGACTCAAAATTCAAAGGTAGCTGGGCTTTGGTGATGTAAAGACAAATATTTAGCTGCTTTTGGATTCTGAAGTCTTGAAACAAACCCTCTCTTCTAGTGGAAACTTGAGAATAACAAGAATTGAGATCAGGGACGTGCTGGTGCAGCGTTAGCGGTGTGGAAGCAGTGGGAAGCAGCAGCCCTGTGTGCTCCTTCCCTTGGGTTTTGTTGCTTGTAATGTTGCAGAGCTCCTGCCATTGAGGCTGGAGCTTTCTATATGATCATGTAATTAAAGATTGACTCATAGTGGGCAGGCATATGGAGGCTAAAACAGTTGCCCGTGAAGCGCTCGGCAGCATTTTGTGTGGTGTTTGACAAACCATTTTTATTTTGATTTTTGTTAATATGGCACTTTGTGCAATCACGGAGACACTTAGCATAGAACATCAGTCACCTGTGTAATCCTAATGAACTCATGCAAATGGAAATAAGGGGCTTCTGAAGACTATTAACAATGAGGTGCCATGATGCTGGAGGAGACTTGGCAGCCCTCTCAGCCCACCCCTGATTTTGAAATGTGAGAGCATAGCTTTCCCCATTGCTGAGGAAGAATAATCAGACCTAGTCCTTGAAATGGTCTGTAGTGAAGCAATGGATATTTTAACTCCAGGGTTATCATCCTTACTCAAGCAAATTCCCATTGATTTCAGAGGAGTTATGCCTGAGCACAGAGAAGTGCAGGGCTTGAATAAGCCTCGGTATGACCTGCTTCTCTTGTGTTTCTTCTCCAGCCTGCAGTGGTTGTGAATGGTTGTGTTATTAATGCAATAATCTGGATATATTGATCACTGTCAGTTCCCCTTGTGTGGTAAAATCCACATTATTCAAATAAAGCAACTGGGAAGGAAAATCTACCTCCCAAACCTGAGAGCAGCCAGTGGGGCCACAGCTGATTTGCTTTTGGTGTGCTCTGAGCATTGTGTCTGCATCCTTGTTTCCCTTTGCAGTGCTCTTTGCAAAGGTGGAAAGCAGACCCTAGCTTAGTCAGGTAGAATTTAGGGCTATTCAAGCTTTTTGCCCAGGTCTGAATGATCCACTGGATGTGGAAAATTTTATTGCTAGAGGATCTAGAAGTGTTTTCTATGTTAGAAGTAAAGCCTGATTTTCTGGGAATTGCTATAAACCAGACTTAATGCAAAAATAGTTTGAAAGTTGTTAAAGGGCCAGAAGTGGAAATTAGAGGTGTGCAGTGTTTTCTGGAGACTTGGGCCATTTCTTCTTTCCTCTGGCATGTAAAATTACATTTTGTAAGAAAACATGAGTGCTTTGTTCCACTGTGCCATTGGACACCTTGTGGGTTCTTTGCACTTCCCAATGTTCACAGGAGGTTTTGCAGACCCCCCCAACACGGGAGCCACATTTCTGGGACTCTCCAAGGAGCCTCAGCGAGTGAATCTTTGACAGGTCCATGCCCAAGGTTGCTGCTGGCTGTTTTTTAGCTGTCTGCTTTTATTGTAGTCTGCCTTGCTGCCCTGAGAGCTACTGCATGTCACAGCCCTGGTGTGATGTGTGCACCAGCTGCTTGTCCAGACCTGTCACATTTTGTGGGGTTTCTTTTTGGCTGTAACTATTTCTGTGCTGCTGTTGAGTAGGAGGGAGTTGCACCCTGGGCTAAAGCCAGCAGGGACCTCTCTGTGCAGGTTGATATGTATTTGGGGAAAGCTCCCTGAGCACTGATATTTCTGCAGAGGGACAAGAAGGAAAGAAGCCACAATGTGCCCAAAGCTACTCAAAAGGGTGTTTCTCTAGGGGC
The DNA here is from genome assembly GCA_013397375.1 of Toxostoma redivivum. Taxonomy (NCBI): domain Eukaryota; kingdom Metazoa; phylum Chordata; class Aves; order Passeriformes; family Mimidae; genus Toxostoma; species Toxostoma redivivum. The sequence goes on along the minus strand of VXBI01013213.1, from coordinate 1,991,288 downwards.
AGCCTCCTAGAGATTGCTCCCTACAGAGCCTTAATGTACAATGAAAAGTAGGACTGTAACCCTGGGAACAGGCACATCTTCTCATGCCATTTAATGTCAGTGATGCTCAGGCAGTGATAGTAATTATTATTATTAATCCTAAAATAGATTATAAAAGAAAAAAAATGAAGCTGCTGTATGAAAATTTAAGTAATTGTGGCAGAAAGTCAAGCTGCAGTAGTTCCTCAGTTTGAGAGTAGCTCAAATCAAAGGAAAGAAATTCTGTGAGGCTGTTGAGGATCTGGTCTGAGCCCTGCTGAATTCAGGGGCACTGCTAGAAAGATTTTGGTCAGACTGCAGGACAGGGACCTAAAGAATATTTTTGTTTTGTTGGAAAGGATTTTTGCATCTTAGTTTGCCAAATTGATTAATACTTGCATTTTCTAGTACCAGCATATTAAACATCCTATACATTTTTCATCTTTTCTAATTTATCTTATTAGGGAAAATGGGCAAATAACAAATATGTAAATATATGTTATACTTTAATATAGGCTGTATGCTGACTTCAATAATGAATGTTGTTGACTACAGTAATTAAGTATGATTCCAGCTCCAGTTATTTACTTGTCAATATTAGTGAATTGGGTTCATCTAAAACTGCAGGTAGTTTTCTGTTTTCCATATAAACAGTAATTGTCTGTTTAAGTATTTGCTAAAATATTATTTAAGTCTAAAATCAGGATTGCAAGTGGATTTCAATAACCTAGTTAATTTACTTTAATTTTGGAATTCTGTCTCTGCATGGGAAGAGAAATATGAAAAGTAATTTCATCTCCGTATAGTTGATTTAATTGTATGTACTTTTGATGGATTAAGTTTCCAGTTAATTGTGGAAAATGCAACAACAATATTATAAAAAGAGGTTTAAAATAAAACTATTGCTGTCTGCTTTGCATGCTATTTTTAAAAAATGTTTAACATTATTAATTTTACAATGGTAATTTATAAATATTAGTTACATCTTCCCACTTAAACCCCCCCAAATAGATGATTTTAATCATACTTATTGATATTATCTACATAATTATTTTTCATTATGCAAATATGTCTCAACTGCTGTGTAATAATGTGATGGAAACAGTTTTCAGTGCTTTAAAACTCTTGCTTAACTAAATGCAGGAGACAACAGAAAACTGGTGTGAAAACCAGAAAAAAAGGACAGTTTTTTTTTTTTTAATAGCAACAGTGGTTTTATATCTTTAATATTTTATATTTTGAAATCACCTGAAAATTCCGTAAACTATGTAAATGTGAATGAGTAGTAATGACAGTTTAAGCTTTTAAAATAATGATCTTTAGTGATGCTACTTTCTATCCTTAGTTAAAAATGACACTAGATTATAATCTGATTTCTAGTAAGTGCCAGGTTTTGTTACTTTGTATATTTGCAAAAAAAATGTAAATAGCCAGCTGCTAATTCATGTACATTTTTAAAACATCGAGGGTGTCTTTTCCCAGGGAGAAGCGATATCCAGTGTAAGAAGATTCTGAAAAGTTTATTTGAAAGTATAATTGACAGAGCATTAAAAATTACATTCAAAAATAGGTTTCATTTTAAGGATTCTTCTGCTTGGAATTTAAAGATTGTCAGGAGAAATATAATTAAGGGGGTTGCTCAGGACAAAATTACAGCATTAGATCTAAGTTTTTTGGCTTTTCAGTGTAACTGTATGATTGTGAGCTTAAATAATGTAGGCAATGCTTTCTTTTGTCAAAATAAATTATTATAATTTCTAGCATTTAGTAACTTGCAATTTGTTCTTGGGCTTTTTTTTTTTTTTTTGTAGATAGTTAAATAAGCAAATAAGACAGCTTTGGGTTTTTTTTTTTTTTTATGAGGATTGTAATGAAGCCAGTGGAGTTTTAGTTTTAAAACAAAGTAAATGGTTATTACTCTTGCTGAAAAAACCCCAAGATTGCCTGAGATAATTTATTGGATATATGTTCTCAGTGTACTTTTCTTCTAAAAGGTTGCTTTAGTGCTTTATTTTTTTGTTAAAGAAATGTATAAATTTATGTAAACCCCTCCACATGAAAGTGTTGCTTCAGCCTTTATAGGAGCATCACTTTCTGCAGCTACAATTTCAGCCCTAAGCTTAACTTTTTTTTTTGCAAAGTATGTGGTTTTTCATTAAACCTGTAATTAGTATAATTAATAATTATTCCCTAATTGAAACGCAGGTTAACAAACTTCCATATGTAAAAGTAAAGGGGGGAAAAATGTCATTCATTCACACTGGGCTTTATAAGCCTATAAAACTCTTCAAAGGACTTCAAGATATCAAGCAATCTTTTATTCAGCTAAACCTACCCCCCACCTTCCCTCTTACACACACTTAAATACGCAGTATGCTCACAGCTTGGAAAAAAGCAACAAAAGCCTTAATGGATCACTGATTTTAACTAAAGAGATAGGTATGTATTCCATATAAATGGTTTCCAAACCATTTTGGTGTTAGTATTAATAATTTTCATCAAATGCGAACAAGCGTCCGGGCGCTATAGAAAGCCAAGCTTTCAGCTGTGCACTTATTAACACAGCTTTTATTTCAAGCTCCAAACATCTAAAACAATTACACTGGAGCAACTGTGTAATTTGCTCCTTTCTTTGCTACACAGGTATAGCCTTTTAGACAGAGGCTAATAAAGATTTAGGGGTAAAGTGGTGAGTTGAGGTCCAAACTTAGTTCATCTTTACGCCTGTGAGTAATTAAACTCAAAATGAATAGACTGAGACAAAAAACATCAGGAGAGGTATTCACATGTGCATAGGTTGCAGTGCCCACCTCGAGTTAGATACTTTACTGATGAAATAAATCAAAGAACCGAATAATTATTTCCCAATTTACCATGACACAGATATCTTGTCATCAACCTGGTTATATGTACCTTTAAGAAGTGGTGAATGTTAAAAATCTATTTAGCCACATCAGTGAAACAGAGCTAACATAGCAAGAAACATTCTTTTGTCTTTTCTTTTTTTAAATATAAAATCACTTGTAAAGATATTTGCCCATATTAGGAGCCAAATATTTTCTATGTGGAACTGAGGATCAGAATTTTGTACCTAGGACATGACTATTTGCTTTTACGTGGTTACTTATTTAAATAATTTAAAATATTTTACTGTTGGGGATATTTTATGTTCTTAAAAAAAACCACTAGAAAAGTTCTCTATTTAGTTATGTGCTTTGTGAACTGTGCATTTATCTGAAATGCTTATTTGCAGTTTAAAAATAGATTATCTTAGAATTTGCACAAAATATTTGTTATTTAGACTGGAGAAGTCTGAAGCGCAGGTATAGACACCCTCAATGCGTGCTTTTTCTGCAGGCATTTGGAACTGATGGAGTTATTTGTTCAGAAATATTTCTTCAGTAATTTTTCTCTGCATTTAAAAACACAGCACTGAGCTAAAATTTAACATTATGGTGAACTAAACACTAAAGTGATCCTTTAATATCACACTTTAATTTTAAAGGAGTAACAAGTCATGGAGAAATTGCCGCTGTGAGGTCCAGCGGCGGGCACTGAAATATTATAAGCTCTGCTTTCATAATGCTGCCTTTCAAAATCAGTTATCTGTAGTTATCTTAATATCTGAGTGCTTTCCAGAACACCAGATGTAAAGTTTCTCAGGAGAATATACTGTTTCAATCAGATAGAGTGCACGTTAACAAAAATCCTTACAATTCCCTGTTATCTTTGTCCTTTTTTAAATGGGAGAGAGAATGCAGAGGATAATGACTTATGCTTGAATGCAGTTCAATGTATTTGTGTTTTATTGATAAAAATATCCATCTATATATATAAAACCAGGCAGAGGTATGTGTTTATTTGTTATTAAGTTAAAAAAAAACTCTCTGCAGTTCCCTCAGCAAGATTTAGCAAGTTTGTCCTACTTGCACATTACTGATAAATGTCAAATCCACCTCAAATAATAATCAAATTCTCAGGGTGACTGAGCATCTTTTCCTGACTTAATCTGTCTAAACAGGGTACAGATGTATAAAAAAAAAAAAATCTAAAAACCTCGCTGTCCCTTCAGCTTCCCTGCTGATGCCTGTCAACTTTTAAAAACAATTTTTAAGCTGGGGTTGGGAAGGCAGGGAGAGAGTAAAAGCTCTTTTCAATTACAGATGATCAGTGAGAACTGTGACAGGATGGTCAAGCTTCTCTTAAGGGTGTCCTTCATAGTTCACAAATATGTTCAAACACTCAAAAGAGTTTGAGATGTGCACTGCTAGTAGGGGGAAGTCATATCTCCGCTGGTATTGAAGTTTTGCAGAGTTGCTAACAGGTGATTCCCATTTCTATAGCTGAATCCACACACTGCATTACAAGCTGGGGACCAAAATGTAGATTTATTGCATCTACAGGATCCTACTGCAGTGTCCTCATAGATAGCAATAGTTTCCATTTTTATTTCTTGATCTTACTGCAAAAGTTTGTATCATGCGCTTGTTACGGACTCCAAACTTATTTCACAGCACGGCAAATATCTAATGGCTAGAAAATTGGTAGTATGGTCTAGTCATGCCATTTAGAGATGTGTGTTCTCTAAAAATCAATACAATAAACTTGCTTGTTCATTATCTGACTAGTAAAGTGTTCTGTCTCAATAGGATTTCATTTACACAGGGTAGGTCACCCAGGAGAGTAACAGACCTCTTAGTTAACTACTACGTTTTGCTTTGATTCTTAATTTGTGACTAATTACAAAATATGCTTAACTATTAGTTTTCTTATATGAAAATAGCACAAATGCATTTGAATGCCTCTCTTGCATAGATTTTTTTCCTCACCTGGACTGTAAAGATGATGTTTCTAATTTAAGGGTATAAGTTTAATCCATTATTTATAATTTGTAGATGGAAATATTCAAACAGTGACAAAATCTCTAAATACCCAGAATGAGGCTTTTTTTTCTCCTTCTGGTTCAGTTTCCCTAATTTATTTTATGGAGTAATTTTAATAGACTAGGTCAGTCTGACAAAAGTATTTTGCAAAGTAAATTAACTATATTTTTGTGGCACTACAGAGATCTCATAAAGGGCTGAATCTTCCAGCATTTTTCCTTGTAAGGAAAGTAAGGTCATATATGTGTGAATTTGCTCTTGTGCCAGAGTTGGAATGCGTAGGTAGGATACATATGCACATATTTCAAGTACTGGAAAATAAATCAATGTAAAATAGCAATTATTTAAGGTAGGGCATAGTCTTGGCATATATCTAGGCAGCATTTAGTGTCTGTGGGCATTATCATAGCAAAAAAGTAATATTGGAAATTAGCCTGGATTAATTTCACTTGTAAAGATGATTTTTTGAGTGTAAAATACAAGGTTTGAGCCCTAAACTTGTATTTTCCAGCATGCACTGCCAAATCTTCACCTTGTGCAGACAAAACGTTTCTGCTTTATTTGGCAAGATGCTTTTTTCTACAAGAGGAAGATGCAGCCAACATCAAAAACATTCTGATTACTCGACAGCTTTCAGCACTTAACATATCTCTAAGCATGTACTGAAAAACTACTTGGGAGGAGATGTATGTACATGCATCTTATCCCAAAACACTCTAAAAACTGATTAATCTGTTTTGTAAATCAAAGATTTCATCTTCACATTATAGCACAGCCAGATTAGCAAAGATGTGATGGCGGGACACGGGATAATTTGCTAAGTCAAAATTAATGGCAAATAAAATCAGTTTCCCTTTGTGGTTATTTCCAGCCAGCTGCATCCAAATATAAAAGAACTATCAAAGGGAGTAAAATAATCAACCCATTAATTATTAACTCAGAACAACTTCAGAAAGCACTTCTTAAACCTCCATTGACATCATCCTGACAGGCTCCTAATCTCAGAAAGTTGTTGGTAAGAGTTGCATTAGGCTCAGCATGCCACCAATTCTGACTGGAACAACTGCAACTCGAGATGTGCTGCAGCACAGATAGGAACACATGGGACAAGCTGTGGTCTCTTAAGACATCTGTGAGTAACATTTACAGCACAACATGCTGTATAATTCCCCACGTAGCTCTACCTCTGCTGTCAGCATAATAGAGTTGTCAACAGCCTAATTGCAAGATGCAATATGTAGGGGGGTCATCCAAAAAAAAAAAAAAGAAATCTCAGTGGAAAGTAACACAAATCAGCTGTCATTATTATAAAGCTGGACCAACCTTTGGCTAAACCATTTAAACCTCCAGATTAATCCCTAGATTTATCTTTATAGATTGGATCAAACTCAAAGTTTGACTGCAGATGAAAGAGGAACTTCAAAACGAAGGCTCTATTTATGCCCATTAGACAATGCGTTTGGCTAATGATCTACAACACACATTAGCCTGGAAACAGTGGTTTTAAGGTTTAACTGTTGCATCTTTTTTTCTTTTCATGTTATATTTCAACCTTCATTTCTGGCTTTTATTTCTTAAAGCATTTTTGTCAGAAGGTGAAAATATTTTTTTTTAACTTAAGATTTTTTTTAGTTTCTGCCTTTGCCTTTCTGCAAACTTATATGATTAAATATCTAGTCTAGAAGTTAACTTGAAAAGAGCTTATTTGATTATGTGTCATCAGGAGGTCTCTTTATTGCAAAATGTATATGCTAAATCAATCAGTTAAATTAATTTGAGCAATTTTTTACAGTTTTATGTCACTGATATAAAATACAAGCAGCAAAAATCCCCAAACAATTGAAGCCAACCAGTGTTGAAAAAAACAATAATACAGTGAATTGGGTTGGTTTTTTATAGTAGTCATCTGAAGCTACTAAATTTATTCCTATGTATATTAAAAACCTGACATCATGAGGCTATTCTAACTCCACTTTCTTTTTTGTTTTAAAAAAAGCTAAGCAAACTCAGTCTAAGTTATCCAGTCCCCTCCTCCCCCCTGCTGAACAGCACAGGCTAGTAGCTTGTATTCTTAAAAAAAAAAAAGATACTAGCCATTCTTTCATGTTATGGGGAGACATTTAAATTTAGAGTAATTACAAGACAACAAAAGCAGCACTGAGCATGAATGACAAAATGCAGCTCAACTTGATGTTTTAATGCAGTTTTCCCCTCTCATCAGGGATATTAACCCTTCTGACTACTTCACTGAAGATTCTTACCCTTATTTCCCAGACTGTTATGTGAAAGCCAGTTTATCAGAATATTAACAGTTTATAAACATGGATGAAGGAGTTCAAGTATATATTTTTCATATACTACCTCAAATTTCAAGACTCTATATTTCTTGCTGTTTATGATGTAGGCCTTGCAAGGAGCTAGGCAACAGATCTGTTAGAATTGTTCCTGGCTGGATGTAAAGAGGAGAAAAGCAAGTTTACTGCCTTATCTCAATCAAAACAATTAGTTTCAAGAAAACTACAATCAATATAATTTCCTCTTTTAAAAAATTGTTTCCTACCTTTGTTGGCCTGTTTCATCTGTTTCATTAAAGGTGCAACTTTTATTGATGCTTCTGCTCATCCTATGTTTTCATCAGTGTGAAACCTAAAATGCTCTTTGCCTAAAGTGTAGGTTAATATAATAGCTACTTGAAGCAGGAAACCTCTGCTATGTGTCTATAGTTGTCTTTATTTGGGCCTGTGCAGCATTTTGTTTGTCCTCTAGCCTTTTACGGCAGCTGGACCCTGACCTTCAAGTTCTTAAAAAGAGGGGGGGAAAAGTATTCTTTTCAGATTCCAAGTTCCTCCCTTTTTACCCTCCCACTGACACCGTCCCATTCAATACTAGAGATAACTTTATTCATCTATACATCATTGTATCAAATTCAATAGGCAAACTGCTTCAACATGCTTCAGAGCTGGACAGGGCAGTAATGTCTTCATTTTTTCTTAATGCAATGAGTTTCTTATCGCAGTCCTTTCAAGCACAAAACAAACACTGTAACAAAAAATGATCTCCAAGTTTTTCCCACCCTGCTATTTCACCATGGGCTTATTTCTTTGTTCCATCTTTTAGTGGAGAGCTACAGATACAAAGATGTAAAATTGATTACATGCATACCTACCTAACAGGAGTTAAAAAAGGAATTGGTGGGGGAATCTTATATAATTAAATACTGTATTGAGAAGATTTACTTTGGGCTCACACCAAGACCGTGGAAGTAATTTGTTCCTGAATCAGCTGTCATCCTTTAAACAGGATACCAAAATTAAGTGGCATCTAGAAAATCCAGTAGGAATGCCATGTCAACTGCAAATTTTGCTGATCACTATCTGAAAAGATGGACCTTTTTCCCAACTCTAGTCAGTGTGGATTTATACACCTAATGTTATAAACACTCAGTCTGTCATTAACTGCCAAGCTTGACCTTAAGCCAATGACAGCAGCTCCCTGGATGTTAGGAGAGCTCCAGCAGCAAGAACTTCAGCTTTTCCTCATTGTTCTGAGTCCTGCTCACCTGCAGATGTGTTTAAAGGAAAGGACTTGAATCCTGGTCCCACATGCTCATGTTGTAGTGTGGTTTAAGCTCATTAGCTGAGCTAAAAAAAATGCTATGAACATACTGATAAGAGAGATAGATCAGTATTTTAATGAATCACTTCAAAGGTTTTGTAGTGCCTTTTTATTGTAGCATGAAATATGTAATATTAGGATACCCAAGTCAAGCTCATGTCTCATTGACATCTTGGTCTTTTAAATGGAAAGTGAGGCTGGAGGGAAAAAAGTTGGTTAAAATACAGAACTTCTGAAGTGCTTAAACCAGCTAATGGTGCTAGATCTCATTTTAGATTCCAGGGATGAAAAAGAAAGAAATAAAAAAATCAGACTTACATCCCTGACTGGGTGTTTTCCACTATAGACCCTACATGTTTATGTAGAGGGTATTGCGAACGTTTGGAGGGATTTGGGACTTTCAAAAGGAAGAAGTTTATACATTAGTGCTGCAAGTTGCAAAACACTGTTGATATTCAAATGTTTATTGTGTAAAATCTGGGATAAGCTTCAGCATGAGAGCTCCTTTAAGTGCCTACAACTATTGCTAATTCCCCTCAGCATTGAGGCTTGCACAAAGGCCTTAATCCAATTCCACTTTTTTTTTTTTTCAGAAAGCCTATGCTATTTTCTCTCACATAAACTAACAACACTATCCCATCACACTGCAGAATGGGTCAAAGAAAAAGGGCTCTGTGTTTATACTTCACCAACACTTTGTGTTTCTTGGCCAAGTATGGCAAGAAACTTTAAGTGCGTCCCCCAGGCCCCACGCCATCTTTAGAAAGAAAAATAAGCCTTCAGAGATTGAAAACACGCTATTTTAGGCACTAAAAAACCTATGAAATGTCAACTATTCTTTCAGTCACTATCCCTGAAAAGAAATTGATCACCCCAGCCTCATTCTTCCAGCTGTGATTTAAATTATGAAACACAGGAATTGCTTTGACATGATGCTGTGTTCTACCTAGTGTATAAAATCCTTGGAGATATTTTAAGAGTGTTCTTAGACAATATTTGTGAGTACACATTTTACTATAACACTGGTGCCTACTCATCAAAATGGCTTAAAGCAGTAAGTTCCACCAGAGAAAAGAAATTTTATAATGTCTCTAGGTTTACTTTTATGAAGTGCGAAAGGAACTGTCTTGGTTTATAAAGCATATTTGTAAACTTCATCGATAATCTGTTCTGTACAGGAGATCCCAATCCAGCTCCAACTGGTCAGGTATTCCCTATATATAAACCTTCACTTATTCCTGACAATGACAGCAGTGTTGTCAAGGTTTAAACAACAACAAAGCCTGGGCTGCTTTGAGGATTGACCTTCCACTGGCAGGAGGGGAGAGGCTGCTGTGGCTCCCATCTGATCATCTTTGAAACCCTACAACAAAAAATCTGCTATAACTAGTGAGGGTGCTAAAATGCCAGAGCATTAACCAGCCTTTAAAAAGGAGAGGGGAAAAAAAAAAAAAAAAGGGTTTGGTTTTAAGCAAGAATTAAAATTTATTGTATAATCGGGGCTGCTTTATTTATAGCATGAGAACACAGATACAGCACCAGTTGTGCTAATTTAGATAGCATCAATTCCAGTCTCCAGAGTAAGCTCACAGTTATTGTACCAGGAGGAATTCAGCCCGGAAGGGGAATCACTGAAGATTTTGACAAGGTAGAAGTTATTCTCCTGTCACACGGACTTTGCTCATGGACATGTGTCTTAGTGGCCAAGCAAAACCTTCCTGTGATGTTTGGTTTTTTTGTCTGTTTTATTTTTTTGTTTGTTTGGGGATTTTTTTGTTGGTTTTTTTTTGTTTGTTTGTTTGTTTTGGTTTGGTTTTTTTTTGCTTCTCTCTGATTATATTTATACAGCAACTACAGCTACTGCCGAAAAATTGAATGAGTTTCTCTTTCCATGAATTATGTTAAATACACTTAACGTTCCTGTGGGTTTTGCTTCCCTGAAGAGTTTTAGCTCGTCCTGGGGACCTGTTTTTGCCCCATCACCCAGGAGGGGAGGGGAGGACCTGCTGCCCTCCTGGCCTTGCACTGCGCCCTGCAGCACTGAGCCCTGAGCCGAGCCCTGCTCCCATTCCCCCAGGGTAACAGCAGTGGGACATCCCCACGCATGTGGTGACTGTAAAATCTGTGGAGCCCGTGTTGTGCACAGGAGTGAGGCTGAAGCAGAGTGTTCCAGTGCGTGCACAAGGTGAATTTACATGAACTTAATCCACTGTTTCATCCAAATGTGATAAGATGCTGGAGAGTGATGGTGGCTGCTTTGAGGCACTATTTCTTATCAAACACTGGAAAAGCACGTTTTCCAGGGTAGTTTATTTCCTTCAGCACTTTTTCTGAAGTAGTTCATGTGTTTCCATGGGCTCTTCTGTCCTGATTGGCTTTTAGCTTTTTGGGTTCCTGTCATACCTGTTAGCACACATGGATTAGCTGAGTGCTGAAATCACACTGAGAGTTTGGATTCTTTGAGTGGCTTGCAAAGCTGCAGCTAGAAGAGGGTTTTATGTGTTGGGGTTAAAATCATCCTGCATATGCATAGCTAACACAAAACTTAATTATCACCTGGATCGTGTTTGAGACTTGTGGCAGGGCAGGGTCTTTTCCACTGAGACTTGTCCCTAAAAGGCACCTTTCTGGAGCATCCTTTTTTCATTTTATCCTTTGTGAAAAAATAGATTTGTGGAAAATAAAAATCTTAATGTGCACCCTTGTAGGACATGCATTAAAGTTAAACCCCCAAATATTTCAGAATAGGCACCAAAATTCTTCATGAGATTTTCATTTTGCTACATTGCAGAAGTTAAATTAAACACATTCATTTTATATCCACAAACACATGAAGAAAAGTTCATTTTGCCCCAGGAAATAGAAAATCTGGGATTTTTTTTCTTTTAGGATCATCAAATGACTAAATCTTTCTAGTGAGAGATTAATTTCTTCTGCATTGTGCTGTGTGCAGTGCTTATTGTGGAGAATTTATAAGAGTTGATATTTTAGTTGACTGACAAGTCTCTCGATGTATTTAACAACTTTAATTATACTTGTCATTTTCAAAATGAGTGAAGAAACGTACAAAACCAACAGAAATATGTCAGTTGGTTATTAGTTACAGCAAAGTCTCTCTTTTATCTCTCTTCTCTCGGGTGGAAACCATCCTTTCTATTAAATAGGGAGTCAGTTCAAAAACTTGAGACCCATCACTGTCTTCAGGGTTTTTAATTACTCCTCTGCCTTTTTCTCTTTCTTTTGGATTGTTGCTGTGTTAGATGACTTCTGTGTTTTTAGATCTCCTCCTTGCCTTGCAGTCAGCAAATGACATCTTTCCTTATCATGCCATGCGATTCACATCCCTGGTTGTCTCATTTTGGTGCCATACGTGCCCAGCAAACATGTCCTTTGTGAGGGGGAATGTGCCTTGTCACCATGAAAAAAGGGAGGGAGAAATGAGTGCTGGTACTGGGAGCAAAGAATTAAACTGAAAGAACTATTCAGGAGCTGGTGGGTGGGGTTGTTTACCACCTAAAAAATGTCCCCTGGGCCCCACTAGTACTTGTTAAAGTACATATCTTGCTATTCTGTAAATTAACTTTCCTTAGAGGCTGCATTTTCCTTTCCCCTCTTATTTGCAGCTCGGTCTTTCTTGCATGTGTGGGTTCTTTCTGTTGTCACTCCTGCACTTCACTGAAAGGTTTCCGTGAAATGTAGATGTCTTAGAGGGTTTCCTTTTGGCCTGGCATGGTGCTTGGAGGTTCCTTCTGTGAGCACTGGAGGTTTGGATCTAATATCAAAGGGTTTAAAGCTAATGATTTTAAGTATGGTTGAATTTTATTGCTCCTCTGGTGGGCTAAAACCTTCAGCAACTCTTTGACCTCTTCCCAGTCAATCCAATTCCATCTAATACTCTGTGACTAATATGGTGGATATTTAATCTACTTTGCTGCTGAAATTACTTTTAGAGTCACTTTTTTCCTGAAATCTTCCTCTTTAGAGAAATTGCTGATCGTAAGCTCTAAATATGTTGCACACTACCACTCGGTTTTTTAAAGAAAAAGCTTTTCTTTCAGTAAAAGAAAATTAAGAGATGTAATTTCTTTTTATAACATAAATGAAATTAGTTGATATAATTATATTATGAAAGTAAAAGTCAGTTTAAAATGAAAAATTGACAGAAACCTCTCTGATGATGCTGGTAATAGAGATAATATGATGAATAGCCACACCTTAGCCAAATATTTCCTGTAATGTAATTAAGCTTTGAAGAGAAAATTAAAGAAAGCTCCTAAAGATAGTACTTCCACCCTCTAGGCAGTGCTTAGTTAAAATTTGGAACATGGATTTTTTCATATAAATAGCACCAAGAAACTGTGCTGAATTTTGCTTATACCATTTCCCCCCCCCCACAAAGTGACCAAACTAAATAGTTGAGGCCATGGTTGAAAATTCATCATAGTGCCTGTGATACTTGGCTGCTTTTCCCTGTTTTCATCTCTTAAGACATCCAGGATTGCAAGGATTCTGCAGTGTGCAAACATGAGCAAAAGGGATTTGCTTATCTGATTTATGTGAGGACCCACCGAATTGGGTCATGGATAACGATCTCTACATCCACAATCCTGTGCCTTATAATTTAGTCATGGGCATAGGCACATTGAATTCAGTGGGCTTGAGTAATTTGAATTTAATGGAATTATTTATATGCCTGAAATTAGGCATTTAGGCAAGTTTTTGCAGGATTGTGGCATTAACCTTTTCCATATGTAACCTCTTTAAATAAGTGTACCATTGCATCAGGTGAAGAAGTATAGAGTTCAAGTCTCAGCTTTCTGTCTGAATCCAGAGCAAGGGTGATATGAAATGAGATTTCTGGTCACAGCCTAACAGCCAAGAAAGATGGACTTTCTGTACCTGAAAATTGAGGCTTTCACTGCAAGGAGGGAATGGGAAGCAGAAAGTTAATTCTCTTGCCTGTCCATAACACCAAGAATATTATTGGTGCAATAACACAGTGCTAAATAAAGGGTGGAAATGAGAACAAATCTTTGGACTGTTCCAAGAGTGAATCTCAAAGCAACCTGAGAATAGGAACAATGGTGGGAACAGAGAAGGTGAACCCTCAAGCCAAAAGTTCTTTCTGGGGGTTGATTAGCCTGTGAAAAGGAATGTGTGGTCTGCAGGAGCTGGGAACTAGACTTGGTGATCCAGCTCAGTTTCCCTGAAAAGTTATGTCAAGGGATGAGATGCATTAAGGTAACGGTAATGGAAAAGATTGTGCTCTACTACTCTTGCAAGAAAGTGAAGGACTTCACTCTTCAGAGCTGCCCATATGGCAAATTTCACATGTGCTAAAATTAAGAGGGGGTGAGGTGACCCAGCCCACATGTGACAAACATCCGTCCTGCTTTGCACGGCAGCGTGTGCTGAGGGAGTTGGCGGAGAGCCTGGGGCGTTCTGTGATACAGCCTTGCTAAGACAGGGACCCTACCTCACAGGAGCAGGAGGCAGGCCTGGGGTGTCTTTAGAGCATGCAGGAAATACCTGGGATCCATGGATTTCCTTCAGAAGAACTCCCAGTGAGAGTGTTTAGCTTCTGCCATGGGTGCTGATGGCTGCTGGAGAGCATAAAGGAATGGCTGGTGGTGGGATGGACCCCATGAGATTAGTGTGGGTCCTACTGCCCTACAGACCACTGCCACTAAATGTTCTTCTGTCTGTAAAATCATGGAATCAGAATGGTTTGGGTTGGAAGGGACCTTAAAAATGATCGCCTCCCACCCCCTGCCATGGGCAGGGACACCTTCCACTATCCCAGATTGTTCCAAGCCCTGTCCAGCCTGTCCTTGGACACTTCCAGGGATGGGGCATCCACCCATTTCTTCAGACATTGGTATTTGAAGAGAGTTCAGCTCTTGAGATGCAGTAGAAACACACCTTTTTTACATATGGTTGATGCCTTGGGCATATATTGCATACAAAAATGCAAAAATACGTAGCTATGTTTATACTCCTCCTCTTTTTGTCTGATGACTTGAGCTGTAATTGAGGGAACACAAGTGATGTATTAAATTTCTTGAACACATGGATAAAATAAGCCAATGTGAAAACCACCATGTGCAGTTAATTTATAGATAAATATATTTGGAGCAGGTACAAACAAAGGTGTAAAGTACTATGTTTTAACAGATTTTCATGCCATATGCATTTGCTTTTACTGCCTGAAGGAAAAAAAAATGATTGAACCAGATAGCTTAACAAAAAAAATGTTAAAATACCTTTTGAAAATTAACTTTTTTAGATTGCTGGAAAACTTTTCTTCATGGCTTATTAGTGTGTTAACAGTTTTAACTACTTTAGATTATTTTAATAAATTAATGGCTTTTTCTTGGCAACTTATTTCATTTAAGAAAGCAAATTCACAATGAAAAACTCCTGAACTTTAACATTCTTCCATGTATTTATTGCATATGTTTGGAAATTACCTAATTTTAGAAGTTCACATGAAAACAGTGGTCACATCTCATCATTTGAAATTAGGTCTGACAGCTCAGAAGTTAAACCAGTTTAGCTTATTTTAACAGCTACACTTCAGTGAGTCTGCGTTATTAAACTCTTTGGGAAACCTTGCACACTTTATTAGGGAAAGGAAATTTATACAGTGGAAAGAAGAAAAATATATGTAATTGCCAACATATACACAGTGACTCTGGTAATAACATCACTTTATATAGATTGTTAGTATCCAGTACAGAACTGTGCTTTTGTGTGAAGGGAATTATATTGGCATGACGAACAGCTTCCCCTAAAACAATCCTCAAGGCAAACATGAGTGGCTCTTTTGGGAAGCTAAATCCAGTGAAGTGAATTTTACCCAGAGCATTGCTTCTGCAGACAGAACTCTTTACTCCAACATATATATTAAATTTGGTCAGGCCTGCAACTAAACCTTAACATGAGATTTGTCCCCTCCTGTGGTGGAGCTGTGGAAAAAGGTTGAGGGTAAGTTCATCCTATGTCCTGTCACAGCTCCTGCCTCACACTCTGTCCTCTGGAGGCTGTAGAAATGTTCATTCAGCAGGATGAGGTGTACCTGTAAGGATCATGACTCCCTTCAGAGAACAGAAAAGCATCTTGCTCACCAGGTGTATAATATTTATACCTCAAAGTCAGGCTAACTCTTTAAGTTTTGTGTACAGTCTATTTAGATTGAGGGCATGTTAGATCTCTTCCTACACAGCAGCTTTTCCAAATTTTTGCTATGTCTTTTAAAAACTAAAAACAATTTTAGTTTTCTATATCAAGTAATTTGTTAATGACTGAATATCACTGCTGCATATATTGCTTGTTCTCTCTCCTTAGTTTTTTCATCCCTGTTTATACATCCAAGCATTACAAGCAAATTTTAGTCACAGCTGGTGATCCAGCATATTCTTATCTACTTCGAAAATTTGTGACTCTATCCCTGTTGTATTTCCTTCTGGTTTGTTGATGTGTACACTCTGCAGTAGTAGATCAAGACAAGCTGTGTAAGGCACATCTTCACAGAAATGGCTGCTTTTTGACTGATTCCCTATTAACAACATGTTGAGAGCTATCACCCGGTTTTTAATCCCTTTAACATATGCACAATTAGTTTTAATAAAAGTATCATGTAGTAATGGTTGTGTCTGTGCATTATCAACAAAACTTGAAGCCCAAAATATCTCTGTCAAAAGTGTTTGCCAAGGCTTATTTTCAGTATGTTTGCTGGCCAGCATAAGGCCAGGACCCTTGCCCTGAAGTGAGTGTTTTTTAAGGGCTTGTAAAATATTTCAGACTGACAATAACTGCTAATATTGGCTGGTAGAAGATAAGTAGGGACATATTTTGCTGTGTTTTGTAGTCTAGGTAAATACCAAGGTTTCAATAAGCATTCAAACAGATGCTTAGTTATCTTCATTATCCTTAATGAGTTATTACTCTTAGATTTTAGTGAAGAGCAGTGACTTGGGTGCTGATAAGGAGCTTCAGGTGAGGCTTGCAAAGGTGTGAGGAGCACGTTCAGAAATCCCAAGGTCACACATGGCCATTGTTTCGTGACCTGATGCTGCTCTCCTCTTCAGTCAAGGTAATCTATGAGCTAAATGACAATTTCTATTAAAAAGCCCTCTAGAAAAGCAGAAGAGTGTGTAAAAACTTTGCTTGATGATACATTTTCTTTCTTTGATCTATCTGAAGTAAATGGAATGCATTAGTGCTGTTTAACTTTGCCACGAACTGTCAAAAATGGGAAAAAAAAGCTGACTGTAGTGTTGATTTTCAAAATCCTACTGCCAAGGTTTTTCTTCTTCAAGGAAGAAGAATTAAATGTCCTCTTCCCTGCCATGGTCATTATATTTTATTTTCAGCAAAATTATGCTGTCTCAGTACTTGAACCTTACTGTACAGGTGGGCAGCATGAGCGTGATTGCAAGAGATCATTCCAAGCAGTTCATGTGAAGGCTAATTATTAGATCAGGAGAGAAGAAAGGCAATTTTAATGTGCTTACATATCAAGGGATAGAGTTATTACAAAAGCTGCTTTTGGTTTGGAAAAACCACATATCATGATAATCATATCATTAGAGCAGATTTCAATGCCTGAAGGGGTACAGGAGAGCTGAGGAGGGACTTTTAACAAGGGCATGGAGTGGCAGGACAATGGGGAATGGCTTTTAGGCTGAAAAAGGGTAGGGTTAGATGGGATATGATGAAGAATTTCTTCCCTGCTAGGGTGGTGAGGCTCTGGCAGAGAAGCTGTGGCTGCCCCTGGATCCCTGGCAGTGTCCAAGGCCAGGATGGATGGGATTTGGAGCAACCTGGGATAGTGGAAGGTGTCCCTGCCATGGCAGGGGTGGAATCAGATCAGCTTTAAGGTCCCTTCCAACCCAAACCATTCTGTGATTTTATGGTGATGAGCGTGGTTTTAATACTTAAGCAGATGTGGAGAATGTAATGTGATCAAAAGGTAAGTGTTGCTAATTTCTGGGGTGTTTGGGGACTTAGGATGGTGAGGGTAACTGGAGCAGTGTTTTTAATCCCTAGTTAGCAAAGGGAGAGGCAGAAGGCTGTTGACCTCATGAAAATCTATGGAAAAGTGCAAAGATACTAGTAAAACATGACTCTACATTTGCTCTACACAGGATAAAATTCAAAGACTGTAGAGAACTAATCTGGGGAAAAGAAAAAGAGCATTTGGGGAAGACTGCCATAATGTGGTCCACAAAAGAGGCAAGTGGAACAGTCAGATTATCCATTGCAGATAAATATTTGTAAAAGAAACAGAGTAGTGAAACTGTGCCTTACCTCAGAAACATTTTCACAAGTCCTGTGTCTGGTTTGAAAAAGAAGGATCAAATCTGCGAAAATGCAATCAATCATTTTTTCCTGTTTGGCAGATGAAAAGACAATTTTCAAACTTAAAAGATGACTCCTGGATGTTTGCATTGATGGGAGTTTCTCTTCAAAGCAATTTAAAATGATTGCTTGAGAAAACCTGATGTAATTAGGTTTACAGCATATTTCCAGGTTTACCATAGATCTTTTGCTTAGAAAAATAAGTTGACACAGGTTTCCTCTTTGCAGGCTTCAAATGTAAGAAACTTTTTTATCACAGCTGTTATCACTTGGTTCTCTTCTCCATTAGTGCATCTAGTAAACATTTAGATGGCAACTTTATTAAGGAAGTTGGGATTTTGGAATCCTTGTGGATAATCCCTTCCTCTGACTAAAGGCACGGTGGCAGAATTCAGCTCCAAGCTCCCACAAGTGCCTTTGAAATGCTCTCTGTGCTTTGGTAGATGCAGGTGTATGTGTGTAGCAATACACACATGGTCTCAGTGCACGACTGGATAAAAAATATGTTTCAAAAGAATATATTCATCCTGTGGACCATCTGAGTTGTAAAACTGAAACTTACTTTGCAAAGTTAAGTATACTTGAAATACATAAAGGAAATTACTTGAATTATTTGCCATTCAAACACGAGGACTGTTTTTTTGTTTTTATGAATGCAGCATTAGGCTTACAGTGATGGTGGTGGGAAAGGCTTTAAAAGAAAGTCTCCCCAGCAACTCGGGGGAGATGCTTGTGTCTTCCAGCACAGGAGCCAGTGCAGTAGATAAAAGCACAGGGATGTAATCAAGGCACAGCAGCATCATCATGATTATTGTCTCTGACAACACAGTGGGACTTTGCATGTAGTATAAGCCCAGAACTGGACTATGCTAGAGAGACTGAGATAATGGCAATTAGAAAAAAATAAGGTAAAGTGATTTTGAGTGCCAGATTATTCCCTCCTGAGCCTGATCAAATGCCCAGTTTAACCAGTGCAGACATGCATTGACTTTGGTAGTACTGGAACAGACTCTGTAATTCAGGTCTCCTCTTGGTTTATGCTGTTTATTTTATCAGACTGCTGCCAGAATGACCTTGAGAATGACCTAAAGAAAAAGTCAAATTACACTTCTGACTTTTCTCTTATTTTATTTTTAGGTAAGATAAGAGAATCAGTAATAAGAAGAGGCAGAAGAAACCACATAAAATATGAAATAGTCTCTTCCTACCAAAATGGGGAAAGAAAGAACGAACTCTTTTGAGAATCAAAGGCACAATAAGATGCTTCCCTAAGGGACAGGTTTTTTTCTCCTTTACACAGAAGTAAATCAGAAAAGGCACACTGAGCCATTTTGGGTTATATCTGTAAGAATTCAGCAGTAGTGCAGAATTCACTTTTGCATGGCATGAGGAACACATGATTCTCAATCCCTTTTTTGGAACACACAGAATTTTTCACCAGCGCAGACCTGATGGATGCTAGTGAGACCTCATGTGAGAGTCCAGGACAGGTTCAAAATGTTGGGCAATTTTGGGATAAATACTGATCCCCAGCTCTTTTTCTAAGGTTCAGATACATGGAGTGGAATTTGGCTTCTGGCCTTGTAGATCCATTAAGGACTAGAGTGGGTTTTATGTGCTAAGCAACATGGACAATGCAAGAAAAACTCAGGATTAAACAGTAATCTGTGTTGTAGCAGTAGCTATCTATTAGTGGTACATGTAGTGACTAAAACTGCACCAGGGAGATTAAATTTCAAGTCTGCTGAAGGCGTCCACAATCTGGGCAATCTGTTAAAGGACTGTACATAATGAATGTTGTACTTCTTTGTAGCTGAATGCTTAAAACTCATTTTCACTCTCTGTTCTCTCAAACTGAGGTTGTCAAATTGGTGCCAAGTAAGACAAGTTTATAATATCTATTATGTACCTTGGAAGTTGGTGGAGGCTAGTTCCACTCAATTTAACCGTGTTGTTTTTGAGGACAATTTGTTCTGACCCAGCGTGTGAAGCCTGTATATGAATCAGCTGTTTTACATATGTCACCAAAAGAACTTGTATGAATAATTTTTTTTCTGTTAATTCAAGCAAGTCTGAGGGGGCTGGGAGAACATGGTTTGCAAACAGCACCAGTAAATGAGAATGTGTTCACCTACTGGTTGATTTCCCTTCTCCAATTCAGCTGAGGAAGGATCTTATGTTTAAATTACTCGGGTTGGACTCAGGAGAGGTGGGATCCATGCTGGTGGTGGTTTTTCAGCCTCGCTGTAAGACTTTGGGCAGGTCACCTCTCTCCTCCTGTGCCTTTTTTTTTTTTTTCTGCTGTGTAATGTGGGGGAAATTGTAATCCTCTTTGTTATTTTTTAGAAATATTGGACCTACAGGCTCAAGAAAACTTGTGGTATTAGCAAAGCAGAATGAGAACTGCATACTGAATAATCACACATCTGAGAAGACAGAAGCCTTCCATTTGAAAGGTGCACTGATTTGTTGTTGAGGTGTCATTTGGCCTGTGCACGTGTATCCAGCACTTTTAATTTGAACTATGTAGATTTTATTGATAAGAGATCTGAAATGCATGTGGCTGTGCGAATAATAGGACATCCTTGTCCCTGACTATGTAAGCTAACTCTTAAATTTCAAGGACAGATGTTCTAATTTTCATGGAAAAAGCAGATGATTAAGAGAACTTTAAACAGTTACAGTTATTTTTTGGTGGATTTTCCATGAGAATACTCATAAGTTAATGAGTAAGGCTGTATTAATTTCATTTCTTTTGTGTAAAGCAATTCTATATCATTTTATTTGACAGCTGTGAGGTTGGATACTGCTTTGGTTTATCTGAAAGCATCGGAGCTCTGGTTAAGGTGTTTAAATACCCAACTCAGAGTACAGAGCAAAGTGCTGGCAGGCAGGGGATGATATATTCTATTTTTTAATTTGGCATTGGGGAATATTTAACAAATTAATAAAATCTATGTTTATGAAAACACCAGATTAAAATGTGAAGCCAAACTTGTGTAACTTTACCACACAGGATCTGCCTGTGAAATGCTGGGAATGTCCTGCTATTAGAGAGGAAACAACCAATCCATCTAAACGCAATAAAGCAATAAAAAGTCATTAGCTGTGTTTGGTGACCTCTCAGGCACAATTAGGTGCTGTCTGGGAGTCACCTGTGCAGTGTTATAAGGAGCTGTGTTGCAGGAAATACAGACACAGACCACTCAGGCTGGTGATGAGTGGTGTTATGCCAATTGTGATTGCACTCTGATTTTCTGTTCCATATCCTCTAAGGTACTGCAGAAAGAGATCTACCATTTTAATGAATTGTTCTGGTGTGTAAAGACAGTGTAGTTAAGCATAGGTCATCTATAGCCCTTAGTATCAGCTGTAGCATACATGCCATTATATCATAATGCCATTTTATCCCTCATGATCTTTGATCGGTGCTAATGATCAAAGTTTGCATAGCAGCCAAGAGAATCATGAGACAGTAGATATTTATAGCTTATGGCCAATTCTGATTACTCTATAGCAGCTTTCCCAGTGTTCTGTAGTTTGATTGATGTCATTGGCATGCTCCGGCATTCAGAATATATCAAATAAATTTGCTATGCTTTGAACATGAAAGGGAAGTAAAACACTGATAATTTAAGAAACCAGAAAAGTAAGGAAGCTAGGAGATACACATTGCTGCATGTCCTTTGGCAACTAACGCCACACAATACTTTTAGCAGTACTGTGCATGCAAATTGCCAGACATCCTCTCTGAGGCAAGGCTTTACTTCCACGGTGAGAGCTTTGCTATTCAGAGGGGCTGGTAAATGAAATCTGAACTGCATATGCTGCAATGGAGAGGAGGACAGGAGCAGGAGACAGCTGTTTGGGGTG
Organism: Toxostoma redivivum; assembly: GCA_013397375.1. Lineage (NCBI taxonomy): Eukaryota > Metazoa > Chordata > Aves > Passeriformes > Mimidae > Toxostoma > Toxostoma redivivum. The sequence goes on along the minus strand of VXBI01013213.1, from coordinate 1,969,536 downwards.
ACTGCTTTACAAGCAGAAGCCTTTCAGTTCCATCAATCAGACAGTGTGAAAGGCCCAAATCCACAGACACCAGCATCCCACCCCCTTTGATCCCGATCCTAATAGCGTGCCAGTCACCGATGGAAATGCATTACAAAGTGAGAATGGTCCATTTTCTTCCTCCTTTTGCTGAGAGTCTGTATTTATCAGATTTAACTAGTTAATGATTCTGCCCTCTCTCTCCTGCGTGCCGTGGAATCGCTGCAGAGGTGGCGGTTGTTTATTGTCACTGGGCAGATGAAGCATCAGCAGTCCCTGGGATCTCAGGGACATGTTTGTCTGAATTAAGCATTCAAAACCAATGGAAAAATGATATCTGGGTTTTCCTCATCGAGTCAGTGTTTGGTTGAGCCTTGTGAGGCAGTGCCACTGATTCCCATGACAGTGAACGGGTGGTGGCCTCGTGCCAAGCCTGCATCTCTGGTTTTTGGGAGCTGTGTGCTGTGTGCCTGTCTCTGCCACAGCCTTTGTGCCTCTGTCAGCACTCTCTGCCAACAGCAAGCACAAGGTTGCTCACCAAATGAGTTTTTTCCTACCTGTGAGGCTGCAAGGACAGCTGCAGTGTGTCCTTGAGCTCGTGTGGCACCTTGTCTGCCCAAATCCATCAGCCGTGTCACCACGTATGAAATAGCTGTGAAGATGCTGAGGTGCACAGACTGTGCAGGAGGTGAACCGTGCCCTGTTGACAGGTGAGAGGCCATGAAGATGCTCTGAGTGATATAAACTAGATGGTCTTAGGCCTCAGATTTTTGTGGTGTGAGCTTCCATCTGTGAAATGGGCTTTACAAAATATTCCTTCATCTGTCATGCCTATATAAGCTTTTTTGGTACCTAGCCCAAGGGCTCCAATTCCAAGCTCCACAATAATGAAAATAATACTTCTGTATAGAAGGCTTGTGGAACCTGTCCCTTCATCTGTAAAAGTCTCTGTCTCATTTTTTTCCAGTGTGAAGCGTCTTATTATCAGACTTTCTTACCAATTTGCAAACACGAACATTTGCAGGGTAATAAAGAAATGGGCAGCACACTTGGGTGATCTGCTTTTTTCTTCTTTAAAAGCAATTTTCTTGGCAGTGAGTACGATAACAACAGAGTTAAGCTATGTCATTAATTTCCATAGATGGTAGATGGAGAATGTTAAATTCTAGGCACCTGAGTGAATCATCAAACTCTTCTACCACATAATGACTCTAAATAATCGTATTCATCATAATTAGTACCGTTAATAATGTTAAAAATAAACAGTTGTACTTCAGACCATTAGTAATAGTAATCTTGTCATCGTCCATGAAAATTGCCAGGCCTGGTTATTTTTCACAATGGGGTGCAGATATATGAAGTATATAATTAAAATATTTATTACATATTCAATAGAGCTTCAACTATCATTATTCCATTACCAATGGCCTCATTATTATACTTTCAATATGTTACTTCGTATATATTGTGTTTAATAAAGTTAAAAAGTGGCTTTGGGTTTCCGTGATCAATATATGTTAGATAGAAAAATGTACATGAATCCATAGGTATGGAAGAAATGGGATTCAAACTGTGGTTAAATGAATTGCTGTCATTCAACCCTGTACTAAGAGGTGACACAAAATTGACACAAAGCTAATCCTAGTCATAAATCCCCAAAATAGAATTTAAGTGATACTTAGGTGATATTTAATGGTTATTTTCACCTGAGTAGATTAAATGAACAGACTACTAGTTAGCTGAATGGGAGAGATGAGCTTTAGAAAAGAACAATTGTTCTAAATTGTTTAGAAAAGAACAAGTGTTCTAAAGTTTTTTGCTCTTTTAGCTACCAGGTTTTTTTTTGGTAACCTAAAGAGGAGCTCTTCTACTGTCCATAGAGGTAAGCAATGCTTTTGCACGCTAAACTAAATTAGTATGAGCAAAAAATTTGAGGATAGATAATAGTGACAAAGCACATCTTATTAAAAGTAATGGTGCATTTAAGTTTGCAAAATCTTTTGTCAAGAGGTTTTTTGTTTGTTTGTTTCTGTCATGATTAATTGCCCATTTACTCCTTGCCTGTCTGTAACAGAGTTTTGCAGGTTCAGGTTTGTCACCATTATTTGAAAATAGTGTCATCATTTTCCTGTAGTAAGCTACTGTTTCCATCTCTTTCAGATCAGGACATACTCTAAAAGTAAATGCTCTAGAACTAAAACAGATCCCCCTATGATGCCTTTATCCTTAATCCTGAAGGATTTAGAGGAGTTCTCTAGGATGCTGGTTGTGCTGTCTGCTCCTGTTGCCTTGCAACATTCAGTGGATTTTGTGGTATCTTTCAGGAACAGAAAATCATTGGAGATGATTTCACTGTGAGAATGGACCAGAATTTGTTTTTCCTCTTTTTGAAGGTGTTTTTGCAAAATTTTCTGTACTTTTTTTAACAGTTGCATTTAAATAGTATCAAAAGAAATAGTTTCCAGTCAGTTATTTTTTTAGTAATTTCTTGAAGAACCTTTAATGTACCTTTATTCCAAAACACCTCCACACCTTCTGAAGCTTAAAAGATAATTAAGTAATGAAGTTACTAAACTTTAGTTTAAAAAAGTAAAAAAAAACCAAACCAGCCCCCAACCACCAAACCAGCCCCCAACCACCAAACCAGGTTATATCTGTGGCAGAGAGAGGAAGATGTTTCCTAAATATGGAATTGTTTTGGCTGGAAAAAAGAGAGTTCTCTACAGCTCCTATGAATGTTGAGAAGCTTGTTCTACTGATGTGGTAGGGAAGAGTGACAGTGCCACTTTCCTGGGAGCAGCTGATGGCTGCGTTGTCATTTGCTTATTCATAAACTGGAATGAAGGAAAACCCGAAGATGCCAGAGTGGTTTCCCAACCTGTGTGTTCATGGCTGCCATCCTAACACTGATTTCAGGTTAGAGTTCTGGTATTCTGGTGACTGAGCACAATCTTTGGGATCATGAGCCCTTTCTTGCTGTGCTGCAGAGCACTGAGGCACCCACACAAGAAAGTCCCGTCTCTGTTTTTCCATGAAGGGGGGGATCAGGCAGCCAGTTTTCACCTCCCACCCATTAGAGGTATAACATGGTGGAACTTCTTGCCCTCCTCCTCCTGGTAAGTCACATTTCCTACCCAGCCTAAGGCTCCTCTAATGTACAGCTTTACACACACTGAAAGTAATTTCTTTCAGAAGTAAGCAGCAATAATAAAACCTTATCGTCTGCTCCATGCCAGATATTATGAGTATGGTTGTAAATAAAACCTTATCACCTGTTTTAAACCCGAGAACATAAGCAGTGATCACACTAGGATTTCATTTTTTGGTTTGACCCACTTTACTGGCTTTATTTAGTGAGACAGGCTTAAGCTCCTTTCCCCCTTAACACATCTGATATTTCACAAGGTTTTGGGAGGAGGATGCTTTGAGTTATAAATTAATTTAGAGGACTCCTTTTAATAGTGTGGGATATCTCCTCTGGTAAACCATTAGCTAAGTCATAGTCAGTGTGAAGCAGTCAGATGAGGACACTCAATACAGAAGTCTGGGTGCCTGACTGTCCAGAAAGTAATGAATTTTTTTTCAGCTTGGAAAAATTAATAAAACTTGCCAAAATGCTATTTTGGTTGCTATATACTACCCTTGCACTGAAAATGCCTCATGGATTTCTTCATGTTATTGAGACTCCTAATAATTTTTGTATTTACCCAGAGCTACTCAAGTATGACATCCAGTGGCAGGGTTTCAAAATTTAGGACACTGACAAATTTTGTCATCAAATGGAATTTTCTTTGTGGAAATGAGATGTTTATTCTCAGTAAATTGAAGATAATCTCTTCCAGATTTCAGAGCTGTCATGACTGAAGGCCTGGACTTTGGAGGAGGCTGATGAACCTAATAAAACCTCTATGAAAAATTCAACTCTTCATTAGATCCTCCTTGTCACTAAGGCTTATTAGAGCCGCTTATTTGGGATTAGCACAGGAGACAGAATGTGTTTAATATGTTATTAAACTATTTAGACTTAATTTTGTCCCCATTTGTGGTATTGAGTCTATCAGGGAAAAACCTGAGTTGTTCTGTATGTACGTGATTTTGCTTTGCTTAAATAAGTTTGGTATCAGATTTTTGTTTTGATGTCTAAGGCATAATTTGGGATTTTAAAATTTAATGTACAGATTATTAGATAATTCCCATCTTCCCGGAAAAGAAACAAAACTTCATTTTACTGCATCCCTTGATACTCTGAGATGTAGCTACTTAATACAGGAGTTGAATCACTTATGGATTCCTCACAAATGGTATTGTGGTAATGTGTAAGAATAGCAACAGCATATATTAAAACATCTTTACAATCAGAATAATAATGAAGAGCCTGTAGATATGAGAATCCCAAAGTTTTCCCAGTGCTTTAATAAGTACTGAGCTACCGTTACAATTCCTGAATTATTCAGGGCTATAATTTGGAGTCACAAGTCTTTAGTATGCTGTAGATGTAGCACTCAGGCTTCCAGGGTCATGGTAGATATTAAAAATTGTTATGGAGAGATCTAGATTGCTAATCACACAATGGCAGAAATGTTGTGGAGTGGCCTAGAATTACAAATAATTTAACAGGATCCAACTGGTGCTAAATCCCCTCTCTCCCATTCCTCAAAACACAGGATGTACAGCAGTGCTTCTGTGACAGTAAAGGGGTGCAAAATGTCCTCAAGTATATGTCTGAAGAATCCTATGAGTAATGGAATAAGAAGAGCAGAGCATATACAGAAAAAAGTCCCCTCATGGACTGGAATGACAGTAACTAACCGTTACGCTGAGCTTATAATTATAATTTCATCACAAGAGTAGGGAAGTCAAGATTTCGCAGGGAAAAGAAATCTATTTACAGGAAAATATTATGCTTTTCATTTGATAGAAAAAGTAATTATTGCAAAGGGACTCATGGAAGATCTTGAAGACAGTCACCCTCCTTTTAATAAGTGCTTGTGGCAGCTAAGTGGGGATCAGGAGTATTCTTTATCAGGTTTGCATTCAAGTAGTACTAAATATATGCAGGTAGGAATTAAATAGTATCTGAGTTTAATTAAAATTATAAAAAAAAAAGAGGGAGAAGAATGGTTGGTAGACTGCTCGACTGCATTTTAACCAGTAACCTCAGACCCTAATTAGAAATGCTTTTCATATCTCCTCCATGCAAGGGCTTAATCTGACGTGAGTCTGTGAGCGAGGGCTTGGGGGACCAGTGTTAATTCTGCATTCGATCTTGGTTTGTATGGAGGCAGGCAATGCTGATTGACCGAGTTGCAGCACAGATCCCATGACCTTGCTGGGATTTTCATGTGAGGTGTTAATTGAGAGGGTGGGTTAATTTTGGAGCATCATTGTCCCCGAGCTGAGGACAAAGTTTGTGCTCTCTGTTTCCTTACTCAACAGTATATTTGATCTCTACCTCCTCCCCTTTATGACAGTTTAGCAAGCCTGCAGAAAATTCACTCTTGATAAATTTATTGGTGGGGGATTATCTCTTGCAGGTTTTGTTTGATTTTTATGATCTAGTGGAGAAAGAGTGGTTAACTGGGTTAAAAACCAAAAAACCAAAATATCATCTCCTGACTGTCCCCCCACAACCCACTCCAATGAGACTATCATAGCGGGTGGGGGGAGTGACATCTTGAGATTAATTATACTAAAGAAAACTACAAGGCGTGATTTCAAAGTTATTTCATCAGACTGCTGGGAAAATATAAGCTCTTTTTATTCCTCCTGAGTAGAAAGCCTAAAATAATTACAAAAACAAAGAGATATTGCAGGGGACAGAGCTTTTATAATAATATGCAGGTTAGAGTTTTCATTCTGGATTTGTGTAATGCAAGAAAAGACAACCCTGCCATTCTGCTTTTTTATAAATAATGAATAAAGGCTTTTTTTATTCATGTTTTGTTTTACAGGCCTGTCATTTTCAATGTAAGGGGGAAATTTTTACTCTGGGCAGGACTAATGTGTACTGGTTGACCTTAAATATGACTCCCAGGGAGCAGGATGGAAGTTAAGTGGCAGAAGCAATAGAGCTGTGAAACAACAGTGATAAAAAAAGCATGAATGATATCTGTCCTTGACATGCAAAGAGTTTATCTTGTTTTACTGTAAAGTACAGGCAGCTTGTGCAAAGCCCAGCAGGGAGCTCTGTGCCCTCTGCAGGCCCCAGAAGCCGTGGTGTGGATGGGAAGGAGCCTGTCCCATGTTGGAAGATGGTGGGGTGGTGTTGGTCCACTGGGGAGGAGGAATGATGTTTGGGCCTTCTTGGATGTCTGTGAAATACATCCAGTAAAAAATGGCAGCCATGGCTTTTACATGCCTGACTTGGTGGTTGTGTGACCTTCATGAGAATATTTTCACTTGAGCAGTGCTATTGCCTCTGCCAGAATAATTCCAGAGGTGTGGCAGGCTGAGACGTTCCTGTGCAGAGCCACAAGAACAAGTGGGATGCCTTGATGTCACTGCAGACCTGGCCTCACAACATCCAAGTTTTCCTAAATAGTTCTGAGGCAAAAATCACAATCCTTAGGTGATTGCCCTTTGAAGGGACATTGGGAGATATTTTTTTTCCCTTCTCAAGAAATGGTGCATTACAGGAGAGTAACTTAAATCAGCAAGAATTTAATAGCTTCCTTGGCTGGGTAAAAAGCTACAGGTCAGCCCTTGGATTTATATCCCTCATAGGTTCCAGTTGTAGAGAGTTTCTTGTAGCAGTAGTCAGCAGTCTTCTAGGGCTGTTACACCAGATTGTATTTTTCTTTTTTAAAGTTTAAGAATATTGATAGAAACTCAGTGGGAGCTAGGAAATGCTGGCGTTCGCTCCCTCCAGCGTCTATATCTTGCTTTGAGGAGAGGCACTGGAGCCCAGCTCGCCTGAGCTGGGGATTCACTGGGAGCCAGGAGCTGGGAGTGCTGCTGCTCCAGTCTTCCCTCAAGATGCTCTGACTTCCCGATCCCACCTTTGCCCCCACCACACTAATGCTATTAAAATCCACCCACGTGTTATCTGTAATTGCTGACCACTATCTTAAGCCACTCTGCAGCCTTTGAGGGGAAAAAAAATTAATTTTGGAGCTGTGAAAGAGACAGAAATTTTGTTTCGCAAAGGATTTGGAGAGTTCGAAATCTGGCTTCTGTTCATCCTGGAATGAAATGTGACATTTTCAAATTCTTGGCAGAAGAAAAGTCTCAAAAAAAGCTGCCTTTCAGATTGATCAAAATGGTTCATTCTGGGTTGGACTTGCTTGATTTCATAATTTACCAGAAAAAGCCTGAAATAAAAGTCACTTCAAAATGAAAAATCAAAAAGGTCAAAACAAATCTCCCCTCCCCAAAAACTCAAGGCAAATTGACATGGTTCATAAACCCACTTCAGTTTTATTAGTCCACATTCTCCAATTCAAATGGAGACTACTGATGTTTTGGTGGGGGGATTGGTTTTTATTTTGTTTTTTTTCCTTGTTTTTCTGCAAACACGCTGAGATTATCCCTCAGTTGCTTATGGAGGAGGCACTGAAATGAAGGTGGCATCTTGGGAACTGTATTGATACTCAGGTTTGGATGAATTTCAGTAAAACATATATTTAAGGCCTGATTTTTTGTCTTGAGAGGTGAGAATTATTTCTGGTGTTTGTAGCAAAAGCAATTTATGGGCTACAGAAATGCAGTCTGCTCTTTGTGTTAATTGTACACAGTTATCGAAAGGATACCCTTAATCATTGGGGTGATGTTAATATTTTAAAGGTTTCATTACAGCAATAGTTATTTTTAACACTGTGATTAACTACTGTCTACATGTAGCTGCACTGTTTTAAACAATTTTGTCTTGGTATAAAGGTATATTTGTCTTGTCTCAATGCAGACAAGACTTTTCTTCACTTGGTTTGATGAAACTATGAGATTCTTAATGACTTCAGATGTTTCCCTAGGTAAGACTCAAGGTTTGTGCCATTTTTCATTAGGAAAAGGAAAACTGTGAACCCTTCCTGCCCTTGCTGGTGGCTACTCACAGACCCTGTTTATGCTTTGGGGTAATTAGGTGAATTTTTGAAGTTGATTAAGGGAGGAATGAGGATGATGAGAAATGGGTTGTTAGATATTTTCCCTTTCCAAGTGACGAAGTCATTAAAGGAACAAACCAACCGCCAGTGTGGCATTCCCCAAAGGAGGAGCTGCTTGCTGCTCCAGGCTCTGTGTAGGTCCCTGTGATCTGCTGTGTAATTTTATGTGGAAGAACAATTCTCTGTTGCAGTTGGTGAAATGAAGTGATGCAATGACCTGCAGCTTGAGGGGTTTTCTCTGTGTGCTGCGTTTGTGTAAGAGCATTTTGGTTTTGCCCTTTCTGTGTCAAAGAGAAGAGGGATGTCCATCAACATCATCTTTATGGACTGGCCATAGCTCTATTAATAGGCAACTATAACTCTATAATTAGGCAGATAGCTAATGTTACCCCATGTAATTTTGGCCAAAGTACAGAATGACTCATGCAGCAGATGAATTACCAGTTTCATCTTTGGGGCTTCAGGCATAACAGTCTTACGGTTGTTGTTTGTTGTTTTCTGTCACTGCCTTTAATCTGTTTTTTAAAAAATTCCACTTATTCTGTATTTATAGCTACTGCTTCACCTCATTGCTCTGGATGATCTTACCAGTTAAAATATGTCCAGCCCAACATAAGGAAGCGGTCTTCTGGTATGTTCCATCTGTGTGATGTACTTTGTCTGTAAGTAATAACAAAAGGCTTCATTAGAGAGCTAATCAGCTCCCTCACCTTTGAGACCTAAAGTAATCATGTATTTCAGATGCACATCTATAAGAATGAGCCCGGTAATGTTGGATAGCAGGAACTGTCTTTAAGCAAAGGCAGCAGGTGCTGTGGTCGGCTTCCTCCTCACCAGGCTTCGCCTCTTAATCCTGAGCCCCTCTTTCAATAAAGTTTTACTTTGGCTTCTTGCAGAAAAAAGGTTTCGGAAGCTGGGTAAACAGAGCCTGAGCCTGCACGAAGGGGATTAAGGAGGAGAGGCAAGAGTGGAAGGGAAAATGAGGATATGACAGAGGCCATAGTGAGTTCAAACAAAATTTGGCCTGCAGAAGGCAGAAGAAATCCCACTGGTGACAGGTGCCATCTTGTGGGTCATTCTGCCACTCTGCCTCCTGCCACTTTTTATAACGAGAAGAGATAAAGGAGGACTGGGTTCTTAAAGGCTTCGAATTGGAAAAGTAATTCAAAGGGATGTGAGCATGGTTGGCTTCGGGGTTTGCATGATACTGTAAACATCAATACTTTGCTTGTCAGCACTCTATGCTATTTAAGAATGTTAAAGTCCTCTATGAATAGAGACTATGTGCGTGTCTAGAAACATGTAATCATAAATAGTATGAATGATAATAAAATTATTTTTACTTTATAGTAATGCAAATAAAATATTCATGCATCATGTAGGCCTAGGAAAGGTTGCAGCCTGCAAACTGTGCTAATTAAAATATAATAGCATCGAGGAGTATATGTAAGAGTTGCTAATGTCCATATTTTCCTTCTTTCCTTTACGACCTTATCTTTGATGAATACATAAAAATGCAATGGTTAGCTGGTACTTTAGTTCTGTGGGGTTTTTTCAGGAAATTCATTTTGAAGGAATGTGCAAAAATAATCGCAGCATCTACTAAGCCAAAATCAAATATACTACAATAAAATATATATGATTCTTTTTTTAAAGGAAAAGCTAGTATTTCAGGCATGATCCTGAATTCAATCAAAAAGCTACAGCATGATTCATTCTTAAAGATTTCCCTGTTTAAAAGAAAAAAAAATAGAACCATATTTAAGTCAAACACAATGGCATATCTCAGCATTATTTTTAAACCAAATTAGAGGGTCAAATTTTTAAGGAAGAGAAGAAGGTTGCTTTATAAATTACTAATTTTAAGTACTGTCTGACAAACAGCTCCAACTTGGAATTAGCCTTAATTTCCTTTTCCTTTATAATCCTGTCTAAAACAACATTGCTGCTTTGTGGACGTTTATGAAACAAAATTGCATTGGGGTGAATGAATAGCAAGGAAAGGAAGCTTTAAGCTGATATGTACAAAAATTCTAAATATGCCCTTATTGCAAGCATTAATGCAGTATTTGTTCCACAAGTCAATAAGGAATATAACATTGTCTGGGTAGGGAACAGCAGCAGTGCCATCCGAGAGCGCCCATCACAGCTCTAGGTGAGCTCTGTTAAGAATTCGTCAGGAGAACGCAAATCCATGAAAATGTCAAGTAAATTTGACTGATTAATGCGTTTGAAAGGAATTCTTATTCCTTCGCGGGCATTCCGTTGTTATGAGGAATATGAAGATCATCGAGTGCATTATTCTGTCCCCACGATTCGCTTATCCCCGATTGTGAATCAGTGCATGAGACTTGACTGTCAATGGCTGGAGTCAATGGCTGTATTGTGCATGGGCAGAATTCCCAGCGATGGAAACCGAGCTCAGGCTTCATATTCTTTAATCACCTAAACTTAGGAAGTTGCATAAATGTGGCCGTGCTTGAAGCACTGTGAAACTCTTCTATGCATGTAAAAAAAAAAAAAAATTAAAAAATAATATATATGTTCAGATGCTTAAGGGCAGTGAGAAACTTTGGGCTGTGCCTTTCGGTTAGTTGTTCATGAAATTAAAAAATTATTTGTAATAAAACTTCTTGGCGGTTAATTATGACATTTTAATGGGGCGGACTTGAATTCTTTCACGGGGTTATGAAAACAAATTAATGTTAAATATGACATTTTCCTTTGGATTTATGACATATGCCCTGGCCCCTCCCTCACCCCACACAACGTGTACAAAAGGAGGTATTAACAGAAAAACAGAGATGTTGTGTGTTCTGTTATGAACAAGCTTTGTGATCTCATCCCAAGGTTTTATCCAAGCTTGAACCATCTGGCTTTGAGCTGGGGAAAAGCATGTCAGGCTCTCCCCCAGAATTTCAGTGTCAGGGAGAAGGGGCAGAGTGCCTGTGCTTAATGCCAGGCCCCCTTTCCTTCCCTCCACAACCCTGCGAGAAAGACAGGAGTCAGGCATTGAAAAGCATACCAGGCATTTTTAAACACAACCCTGACATTTCCTCAGCATTTCCATAGCTAAGGCTTTCCTTTTCCCCATCCCCCTACCCCTCTTTCAATCAAATAAGGCACCCGCTCTCTCATGCCTAGTGCAAAGAAGGGAAGGCAGGAGGGGGGGGGAAAAGTTGGCAATTTAATTCAAACAAAAGAAGCTTGAAATCTATAAGCACAGCAACTCCGAGGCTTCTGGCAAATAGAATTCTAATTAGTATGCTGCTATTTTTCTTTTAGACAGATGAGGGATGCCCCCTATTGACTCTAGCAGGCAGGCTGGTTAAAAAAAAAAAGGGAAAAAAAAAGGAAAAAAAAAAAGAGGGGGGCAGGGGGGGGCTAGCCAGCAAACACTGCAGATTGCAAATTATATCGCAAACCCTGCCAAGTCCCAGCTCTTGGCATCAGATTTTTAATGACACCCTGGAAAAGGGAAAAAGAAGCCCTCAGCTAAGGGATAAAAATGAGGGGTTTTACACTGTGATAAGTCTTTGCTTAAAACCCAAATGGCCAAGCACACATTAGGGTTTTAAAATATTCATAGATAGAAGTGAAAATGAGGATATGAGGATGTACATTTGTTGCTTGGTCAATTGACAACTCATTCTGCATATTAATAAAAGGGATGATCTAATTTTAAAGGGACAGTCTGTCTTTTTCAACCATGACTTTTTGAGTATTATGAAGCTGAGGGCAAAACATCACAGAGGAGGCCGTTGATGACACAGAATGTTGTTTTCTTTTGATGTAGACCTGGTACTAACTACTACTTTGCTCAGGAATTCTGGGGTCTCTAAAAATACGATACCCTTCTCTGATGTATGGCTGCTGAACACTTTGATTTTTTCCCTTTCTCTCTCTTTTTTTTTTTTTTTTTTTTTTTTTTTTGCAGTGCATGAGGCCTTTCACAGTTGTAGGATTTTATCCACAAACAGTCAGACCATCACAGAGATGGAAGCCATTTCTTTTAATAATTAGGCCACCTTCTGTTCCACAGAACAGCTTTTGGCATGCCTACCTCGAAATAATGGTTTTTTTTAATATCACAGTATATCTCCTCCCACCCAATACTATACAGTAAGCGTTCACAGCAGTGTGAGCTCATATTCATATTACATACACTACCTTAGTTCAACTAAGAGGTATCTCTTGGTCAAAGCTTTATAAAATAAATCTAGGCCTGTGCATCTCAAGTGCTTCTGCTCAAGATTTGCTTGAGGGTTAATTAAAAAAAAAAAAAAAAAAGGCACTTTGATTTCGTTACACCTGCAAATCCTAGTCACAATTAATGCCATGATGTGTGTGCCTATCCTGAGTCATGGTTAGGCAGTTAAATACCAAAGAAACTCTGTCTGCTTATAATTAAAAATGCAAAACTGAACTAAAAATTATTTGCATTTACAAAACTGTAGGCACTACAAAGGCAGGCTGTGTTAATACCAGTCTCAAAAGTCACAGCTAATATTAATTATCTTTAAATACATACCCGTATACAAATGAAGCATTAACTCAGATCATGTAGCTTGCAGTATTTCTAACACAGGGCTTCAGACACTCTGTAGATTTTTATGGCATCCTTTAGGCTGCGGATGTACAAAAATGAGGTTTTACATAATCATTTGCTTTACCTGTCAGTCCCCTCCTAGTGGGGCTGCTTTTCTCAACTGAATTTGACAGAAGGGCAGAAATGTCGGCAATAATTAAGTTCGTATAAGTTTGGTTAAAATCGGTGTAGGAGAGAAAGCCAAAGGAGTGCCCCCATGGTCGGGAGGGTGGGCAGGACTCAACCCTTGCATGCTGGCTTTGGGAACAGCTGGCGGGCTGCAGCATCTCCTCGTGCTTCCTGAATGGAGCGTATGGTGAGGAGATAGAGGAGCAAGGGCTAAAGGACAGAAATCTGTAGGAAACCACGCTAGCAGAAGAATTCAGATGTGTGTTTTTTAGGAAGAGCAGCTAGCTTACCTTTTCTGACATCTAGCCTTTTTCCAGAGCAGTAATTGTGTTGGCATTGTAAGGAAAAATTGCTGCTGTTATTTAGAAGAGTCTGCTAATCACTGTTAAGAAAAAAAAGGAGTATTATCCCTATAACAAGATTATGGTGTTACTAAATGCGTTCTTGAAGTTTATATTTAAAGACACTAAGGTGGGAAGTTTCCAAAGTGGGATGCTTTGTTATGTGGATCCAGTTAAAATTAGCAAGTACATGTGGTTTGAAAAGTGACTTGCACAGCCATGTGAATGACACAAAGAAACCTGTGTTACGATTACCAGTACCTGTGCTCTCCCACTGAATGCTTTTTTAAAGAAAAGGAACCAAAATGCAGAAAGTTGAAGGGAAAGACTGCAATAGGATGGACCAGAATAGAATTTCTCAGCACACTGACGAATTAGTCTTAGTGCAGAAGTGTCTAGGCAGTGATACTGTTTGCATTTATTCCTGAAAGGAAGAAAACCAGTCCATAAAGCTCCCATTGATTTGTCAGAAACTTTCCAGGGTGACCTCTTGGCAGGGGCTCACAGTGGTACCTCTCTGGTAGCGTGGCTGAGAGTCAATGGGAACCATTATTGATGTTAGGAGAGTGTATGGTCTAATCTATATAGAGTAACACATAACCTAAAAAAAATAGAGCTAAGGTAAAGTATGGTGTGGTCTAGCTGATTTAATTGTAATGCCATTGAATTATAAGGATATGGGATCAAGTCCTGCACAGAATTCCTATAGATACCTGATAATTTGTTTGCATGGTAGTTTGAGAGATCATGAAAAGATATCACTGGTGTTGTTGATACACAGAGAAACAAAACTAAAAAAACCCAAACCAAACTCCAAACTTGAGTTTTGGTTTGATTGTACCTCCTGCTATTGAGTGTGAAGCAAATTAGGTGTGCTAGCAGAGGCAGGGTGAGAGGAAGAAATATTTTCTTTCTTTTGGCAGTGGCTCAAATATTAACTGCACATATCTGTGTGGAGTTTTATGGTCAGAACAGTAAGCTCAAATGTAAACTTGAATTTGATGTTGAACAATAGGCATCTAATTAGTAGATAAATTAGATTACCAAAAACTATCTATACTAAAGGAAGAGTTGAAATGGCTGTGTAACCCACTCTGTCTTTAATGATGGGATAGTCCAATGGGAAAAACAGAAGGTAATTTGAAAGTATCATCAAGAGTTCCAGGTAGGAGTATCAAATATTATTCTCAGGTGGTTCAGAACTGCTGTTGGAAGAGTCAATGCCCTATCAATTAGTAAAAATTGCAATTACTACTTTCAGGAAACGTTTTTTGGCAGAAGATAATTTTCCTCTCCTTTTCTTATGGACAAGTTACATTTAGTTTGCAGGTGTAGGAATCTGACAAGTAATTTTAGCACCCAGTGGCTTAAAGGAGTTCAAATGACCACTAAAGTCATATTAACTTGTCAAATTGACCAGTATTTTCTTCCACTGAAACAGTAGAATGGATGGCTGGAGACAATAAAATTGTTTCAATTATACTGCATTAAGCATCTTCACGAAGAAGTGAAAATGCAGAAAGCAAATAGGAAAGGATCTAAGAGACGAGCTCAACAATGACAAGAATTTCACTGGGACTCTTGAGTGAATACCCCATTAAAGAGGTATATTGGAGGAAATATCTACTGAAAGTGCATGCAGCTAATTTGTACTTAGAGTTGTGGAATCATAGATTTGTTTAGGCTGGAAAAGACCTCTAAAATCATTGAGTCCAATTGTTAACCAGCACTGCCAAGCCCACTACTAAACCATGGCCTGAAGTTCCATGTCTACACATCTGTTAAATACCTCTAAGGATTCTGGCTCCATCACTGCGCAGTGCAGCCTGTGCCAGTGCTTGATAACTCTTTTGGTGAAGATATTTTTCCTAATACCTAATCTAAACCTCTCCTAGCACAACTTGAGGTAATTTCCTCTCATCCTGTCACTTGTTATGTGGGAGCAGAGCCTGAGCCCCACCCTCCTTTCAGGGAATTATAGAGAAGTGAGAAGGTTCCCCTTGACCCTCCATTTCTCCTGGTTAAGCCTCCCCAGCTCCCTCAGCTGCTTCTCAAAAATACAGCAGCATGAGCTTCATCTTAAATATTATGTTGATCTAGAAAAAAAAAGGTCAATATTCTGAAAAATGCTGTTGGCCTTTAATATGTGACAAAACAAATGCTTATGCTGTCCAAGAGTTGCCAGACTCAGCATTTCTTCAATTCTGCTACATGGGAGAGATGTTTTGCTCCCAATATATACAAATAAAAACTTCATTGGCCAGGAAATTTGAGAGTCAGTTGAAACTCATCTACACATAGGAAAACCCTTATGCTCTCTAAGTGCTTTAGCAAATTAAGTTTTTTGATTTTGTTATGTTATGGAGAAGTTATTAGAGCCATAGCCATGCTTTCCTCTACATTCACATGATGATGTGGAATGAGGAAAACCAACCTCTTGGTGAGCTGAGTAGAGCTTCGTTAAATTCACACTGCAAAGAAAACACCAGGACTGAAAATTGTCCAGCTGTAAAGGTGTTGCAAGATGCAATACAATGCAATCAACAGCATAGCTGATTTTAAAGAAATTAACCAGCTATGGTGCTTTCTTTAAATTGGAGCTATTGCTGAGGGGTGGGGTGGGTTCAGAAAGAGGGAAGATATAGGGTAGAGATTAGAAGAGAGGGCTAGAATAATTTTGGGGATTTTTAAAATGAAACTCATGCTAAAGATTTAAGATACTCGTGAATAGGTATGCAACCTTCCTTCACTTCCATATTCCTATACAAATGGTTCCATAGATTTCATAGAAAATTTTCTTCAAGGTGGTGAATTTAATCCAAAACATGAGTGGAACGTACACGAGATGACATTCTGCCATCCTCCTCACAGTGAGCATTTTTATAGTTTGCACCTTTTGGGCATGATCTGAGCAGGAACAGGGCAGGAGGGGTAGAATTGCTGATTGCAGAGTTTGATGAATCTAAGGCTAAAGGGGTGAAGCCACTCCTTATTTTACACTGTGATGGGTGACACTATAAAAAAACACACACGGGAACTCTGCCTCTTGAAGACTGAATATCCAAAGCCAAGCTCCAGAGAAAAGTAATATGAAAATCAACTGTACCCAGAAAAACATTGCTTGAATAAAACCCCCAAATTGGTGTTAACTCTTGGTATTTGTCAGCCCAAAGCTGGAAGTGTTTCCTTTGTGCTTCAGTGTATATGACTTTTCTTTACTCACTGGAATGCATTAGAAGAACATCCTGGAAAAAGTTCCAATTGGCGAAAGTGGAAATGAAATAAATATTTCCAAAGGATAAAAATGCTACAAGCATCTACAAACAAGTGGCAGAGAGTTTGATATAGTATGAAAATGACCACCCATGACCTTGCTCTGATTCAGTTCGACTTCTCACTTACTTAAAACCACATTTCTTTTTATATGTCAGGTTATATATTTTACTCAGTGAAATGTTTGGTTTATTTAAAAAATATAAAAGTATAGGCAGTCTCTCCATCCAATTTTTCTTAGAGCACCCACTCCAGTCAGTGTGCTTCTCTGCAATGAATAAATCCAGCAGTAAATTATGTATGATTCAAACACACACACACAGAGATTTATATTTATGCTTACAATGCCAGTATAATTTTACAGTCAAGACACAGTGCATATACTCTGCTGTAAGTACTAGCTTGATATAGTAAACTCAAAAGAGCACGTTGGGGGTTAGCAGTTAGAGCTGAAAGTGAAAATCAAGAAACAGCAGTAGAACTGCTTTTGTCTTCAGCATGCTCTTCAAGATGTGAGATGCTCCAGTGGGTGGGAGACCTATGCACCACCCCCCCAATTCTGGGGATAACCCCAGCAGATATGCTTTACAATTACCTTTTCTTAAAATGCCAATTAACCCTTTCAGGGTTTTGTGGCATACTGTGAGCAAGCAGGAGAGGGGCACTCATTTATCCCTTATATTGAACATCAAAACCAATTATAAGGGGGTTGGGGTGGGAGGAACAGGTCTTATGCTACTGGAGATGTATCTGGAGTGCTTCCTGGGTTTATCCTTGTGGTTTTTAACACTTAGGAGGGTCTGCAGTTGCAGTTAAAAATAGGCTAAAAGTTAAAGAAGAAAAGAAAAAGAAAAAGAAATAAAAACCTGCAGATAAAGGTCATTGCTTCATTAAATGAAATAGAAAAAAAAAAAAGGCTTTAATTCTCTTTGGCAATATTGTGTGTACTTGTTAAATCTTACCAGCTCACAAGGCAATGACAGTTTTAATTTTATCAAATGTTCTAGTGTTTATGCTCACAAAAAGTAGCCACCGGTGTAAATTAAGCCCTAACTCTATCAAAGTAATTAATACCAGGCCACAGGGAGACTGAAATTTCTTAATAAAAATAACCCAAAAATATTAAGGTTCTTAGGGGAAATAGAATAGTACTAGGATGAACTAGAATGAAATATTGCTAGAATAAACTTAGAGAGGCATTAATTAACCTGAAGATTAACTTAGCCCATTTAAATATGTTTTGCTACTTGGACTCTGATCCTTGAAGTCTCACATGGAGATTGACTTTTCCATGGGGTCTCATTAGGGTAAGTGTTACTCAGTGTGAGTAAAGGTGAAGGAAACAGTTGTGTTGGGAGTAGCTGGTCATATTTAGGCAGTGTATACTGTGGGGGGTTTT
The DNA here is from genome assembly GCA_013397375.1 of Toxostoma redivivum. Taxonomy (NCBI): domain Eukaryota; kingdom Metazoa; phylum Chordata; class Aves; order Passeriformes; family Mimidae; genus Toxostoma; species Toxostoma redivivum. The sequence continues at coordinate 1,951,689 of VXBI01013213.1, read as the reverse complement.
TTTGGATTAATTTGGTTTGTACGTTGTTGGGCAACTTTGTAAGTTTAAGTTATTTCATCATTAACATGAGAAAGGTGAGAAGGAAAAGATGCTAAATTTATGAAGTGAGTTTTTTATACATAAAGAGGTAATACTTTAAAATTTCTGGTTGCTTCCATTAAACTGTATCCACAACCTTTCCACATCCAATACTTTCTGGGGTCAGAGGAAAGAGCAAGACCCTGATGTTTCTGATCACAAAAACTACTATCTTCTGATTCAGGGTGAAACACTCCACAGAAGCTCTGTGATTGCTAATAACTGAGGTCAGGCTGCCTGTTTGAGTCAGGAAGAGATGATGCATATGGAACTGGCTGGTTGCAAGCTTTTAAGGAAAAGCTGGACTGTGACAACTTCTGTTGAGCTGGAACAGAAAGAATATGGGAAGATGTAGACTGTGGGTGTCTGCATTGGCAGCCTCACCTCCTGGAAATGATTCCCAGGCTCCCATTAAGACAGGATGAGTATCACCCTTACCAGAGGATGCAGCTGTGCTCTGTTCTGATTTCTCCACACGTTCAGCTTGGAGCAGAGGGAATTTGGCTGAAGTAGATGAAACTACACAAGGTATGAATTGGACCTGGACCAGTGAAAGGAAGGTGGCAATGAGGTGGATTTTTGAGTAGAGTAACTTAATTCAGCTCAGTTTCATCTAGAATATTTGCTTGTCTTTGTAGAAGTGCAGTTTTCAGCTTGTCTTTGGTATTGGATCAGGATTTCAAATTAGTTAAGGCTATGTTTTCCTTCTCATCCCGGAAGACTCAGGGCTGAGCACTACCAAACAGCATGAAAGCAATGAGCTCTTCAACATTGAACATTGTAGGCAGTATTAAGTCTTCAAAGCTAGATACTTCAATTATGTCTTATGCAAATACAAACTGTTGCTGATGCTCTGAAAGGTGGATTTTCATTATTAAGTTTTTGCTGTCAGCAGTCATCAGGTACTAGAGAACAAATGAGAGCTAACATGTGCTTTGTGAGACATTGAACATACTGAAAAGGTAAAACACACTAGGACGACAACATACATCAAAATAGCCATGATGACACCAAAGGCTCTCTTTGAGACACCTGCATTTTAAGAAGTGCAGCACCTACTGAACAGGAGATTTTTAAGCATTTAGGCATTTAAAAAAGATTATATATGTGTCCTTTATATACACGTGTATATATATATATATATATGTATTTATATCTGGTTGAGTGATTTGGTTTATATAAACATACATATACCAATTTCAAACTGCATGTGAGATTGTTTACTGCACACCTTGGACATACATCTTTAAAATAAAATATATGTGACCAAGACAAAAGTTAAGGACTTTTGCTCTATCCAAGTCTCTGCCCTTTACCTAGTGAGCAGGAGGGTGAGGAAAAAGAATTTAATGCAGAACAGAGAAAGTGCTAATTATGTGCTTAAAGAAGGAAGGAAGGAAGGAAGGAAGGACAGTATGTAGGTTGGATGGCTGG
>VXBI01013213.1:1936381-1950139 GCA_013397375.1 Toxostoma redivivum | reverse complement strand
AAGGAAGGAAGGAAGGAAGGAAGGAAGGAAGGAAGGAAGGAAGGAAGGAAGGAAGGAAGGAAGGAAGGAAGGAAGGAAGGAAGGAAGGAAGGAAGGAAGCAGTGTCTATCACTGTTTTAACTGGATGTCCAGATGTAACACAGCAGCAGAACTCTGGGTGATGGTACACGCTGCCTATGGTGCAACAGTGAGGTAGAGCAGGGTAAAGGAAATATAGTTTTAGCAGCCCCTGACAGTGCAGGTAGAGAAATAGGGGTCTATTATAATGATTTCCCACGGAGGCAAGTGCCAATCAAGAGGGAAAAAGAACCTCTGAAGGTCATCACCAAGGAAAATTACATACTATACTTTTTCTGGCATCCAAGTTCGATCACAATGCTCAAGAAAATAGCAGGAAGATATGTGTACTGGGCACACACACCTGTGTGCATTGGTCTGCTGTGTACTACATAATAATACCTGGGGTTTTCAGCACCTGGGGTTATAATGGGTTCTCTTTGGATAGGCAGAGCAGAGAAAGATGAGATGTTTGGGTCGTGTCTTGCAGAGAGAGGGTGAGAGCCTGAAGATGGTGATTCTGTAAGATTGAATAACACAAACATAACTGTAGGGTGGGAGGGCTGCTGTGGCAGTCGAAACATCCCTGATGGGTACTTGCAGGTTAACCAGACAATGAAGAGACTTAGGGAACACTTGCCATTATGCCATTTGCAGTGTTACATTGTGTAATTGATACTTTTACATCATGGCTTAATTTGTGCTTCAAAGTTTCAGACAGCTTTCCATCTGCCTCTTTATTTTCTAGTTCCATAAAATATTATTTAATGATACTATGTTTGTATTTTTCACACAATGCCTTTGTGTGTGATACTCAGATTTTTTTTTTGACTTCCAAGTTATGTGGCTTTTTAATGTTTGTCTTAATTGTTCTTGAAATCATTGTGCGCCTTACAGAGAACTCTGTTTAAAAAAACCCAGTGGGATTATCCTTAACTCCAAAAATATATAAAGATCACCAGGCTCTAGCACTGTGTCATAAATTCTGTCTCTCTTCACACTATTCCTTCTCTAATGATTCTGATTTTTAACCAGTTAGCAAAATACAATTATCTCCTTGTTAAAATAAACAGACTTCAATGGGCCACTGAATTCATACATATTTTAGAAACATAAAACGTGTGTTAATAAAGGCACTTTAAAGAGACTACATCAACATATTATATAAATTATTTTCTCACTTCTCTGCATCATCTCCCCTCCATCCTGATACAAGTCATAGGTAGCAACTAATCTGGAAAGCAAAGTTGAGGAGAACAGAAGGGAAAGGAAGGGTACAGTTTTCCTTCTTGTCTAGAAAAAGCTTTGTACAGTGTTAATGAAAGACAGTTTCTTCTGGGGAAGAAATGCTAATGTGAAATTTTCTCTTTCTCTCAGAACAGTCATACATTAGAGATATTTGTAGCAGTGGAGATGCAGACTGCAATAGGTGGATGGATATTTACCCAAGAAAATTTGAGCCATGCCCTTTCATTTTCAGAGAGCTGCTACCTAATCTCAGTGTAGCATCAAGACAAAGGACACATCATTCCGTTTGCGCCTGCCCTGCAAAAAAAAAAAAAAAAAGGCGGGGGGGGAAACGACTTGTGGGGAGAGAAAAAACCTACAACGCTCTCTGAATGCTATTAGAATAATGGTCTGGGGGAAAAAAAAAAAAGAAAAAAAAGATAAAATACAAATTTCACTCTGATCTGGGTTGGATTACTTCCCCATGCCCCTGCCTTTATTGGACGATTTGGAGTTTCATTAGAATTCAGAATTCCTGCAGAAAGAAAAACCACAGTGGCACGGACTTCTCTTTCAAGGGGATTGCAGGCTGACCCATCAAAATGAAAAGGCTCAATGTTTTGCTGACAGGTCCCTGAGCAGGCCTGAGTGACAGCTTCATTTCAGCACTTCTCAGATGAGATTTGAATTGGGGGGTGGAGGAGGTAGTAGGAGAGAGACTTTGTTCCCTAAAAAGTGTCAGTGTCAAACTCTGCAGTTCAAGTTCTAGTGTCTGAGGTACAAAACCGAGTCAGAAATCATCTTCGACTTGCCTGCTTCCCAATTTATTATTAATGTCTCTCTAATATTAGCACACATGAAGCTTCATTTAAATCTTAGAGTTCATGTTGAGTGTGCGTTGTTCTTTTTATTGGAAATAAAAAAAAGGTAGAAGGAGATGTATTAAAGTACAGTGAACTGTTGTATAATGTGTGCCTCAAAGATTACTTAGTGGCATTTTTGTGTTGTGATAATCAAAACATCAATGCGAGCTCGATCCCACCTCTTGTCTGTGGGAATATCAAATTTTTTCTTTTAAATTTACAAGGGTCTTTTTGCCTGCAAAATAAATTAGGATATTTGATAAATAAATTTGGATATAAATTTGAAGGCATTCTCAGTTTAAAGTTCAGTAGAAGCTTCGTGTCTACTTCACAATATCCTAAATGAGCAACTTCTTATTGTTAATCTCAATAGAAAAAAAATGGGGAAAACTTGGCAAATCTGTCCCTGCCATCCAGGCAAGGGGAACCAGAGCAGTATCTCAGCCTCCTCATACAAAGGAAGTAAAACTCATTTACTTCCTACTTATTCCCTTACTAAAGGTTGATTTGGTATCTGCAGGGCCATTATCAAATTTTTTTCCCCTAACAAAGTTTATTAAAATTTCTGGGTATCAGTTACTGGTGTTCACAGCTTTTATATTCCTTTTCCTTCTGTCTTGTGTATATTGATGCATACCTTGCCGTGAGTACAAAATCCAGCTGGTGGAGTTTGCTTTCAGGAGCCACCAAAAAAAAGTTAACCTAATTTTTCAGATAATATTGGAAAATTAGCTTTCAAAATTCACATCTTCAAAGTAACATTGATCCTTATACCTTATTCCTGTATCTTAGAAGTCATCTCATCAATAACTGTATCAAAATGAGATATTATTCCATAGCACAAGGCTGTTCTTTGGAATCAAACAGAATTTTATGTATTACATTCACTTTGGAACAAATTCCTCTCTAATTGATATTGATGGAAAGCTGTAGTAACTTCAGCAAAAGTATAGGCTTTGCTATCAAGGTAGAAAAAGTTTTGGGCTAAGAGAGAAGCATATTAAGCTCAAATTCTTCAGAGAATGTAATGAACAGGGCTGCATTAGTGGTGTTGGACTGTGTTTCTATTGAATGCAACAGCCAATAAAGGCATAAAATCCATGTAAATGATCAGAGTGTATTTTAGGACCATCCCAAGAAAGCTTCATCTTGTAAACTTTTGCTAATTGTTCATGGTTTGTTTTTCTTTAGAGGAGTGTCTGCATTCCAAAACAGAGAGCAAACACATTAGAACTGCAAAGCCTCCCAGAACAAAATTTACATCTTGTCCTGCTTTTGCACTTTAAGAAATCTTACTCTCCTTAGGTTCTTACTTTTTATTGAGCATGGAGCAAAAGCTTACTATGCTCAAAACAAGCCTCCTTGTCAAAAGGCAAGTGTCTGTCATGGACAAGGAAATAATACTTCCCTCTGATTCTAGGGAAGCCCTACATTATATTCCTTATATATTTTGACTTATTTTTATAATCAAGTTTTTATCTCTTGTGAAACTTAGGGGCCAATTTCAGTTCTGAAAACAAAAAGTCTAGCAGCCTCAACACTTACTTATCCCAGGGAAGAATTTGGTTTCAGACATTTAAAAGGTTCAATTCAGCAATATCCTAGTTTTGAGATTAAATATGAAAATCATATAAAAATCATATTAAAAAAAGTTGAACATACACATACAAATTCTCTTTTTGAAATCAGTGTGTGAGTTCAACTGACTTTGTAATAGCAGTAGGAGATGCGAATGAGAAAGGACATATTCAGAAAAATTACTTAAAATACAAAATTATATTTGGCACTTTGTGAGAATCTACCTTGATACTCCAAGGTATTTTTCAAGCACATGGGGGTAGAAACAGGATACTAAGAACAGTAAAGCAAATGCTTAGAGAAACACAGAGTTAGATGAGCAATATACAATCTGAAATTTAAGATCAAATCCAGTTAGGGTAAGGCATGTGCTGCTTAATAGAGAAATGTGTTACGTGGATCTTGTAAAGCCAGAATGGACAAAATATGAGTAAATTGCACTAGGAAAAAATCTTCTGCTGATAAAATTGACCTTCATGTCCTTTGCACAACTTCAAAAAAAGTACCAATGTCATGTATGAGAAGCCACAGAAACTGAAGCCTGTGCATGGGATTTGTCAGGATTCAGCTGTGGGTCGGTGGCAAGGCTGGGTGAGTTGAACCTGCTGCCAGTTCAGGGTGCTGCCAAAACTGCTGGTTTGTTCAAGATTTGCACTGAGAAATTTGTGCTGTTGATTTTTTCTTGCTCTCTGTGTTGGCAAAAGCTGGGAAGTGCTGCTGGAAGTTGTGTGCTGTGGTTTGGGAGCACCTGCCTGAGCTCATGAGGGAGGGAGGGATGGCAGGAGAGGACTTGGCACCATGTCTGAGCATCCATCCCCCTGTTTTCTTTTCCACTCTCCCTCCAAACATGCCCTCCTCTTCCCCACACTCATTGAAACCAGTTTGGGTAGGTCTTGTGTGCTAAAGGGGAGTTTGAAGGGGTGAGGTGGGCTAAGTTGAAGGAGATCCCTGCAATGGCTCATCCTCATCATTCATACCAGTCCAGAGGTGGCTGCAGGGACACAGCAGGTCAGTCCTGTGTTTGAGCTGGGCTGGGTCTGTTCTGCTTTACTCCTTTATGTAGCACCCCCCCAGTTTCAACAGGGATGCCCTTCTGAGGAAAGTCAGAGAGGCTTAAAAAATGTGTGTGCTGTAATACCATTGTAATGTATTAGCTGGTTTATTTTTAGATCAATCTAGCTGCACTGTGCTTTTATCATTGAAACTGTAGATGTAGAGTCTGTCAAGGGAAAGGGGGGTCTTTTTTTTTGATATTTGAGGATTGGAGATACTCAATCAGCTGGGGTGTCACAAATATGGAATAAAGAGTTTCCAGAAGAGAGTAGACAGGATGAGAGACTGTTGTAGGAGCTGCTTAGAGAAAGATACTTTCATAATTATGAAAGTTAAAACCAGCAGCATACTATTAAAAAGCTTAAATAAACACATTTACCTGGACACTGGCTCTTCATACGAATAAGCTGTGCAGACATTTAGGCCCCAACATCAGCCCGACATATAAAGCAGAGGGGCTTTCCTGAAGCATGGGAAGTTTTTACCCTTAAAAAACAATGCAATCTATTTTCCACAAATCCAATCTGGTTTTTGCAATACAATATATTTTCCACAAACAGAACTATTAAAAGTATTGAACTTCTAGTTTCTTATGATACTGTCTTCGTCTGACATCCTGACCCATCTCATGCTTTCTTTGCAGCACTCTTCAGCAAATTATCATCTCCCGTTGGCATCTTTGGGTGTGACGTAACCCAAGAACAAAAATCTCCATCCACTTTTACCACATCATCAATTTTGCTGACACTCCATTGTTCATAAAGCACCAAAATGCAACTCTTGCTTTCAAACTCTTTCCCTGAGTTCAACACGATAATGAATGTGAAGCGTTTGCATGGAGGTGGCAAAACTTTTTTTATTTCCCCCCCTCTTTTTTTTTTCTCCAGGTTCACACCAGATAGGCATTTTTTACAGCCTGAAAGGGGATGTTTTCTTTTGTTAATAGCTTACAATCAGATGAAAGGACTCATCACTCTATTTTAGTGCTCCACCACATGGCGTGTATCTTTTATAAATTACAGGCTGGCGTTGTGTGCACTGGGGGAGAGAAAGGTTGGTTTTCTTGCTGTGAGCCATCCTGCCTAATTGTCGTATGCAAATAAAAGCAATTATAAGGCTTTTAGGGTGAAGGGATGACAGCTGAGTTTGGCAGTTGAAGAGGCCTCACCCACCTTGTTGTCATAGCAACAGGGAGGAAAAGGACAAAATGGTGTGTATACAGTGGAAACATTTATTTTGGTTAAAGAATTAAAAATACATATACCGCTGTTAGCATGCAACATCAATATGTGTAATGAATGGGTTTGTTTAAAACATTAGAGAAATTAAACTGTATTTGTTCCTTGGCCCTTTAAATGATCCTTGTCATCTAACTACCATTTACAAACCATCACTTGTGATTTTATCTGCTACTTTTAAAGTTATGAACAGATCATAACAATCCAGTCAATAATTAGGAGATTACAAGTTTCTGTGCTTTAGTGCATCTATTTCAATGTTACCAGACCCGGAGCTGCTTGAAGGAGAGGGACATTCAGTGGTGTGTCCATGAAGGGGAAACAGTGAAAAATAATAACCTATTAGCAGTCCATAAAGTTCAATATAAAATATGTTTGTGCTAAAGTGTTAAACAAGTAGAACAAATAGCGTGCTAGTAGCATACAAAATTAAAACGAGTCACAAATGGATATTTTCTATGGCAATTTATTTCACAATTACTCTTGTGGAAGCTTTCATGAATTAAATATGAGTTCTATCTTGAAATTAGGTGTTATAAGGCTAAATTACAAGAGGCAGCCAGTAATTGAGGTGGCTGAAACACGGGGTCTAGTGAACTAATCTCTTGCTGTGCCACGTGGCTGTCCCCTCGCCAATGGGAAACCTCCTTGTGACAAAAACAGAGGCAGCTGAGAAAAATTGATTTCTCATCTGAGCCATATTTGATAGCTTTTGAAATCGAAAATTGAAATTAACTAACCTAAGCCCCATTGTAACAAAAGAGCAAATTAAATATGCAACATGGCTTCCTATTGGCAGCAAGAGGGCCTGCCAAGGTAAATTTGTAAATAGAGTTTAAGATGCAATCCTCCCCCCTCCTCTTTTTCCTTTCTCTCAGTGCAAAAAGTATAAGTCTGCAATAGCTTAATAAATTATTTATAAAAAAAAATTCATCAGCTGCAAATGGCCACTGTGGTAAAGGTCTTCCATGGAGAAAATCATTGCATTAGAAGAGCTCATTGAATGAAGCAGAATTAAAATTATCCACAGTCATCCCTGAGCTTGGAATAAACTGTGCAGGAGGAGACTGTTTTCTTCTCAAGAAAAGTTTTATAGATGGAAGTTTACAAAAAAAAAACAAAAACATCCCAAAACCAGACCAGTCATTTAGACTTTACAGATAGCTAGGGCTCAGATACACATTTTTATTCTTTCTTTTCATTAACCCCAAACAATAATGGCATAATGGCTATTTGAGCTTGGTGGAGTATCCACATGCTTGCCTTTTGTCTTGCTTTTACACATCCTAAGACGTTACAAAGGATTCTGACAGTGAATGCTAATGGTTCCAAAGGTGCTTCTGCAGAGCTGTGGATTTATAGTGGGATTCCCTGAAATGAAGGCAGCCAACAAAATCAGTGATGCCATGCTCTAAATACTGTTTTCTGTCCTTTTAAAAGGAGAAGGGGGGGGGGGGGGGGACAAGAGAACACGAAGAAGACACNTCTAAATACTGTTTTCTGTCCTTTTAAAAGGAGAAGGGGGGGGGGGGATAGAAACAAACACAGCCAAGACATCAGCCCTGAGCATTCCTCTCTTACAGGGTTTCTGCTTTTCTCTGCCCAGATTTGCATGGGAAAACAAATGATTTCATTCCAATACTTGAGCAGAAGCGTGTATAAAGATATAGAGCCAGATCCCTGTCTGCATAAATCAGGATAGCTTCTTTAACTTCAGAGGATTTATGCTACTCTATATCATCTGAAGATCTATCTCATGAAATTGTTCCACTTTCCTGCCGAGGCTGTTCAGATCTGAACTGTATAAAATCTAGTGACAACGGTAATGGAGGATATTACGCTTAGCCTGTCTGTCATCCTAGGGATCTTGTAAAATCATTTTCTGTTCTAATTTATTACTTTTAGTGTCAATCAGCTGCCGACAAGCTGAGTAACATCATTAGGCATTGAGTTCATCTACTCAGCACTTTTTAAATGCAGTTTAAGTAGTTGTCTCATTATGTGTAGTAGGACAGAAAGTCAAGGTTCAAGGAGTTTTTCTTTTTGGCAGAGATATTGTTGAAGCCTCTACTATTATCTTTGAAGGAAAAAACTCCACAAGAAAATAGCTCTTTTTTATTTTTAATGATTTGAAAAAAAAGAAGAAAAGGCAGGAGCAAAATGAAGTAAAACTCAAGGTAGAAACTTTAGGGATGATTTCCCACTGCTTTACTTTGTATTTACCTCAGATACGTGAGTTGAAAGGTGTGAGGATGGAGAGAGTCAGTGATGAATCGGGGATTTTGTATAATGTGGAGCTGATGGCTTCCAGCCATGAACTAATAAGTGGTTGGGGTTCATCTCCTTACTGAGAGCCTACTATTGCTGTGCCGAGAATACGATGGGTGGAAATAAACCATGCACCAATCCTGTAATAGAAAACATTGATTTCACCAGCCCTTGAGTAGAGCATGATTTTATTTAACACTATTACACATCTCCACAGCACTGACTGTGGTAAGGTAAGAGTCAAACTGCTGGGAGTTTGTTCGGAATAATTTTCAGGGGTGTTTTTTAGAATAAAATATGAGTATCAAAATGTCAGGGCAGACAGCAAAAGCCCTCCAGCTTCTTCTCCTACTAGAAACCTGAGGGTTTGACTCTGGTCTGGAGCCCAAAGAGGGGCCTCATGGCTGTCCCTCAGAAGCTCCCTCAGCCACTTCCCAGCAGCAGTCCATGTCAGAAGATAATGTTCCCATGTCAGTCTCATATGAGTTTCTGCTCCATCTGAATACAGCTCATCTGACTGTGTCCACATAACAGTTTGTCTTAAAAAGTCCTAAAGCTGCTGAGATTCAAGGACAGCTAAGAGTGATGGTCCTTTTTGGGAAGCCCCAGCTCATGGGTGTAGCATGAAGCTGAAAAATCAAAGTGCAGTGTTGGGCTTGGTGGTGACCATATGGTTTTTCTCTCTGTAACAGGCAGGACAGGGCCATTTTGTCCCTATTTCTTGTATAGTTCTATGTTGTTTGACTAATAATCATCCTTTTGCTGGGAAATGGAGTTTACCAAAGTTTAGGACGGGCTAATTTCGGCCTGGAACAAGTGGTTAAACTGGTGGAAGGAGGTCAGGAGGGGACAGCTTTTCTGATGTGAATGACTACTTAGGATTCTACTATGTTATTTTCCTACGAGTCAGGGGAAGAAGAGCAAGTTATGTCATGTAGAAACGGCATAGAGAAAGTATACTGCATGTTTTCTAAAGGATACTGAGAAAATGCTCCTTTGATGGAGTAGTGGAAAATATTTTTAAGTGGTTTATCATGTTCATGCTGAATTGATTATTTCATCAGGGAAGCTGAGAATTCCATTGTGTCTTAGTGTGGCTGAAGCTTTTTCTAAATGCATTTTGTTTTATGGATAAAAATAAATACAAAAGTTTTTACCAGTCCTGACTAAAACTTTTGGACCACAATCATCCCTAATTAATAATGGTATCAAATATGTGTGGTATAATCTTCCTGTTAAACAGAAGGAAAGAAGGTAATATGAAGCAGCAAATAAGCTGAAAAGCATTCCCAATTCACAGAAAATTATTGTTGTTTCAAAGTCCAGGCTCCCTCCCCTTGGTAAACTGCCTTATATGACATTCTGTACATTTTAGATGTAGTCACCAAAGCTAGCAGCTTTTGTGGTATCCATCCAACAGGATATTGTAGTCAGAGTGCCAGTAATTCTAGGAAGCATAAAAAAAATGTTTTAGAGGATGTTTAGTCAGAAGAAAGTCACAGCAGAGGCAAATATGAACTGTTTGAGCAAAAGGAAAATTTCCTGCCGAACTGTAGAACAAATTTTACAAATAATTGCACCTACTGGACAAGTTAGATAAGGATGCAGTACACATTTTAAAATAGTAATCTTGAGACTGCATATGCAGCTGTAGAGTGCATACGGGTGCATCTTGCTATAAGTAGTATCTTTGTATTACATGTGCATGGCTTACTTTGAGTTTACCTTTAAAGATAATACTTTAAAAAAATTTATTTTTGTTTTATTAGGTCAATCATCAGAATTAGGAGAATGTTAATATATCTGGCAACAGTTATATTGTGGAAGGGCATCACTTTCTGCATCCAGGAGTGTAATTCTCTTTAGAGGCACAAATCTATAGGGACCCCAATATTCAGATTGTATTGCAACTTCCTAAATTAGACTTCAGACTAGAATATATTTAAACAGATTTAATGTGAATAATTTGGCCCATAAGTGTATGTCAAGGTAAGCAAATGAGAACAAGGGGAATCTCGATTTTTCAACTCAGTTGCTTCACATTGAGTCATAGCTTTGTGCTTTATATAGCAACAAGGCCCTGATTAAGCACTTAAGCATGTGCTTAAGGTTAAGCATGTGATTAAGTGCTTTGCTGACCTAGGGCTTAAGTACCCTGTAAAGCATTGGAAAAATGAATAAATCAAATTTAGGTCAAATCCAGCCCTGTGCCACACACCTATGGTAAGAGCAGAGCAGGAGGGAGGAAGCTTTGTCTTCAGAGGCTGCAAACAGCAGGGCAGGATTAGAGCCTGGGCAGTGGGAGAGAGTGACTGTGACAGCCCCTGGCCCAGGAGGCTCAGCCAGGTCCTGAGCTGGTTGTCACACACTCAGTGCAGCCACAGCAGCCCAGGGCCAGCTCGGTGCTGTTTGCAGAGCTGGGTTTATCCAGGTACTGCAGGGTGGCTGCATGTCCTGCCCTGAGCTGGTCCCTGGTCCTGCAAGGATGCTCAATGCTGCTCCTGTCTCCCTGTTCTTCTCCTCACCTTACACCCTGGGAGGGAAATCTGCAGGAGTCAGAACTTCCTTTGGGGATAAACAGCAGGGGACACCTGTGGAATTGGGATGTCCTGTTCAGATGCTGGTGCTGGAAGCTCTGCTGTGGGGATATCTGCCCATGGGACAGTCCCACCTCTCACAGGGATGCACCAAACACCTGCTTCATGTCTGACTGCAGCAAAGGCTGATAGTGGCAAATGGAAACATTTGGGAAACAGGGATTGTATCGATGGAAAATGGACAGGCATTAAAGAAAAAGGAAGGGCTTCTTTGTGGATGAGCATACCCAGAAGTGCTGGACATTGTTCTGAAGCTGCCTAGACTTCTGTGATCTGGCTTTGAAAACTTTAATGAAAAAGACATTTTGACTTTATTTTCTTGGTCAAAACAAGCCACTGCAGATTGTGCTTTAAAAATTGAATTCCCACAAAACCTGTTTTGGTTGTTGCAGCATTCAGTGTGCTCAAGAAGGGTAAAGCAAAGACAGATCTACAGAGGGCCTCAAAGATGAGGACAAAGTGAAATTTAAGGGACACAGATCAAGTATGCATCCTTAGAGGAGAAAGAGGGAATCTAAAAAAATTCATAGCTCCTACTAGGAGCATTATTGTGCCACTTAAAACATTTTTACTCTCTTCTTTCTTATCCTGTCTAAAACCTGGCTTTTCTCTGTTTCTCTGGAAAGAAAAAAAAAAAGTCTTTCAAACTGTAACTTCCACATAGTGGAAAAGAGGAACACATCATGTGCTGTCACTGCAGAGTTATCCTCTCCAGTACCACCTACAGTGGAAGTCTAGCTGCAGGCTAGAGTTATACAATATCACAGAGAGAGATTAAGCATTACATTTATTGTGGTTGCTGGAAGGGAATATTATTACTGTTTCAGTAGAGAGATTTATAGCAATACTTAATGAATGCTACTAGTTTTCTTATCAGTTGGTAACCATACACATGTGCATGTGGAAATATTGCATTAAACCTTTACAGAAACCTTGGAAAAAGTTGGATATTAGTGTTTGTGGCAGATTTGGCAGCATAATGGAACTGTGGTGGTATAATGGCATGGTATTGTCAGGTTGAGCATATGATGTTGGATAGAATACAGGCAAAATTAGCCTGATTGGTTTTAGGCATTTTCCAAATGAAGAAATTCTTTGTCATTTATGCTTGGGAATGTGCAGAGTGTTATAGTTATCAGTCTCAGTCTATTTTTATGAAAATATCATAGGTCAGAAACAGTTCAGAAACTAAATGCAAATTAAATTAAAAAAATACAAAGCTTTTAATGATATTTTTCCATTTTAGCTCTATTTAAATCAGAGCTATATGTGAGTCATCAGCAAAATAGGAACTATTAAGATGCATCAGAAAGATGTGAAACTTAGGAGTTCCTGTAAAAAATTATTCAAATTTTATTGTAATCAAGCTGATCTGCTGGCACTTATTCCTGGTTTTTATGTTGTAGAGAGCCCTAATGAGAAGCCAAAAGGTAGCAGTCAGTGCAGAGAATTGACTTTTCCCTCTCCAGAATCTTCACTTAGAAGCACTAAACACTGAGCATCCCAATAAATCTGTGAGAAAAAAATCTTATTTAAATTCTTTTAGATAGAACATTTATTCTGCCCTCTGACTGAGTGCATTAATATTCTATGATCATGCATAGATAGCTGCATGGTAAATATATATTTGTACATTGAGCTGAAGTGAAGTTTTCATTAAGCTGATCACAGGCAAATTATTAGGCTTAGAAGCAGCTTTTTATGTCTCAGAGCAACATCTCTAAGTTCATGACTGGTATCAAGAGTCATTCAGTTGCATGCTTGTAGGTGCAGTTTTTTTCCTTCAGGAAGAGAGATTTATTACAAGATCCTACTATTGAAATCTCAGTCAAGATTAGGTGTAAAGACAACACAGAATAGGTAAATAGCATCTCTGGTGCTCGCCATCAAAGGGTGTGATAGAGTATTCTCAGATGGAACAGACAGGTCTGATATTGCATATTAGTGGAGTTAAAGATATATGAGGTATTGAAAATATTCATGCCTCTGCAGTGATGGAGAGGAAGCAGAAGCTTTTGGCTTGGATGTTTTAGATAATTAAGAGCAACAAAAGATTATGTTGGAAGCAGATTTTCTGCAGATAGATAGTACATTCTTACTAGAAAAATGGGATATCTCATATAGGGGTCTGATGGCCCTTTTTCTTCTCTCTTTTAAAAGGAAAGAGCATTTCTATCTTCTAACTGAATTGTAGGATGCATAATCAGACTCATGGCAAGTAATGAAATGACTTTTCCTCCTCTAATAATATTCCTTCCAGAATTTATCAGTATTTTGCAACAGTACTTGCAGTCTGAGATAACTATTACATAGATATATTCCAAAATTTGGATAAAAGATATCTACTTTATCATGGAATTATTAAAGAGAATGTGAGTGTATAAATTAATTTGACTACTGTTGAATAAAAGCACCTCATTTTATTGAACTTCCATCACCTTTTTCTAAATGGTAGTGAAGTGGTAATTAAGAAAGGCTAATTATATATTATTGTAAAGTGTACATTTGTTATTAATTTTGTGATGTGCATGCTTTATTTTTTCTGTCTGCGGTTTTTTTTGCATAAACTCTCTGCTCTGAATTACCTTTGGGGATAAAAGGCTGGGGCTTGATGCTGGAGGCATCTGCAAATGGGATTATAAAAGCTGCTTCTATAAATTGTAGACTATCCTCTCTCCCTGAATTACATTTCCTTTCCTAGAAAGTGTTCACGGTCATGTCCCAGAGTGAAGCTGGGGTTTGTGGTCCTTTATTGGTCAGTGGGGCCATGCTCTGCAGTTGTTGCACTGCATGTAGAGGTCTCCAGGCATGATGTGATTTTTCTGGGTGACAGCGTTAGTGCCTCTCTCTGGGAAGAGGACCCAGAGCTTTTTTTTT
>VXBI01013213.1:1725472-1930158 GCA_013397375.1 Toxostoma redivivum | reverse complement strand
AAAAAAAAAAAAGAGAGAGAGAAGAAGAGGAGGAAACCCTCCCCCCCCCAACCCTTCTGCCTTTGTTATAAGAAAAGCAAGAGGAGAGAGTGACCTCCCGAGCCAAAGGTTTTGACACTGAATCAAATCCCTTTAGGCCTGAACTGGCAGGCTGAGCCCGGCATTGGATTACTTTATCACATCTTAGAGTGATGCTTGTATGTACCTCAGGACACCCTACGTGTAAAGAGTGGATATTCTACCCCCCTTGCTTATTAAGTCAAGTCTCGGTGTCTGGTGGGAAGGGAAGGTCTATCTGACGGAGCACAGGGAGGGGAAGGAAGCACATCATCACTAAAAGCAGGGAGGGAGATGATTTGCATGGACAAACCTCTTTGAAAGAAAGCAGGTCGTGGGCTTGGCTTGAAGTCGCTGTGGGGGAACAGATATTTTTATTCACGATCAGCTGAAAAAGAGAAAAAGCTTTGAGGCAACGTAGAGCATTTGCTTTGTGGGGTTTTGGTGGGGTCTTTTAGGCAGCGTGGAGCCACCTGCCCACCCGGGCTGCTCCCAGCTGCTTTTGTGCTGCCTCTGTCACCAGTGCTGCTTCTCATGGCTCCTTTCAGCCCCTCTGACTGGGGGAGAAGCCAAGGCACCGCTCATCCTCCACCTGGAGAAGCCTCTGGTAGGGTACCCTTGCATCATCCCAGGCAGCCCCATCCCTCTGGAGGCATTATCTGAAGCCACATAGATTCCCTAATCCCTTGACTTCAGCTGAAATTATGCTCCTGTGAGGCAGCATTGTTGTCCAGGCTCTGGTGTGTGTGTCAGGAGTCGGCCCCCGCCGTGCAAGGTGCAGCACAGGAGTAGCAGGAAAGCACAGCAACACCCTGAGCCCCTAATGGCCATGCGATGGTCATTTCCTCCAGGATGTACAGCCCATGTTATATGCCCTTTATCTGCCTGATGAAACCCAGTGAATTTTCTTTTTTTTTTTTTTTTGTAGAAGGATTTTACCTGTCTGAGCCTGGGCTCTGAGATTAGGTTCATCAGCAGGTGAGATGTGTCAGGGTTCATGTTTACTTCTTTATTTACAGGAGTTTGGTTGGGTTTCTTGCTGTTTGTTTTAGCACAGAGGGAAAACAACCTTTCCCTGTTCATCTAACTAAATAAATAAACACAGCCCACCCCACTTTTGAACAACATCAGTGAAATTCATATCTGCAGTGACTCAGATGGTTTTGTTAATAAGAGAGAGAGCTCTCAGTGTAGCCTGATTCTGTCCTTCGGATGGGAGGCTTTAATCCCGACTCTTATTTTTCACAGCGTTCAAGCTACTGGTTTTTGAGCAACAAATTACATCCATGCCTCCAAGCCAAACAAGGAGTGAAAATTTCTATTTAAAAAATGTGGAAATAATACTGTCTATCTACCTACAGTTCAATTCCATTTTTAAAGTGCTTTGATATTTTTAACAATATTAATATAATAACAGCAGCATGTGCCTATTGGATTAGTCTGTATTTTATAACTTGGTATCCAATTTCTCCCTTGTTTCCTGCAGGACTGTCACTATTAATTTTTACTCCCATTTTTTCCGTCAGTGTGAACATTGTCATTGGACTATTGTTTGTAAGTGATAAGCAGCCCCTAGTATTATTATTATTTCACTCCTGCTTGTTGAGCATCAACAAATCTACCAAAAATATTAAAAATGTGGTGCAAGTTTAACCATCTCTTTGCCAGATATTCCCCTTTTTTTCAGCTCAAAGGAGCATACTTGCTACTGTATTATCCAAGAATGAGAAAATAGGAAACTAGTATAAAGGCAATCTGTCACAGAGAATAAAAAAAATACCTCAGGGGGTAAAGAATGCCTTCACAGTATGGCTTTAAGATTTTAATTTATATTGGTCCTGACTCATGACACAGCCAGAGCAAGCCCAGGCCTGGGAGTCAGGTCTCCCACTGACCCTTGCATAGACTGGTGGGGAGAGAGATGTCAGCTGAAAACTCCCAGGGATCACGGGGCTGCCAAGCGCTTTGGAAATGACTGCCAATTTGGCCTAGTCTCAGCTGAACACATGCCCAAGAGGGAGGGAATGCCAGTAATAAAGCAGTTTAGAGGGGGAAGATATTCCTTTTGAGCTCCCAAACCTTTCCAGCCTTTTTCTGTGACAATATGGTTTGCATCCATGCATGCTCTCTCAGACATACCTGTATGCTCATGTGTGCACTCACTGTCAAAACCAGGCACACTCTGCAAAGTAATCCATGAGGCTGATGCCTTTTCTATGTTCACTATGCAGCCAACCAACTCCTCTTTAATTTCAGAAGATAATGACAATAAAAGTGAGTGCATTCCAAAACACGTTAAAAACCCAAACTCAAATCCCTGCAGGCATTTATGGTGCAGAACAGGTGAATACCAAAGACTCCAGCAAACCCCATCCTATTAAATTTAGGTTAAAAAATGTTCTGATTTTTTAATGATGAGAGAGTGTAAAACTGCAACCTGTAAAACTGTGCAGTGTAAAAAGATACAGCTTTGTTAATAAGTTGTAAAAGATGCGATTTTGTTAACAAATTGTATCTTTGTGGACAATATTTTCCCAAATTAAGGTAATAAGAGTAAGAGATGATTTACAGTTTGGTTTTTTCCCCCCCTACTCTTGCCTATAAGATCTAAAAGTATATAGCAGATGGGGTGTTCCTGTTCATGTGAGCTATTGTCAGAGAATCACAATTTTAAACTTGGTTGTCCTAAAATCAGTTTTTCTTCTATTATATTCCATAATGATGTTTCAAGGTTAAGAAAGAAAGAGGAAAAAAAAGCTTTATTGAATTGACTAAAATATGAATTACTGTGAAGTTCATTTAAGCTTTTTGCTATTTGTTTTACACAGGTTAGTGCCACAGGAGCAAATGGTTTTGCTCATTTAAGTAAAGGCTGCAAGATGAGGCCTAATATGAAGATGTGGAAAAGAGAATAGGGAGAAGAGTGAGTAACACCATCTGTAATATTCATGTAATATCCCAGAACAGTGCATAAAGTGTGCCAGAAGTGAGAACTATTTGGTGCATGTAACATGACAGTTAAGAATACCTAGATGAAAAAAAAAAACAACAAACAAAGCATTGCTTGGCAAGCACATTCATCTGCTGCAGCATCTGCCTCCAATATGCTTTATACTTGCATAGATGTGTTTGGGAACTGAAAGGTAACAAGAATTTATCAAAGGATTAGCAAGCACTGATGCTGCCATTCACAACTGTTACAAGTATAAATTGTCATAATCATATTACCCATTCCTCAGTTTAATTTTTTGCCAGGATGTCTTTTGTCTGAAATGCCAAAATATAATCTGGAATTGCATGGATGCTGACACAGCTGAAATATTTTGCATTAGTCACTGTGTAAAATGCTTCCAGAAGTATGGGGGTTTTGTATATGTGACTGTACTGGAATAGAAACTTAACAAATGTGATAATATCTCCATCACTTCTTTCATTCCATTAAAGAGTTAGAGTTTCTCTTTGATTTTTTTTTTTTTAAACACTGGTAAGGAGGAGGGTATGGCTGGTGTCAGTTTAAGGGACTCATGACTTACAGTCTGTATATGCAATTAGAACACAGGTTATTTCAAAGGTGTATTTATTCACACCAGCATTGAGCAGAGAGTGTCCAGTGAGAAAGAAATCCATAGTTGTTTCAGTGACACATGAAAGACAAAATGCAACTCTCAGGAGACATAGAAGTTTTGGGAATGGTATTTAAGACAATGATTATGTTTTGCAGATTTCTGGTTTACTTTGTGAGTTTAGCACAACCCAAACCAAATTCTACAAAAAAACCCACAAAAGACAAAACTGGTTGATATTTTGTTTTCATTAAAGTGAAATACTGTATTTGAAATCAACATAGCTCTGGATCTGGCATTAGTTTTTCCTCTTTAGCACAGATCAGGACAACAGAAATGTTACACAATTGTGGCTTTTCCATGTCAGGAACACATATAAATTCCTTTATATTGCTTTATTTTGAATGCAAAGTATTCTGAATTATTTAATCTCTTAGGTTTGGACCTTCATCCAGGAGACTTCGGGTCAGAACTTTGCTATGGCTTGATTTACTTCATTTTGCATGCACTAGAGAAAGTTTAAACCTCAGGTGGCAAAGTACTAAAGTATGAAACTCTGAAACAGAATCTGGTATGAGGAAAATGAATGGATGTTCTGCTGCCCTTTGCTCACTGGGACTTTCCAGTGGAGGTAAGGAGCCATAGTTCAGCTCAATCTGCATGATGTATTATGTGTGTTTGATGAACATGCTACTTTTAATTGTATGTCTTACAGTGTTAGTAACTTATCTTACACAGGTAGTGCCTGCCAAGTGGAGTTGGTTTCTTGGAAGAAGAACAAAAGATGAGTGAGGAGAAATGAAAACAAAGTTTACCTACTTTTTCTTTTTTCAGTAACTCTAATGTGCTGGATATTTTCCAAACACAAAGAAAGCACAGTTGTGTCCACATGAGTTCACAACACCCAGACAGTGAGCTGGGGAGAGCAGTACGATAACATTAAAGGAACAGTGTGACAGCCAGAGGACAGAGATGGGAAATTTTAGACATTTAGTGAGCAGGGAAAGGAACTCCAGTGAGTGAGAAGTAGTGATTCATTGTTGTATTAAACAGAAGGAAATAGAAAGAAAGGGAAAAGAAGAAAGAGGAGGGGAGATGAGGGGAGAAGAGAGAAGAGGTGAATTCTAGGGATATTAGATAGATAGATATGCTTATTCTTGCATTTACTTACTTAGTCTGTGTTCAGATGATAGAACACATTGGGTTCTGAAGTAATGCAGACTTGGACAAAGACTGTCTGAAGTAAACGGGAAAAGATGGGAGCCATAAAGCAGGACCTTATTCTCCAGGCCTCATCTGATGTTTCATTTGCTGCTTCTAACAGCACTGAAAGAACTCTGAGCACTATGGTACTGTTATTAATAATAGCTGTATCATGATTTCTGCTCAGCAGTAACAGCCTTAGGCACTGCCTGCTCAGTGATCTGTGAGCACTCGCTCTCCACCTCCCTGGATGCCAACAACAGGATGTTCTCAGCTCCTCTTGTAGCACTTCTTGTTTCATTTGTTCCCTTGTCCACACCTCTGATCACTCGCAGCAAGGTCTTCTCTTATCCTGATACTGCAGCTCTTGAATTTATTTCTGTGCTGTTGCTTTTCTCCCCAGGCTCTTTTTCAGTAGGACCAGTGCATGTTGTGGGCAGACAGAAAATTTCATAAGGAGAGATCAAAACTGCTCCACAATCCAGTGTCTTTGCAGCAGGAAAGACGTGGTTGTGGTTAGACAGAAATGTGCAGTGGCAGGTCTTGGGCAGGAATGAGATAAATGAACCCCCTGTGTGCCCAGCAAAACCTGTGGCTTGCCCTGTGACCCAGAGGACTCATTTCTAGTGAAAAATTAATAGTTTTCTGAAACAAAATGTCTTTGTGTAGTTTAATATGTGATGTTATGAATAGAACAGGAAGGACAAAAACTTTGACAAAATAATCTGTAGGAATTTACAGAAATTTCTCCTAACTGCTGAAGTGATTTATTTTATTGAAGAGGAATGTGAATTTTTGCATGATCAAAGCTAACTTTCGACAATACCATACAAGGATGCAAAGGTGGATATCAGTCAGTAATTAGTAGCAACATTTGCTGTATATGCTGGTTTCCTGAGGAAAATCCAGTGTTTTTCTTCAGTGTTTCATTGTTAGGTGGTGCATTGATGAGCAGAAGAATGAAGCACTTCTCGTTGCTTTTTTGTCAGTTAGGAGCAGCAGCTGCAGAAGAGAATACTCATTTCTTTTACCATATTCATCACCTTACTATCCAAGTACCCTCCAGTAGTACATTAAGCATGACTAACATCTGTTCTGTGTTTGTTTTCTCACCTCCTCTCCAAAGGGAGTGTACATAAAGTGAACTGTTCTGGTTTGTTTTGATATATATGTTACACTGCTAAATGTTTATGTCAGAAAAGTAAGTCAAAGAAATCCTTTCTGAACTTAGAGCACTAGCTCTCTGTAAAGCTACCTCTAAGTCATGGATACCTGGTGGTTTTTTTTCTCTTTTCCATGCACTTAGAATGGCCAGAGGAACTTACACTGGCTATTCAGGTTTTTGTTTTGTTTTGTTTTTTTTTTTTTTTGTTTTTTTTTTTTTTTTTTTTTTTTTTTTTCACGGGGAAAAGAGTGTTAAAGAGAAAACATTTTTCTTATTTAAAAAATAAAATATGATAGTTTGACCAAAACCACATTTTGCACCACTGACATCATGTCTTTGCATCTTAAATGATATGGATCACCAGTGACCCCAGTGATCTATTAAAATGATGTACCTAAGAAAGATATTTGAAAGCCAAATGTATCAGTGGCAATGTGCAACCAATCTGTCAGTGCAGTGGTGATGTAACTTGGCATTATCCCCTATCAATGAGCTGCAGAAACATATCTGGTACTTGAGTCTTTGGGGAAAGATCAATATGGTCAGCCCACATATCAGCCAGGAACATTTAGAAGAAGCAATAAAGACAGTAATATAAAGATATTTTGTGCATATGATGAAGAAGGTGGTGCCATTTATCCCTTGGAGAGTATAAAAATGGTCATTGTAGAAATGAGATGCTGAATCAGCCCAAAAGAGCTATCACTTACATTAATATTGTATTGGTTTAGGATAGGAGTTTTGAACAGTAGTAAAAGGACAGGACAGTTGCATGTTCGTCGTTAAGCAGAAGACTTCGATCAGTTAATGAGTAGGGTTGTTAGACTTGTTTGACAATTGTATTTATTTGTTCAAGATTTGTGGCCGTTTTTCATTAGAGACTAGGTACAGACAGTGTGAGCATGGCTCCATTTCTGCAGCTATCCTCCCTGAATCTATCTAGTAACAAAGCTCCCAAAGTAGCCTGTGCATTGCCTATGGTCCCTCACTGTCTGCTTCCACAGTTAACACTTCCTAAAAAGGTTTTTAGTGTTGCTTGTTCTTAGCATTTATCTTTGCCTAGGTTGTACAGCAGTTTTGTTGTATCAGATACTAGCTGACTACCCACCCTAAATCATATAATTAGTAAATATTTGTACCATTGGTAGTCCTGTGTCTCTGTAATTCTAAAGAACAGCCTTTTCAGTGTGATGAATGTAAACTTACTGAACAGGAGCACCTCTGTATCCACTCTTCATGCTGGCAGAGCAGTAAATACAGACCAGCACAGCCAGATGTCAGCCAGTGCAAAAATGTCCTTCCAGCCTGCACAGATCTGGACAGACCTGTCAGTTCTTACCTATGGACTGGCAGCATCTCAGCTGTAAAGCACATTGGGAATCAACATTTGGAAAAGCACTTGCCTTCTTTGCGTAATGGTAAAAATTTTGCACACGCACTTAATAAAAGAGAATCTCTTCCAACATGACATAGGAGGAGGAATGCAAATCCTCTCTGGTATCACATAGCTACAAGGAGCAGAGTTTCCCCAGGACTCAGAGAGAAGCCTGCCATATCAATGTCTGCCTAGCAACTGAAAGGTGACACGTGGAGCCTCCTTTTCAACTCATTTCCTCTTGATGAGAGGAAGGGATCCTCCTGCGAGTTATTACCTGAAATAATACCATATGGTAAAATGTAAACAACATCTGCATATTCATGTAATAATTTCATCTGTTTAATTAGTTCCAGCAAAGCAGTTTACCCTCTGAGGCCCTTGCTGTCAGCTCCACGCTCATACATCCATGCCCTGCTGTCGAGCCTGACAGCCATCTATTGTTCATTCACTGCTTCCACATCGCCACTTAATGTAAGTGAATCTTCTGAGGGGTGGAAAGCTTGTCCCCATTGATCCAGATGTAAGGGCTGGGGGGAGGAGAGTAAATATCTGTCAGCCTGGAATACGGATACTAAGAGCAAACTTGACAGATCAGGTGGCTTTGTGGATTTTTTGGGGGAGAGGGAGGGTGGGTTGGCTCTTGGTTTAAGTGTTGATCTGAACTGCAGACTTTGTACAGTTGTCCAGCCTTTGCTCTCAGGACAAGGCACTTCCAAATGTGGTGAATTCAGTGGTGGAATAGCAGCTTTTCCAGTCAGCTGTGTTTCAGCGCCAGAGTAATGACAGCATGCCTACTGGTGCAGCAAAACACAGGGCCCTAGAGGGCTGTATGGATTGGCCAAACAGGTTTTTGGAAATGCACATCAACAAACACTGCTCAGGACAAACTGAGAATGTAAAAGCATTAAGTCTAACTGAAAAGGTCCCTGGAATATATTTCTAGAGTCTCCTGATTCATGTAAATAAATTATATTGTGGGTCACATGTAACCATAAGCTGTTCAACTCACCTTTGAAAGGAAACATTTATATTATGGGCATACAAACACTTCATGGCAATCTTGCAGCTAAGTAGAGGAAAGTACTGCAGTTGGATGTGGTAAAGTCAATATCATAATAAGGCACTAATAATAATACTTGCTACTTATATGGCCTTTCACAGATTTGAGCAAACATTAACTGATTAGTCCTCCAAACACCCTGATAAAAGTAGGTAAGTAAGAATTATTGCCTTGTTGTAAAAATAATCCATGTCTTATCACACACCCATCTCCATGGTATCTACACAAACAAGTGTCTGGCAGACAGTATTCTTTCCATTGCCTTATGATGCACAGAGGTGAGATTGCAAGGTGTAAACTGAGCTAGTAAGATTCATTTTCTGCTTTGCTGAATGATGATCATATCTATATTAATAACATTATCCCTTTCGGAAGATTTCCAGACCTTGTGGCTAGTGGTCAGGAAGGAGAGATGTCCCATGTGTTTGTGATCTCTCCTCTTAGAAATGGCCCTGTCTGCATATCAGGGAAGGAAATGTTTCTGAAATAGCCAGGATCTAGATACGAATAAGCAGAGAAAGATTACTGTGTACCTAGATAGGTACACTGAACTGGAATAGTTTATCCTTCTTGTTCTGTGCTCACAAGAGATTCTGCATGTGCATCTTGGATCTTTGGATCCTTTTTACAGTATGCAGTGAACACATTTAGGTATAAACTGTGGTGGTTGAGTAAGAGGTACTAATGTGTTCATCTGTATCATTCTGTTACTGAAGAGGGTAAAACTTCCTGCTTGCAAAAAGAGGACAGGGAACACCAGAAACCATCTGCATGCTGTCAGCTGGAGTGCTTCAGGCTTCCCTTTTAGCAGCTTGGAACAGCGTTAGGATTATTCTTTTCATGCTCTTAATCTGACCCATAAAATAACAGTTCACAATAGGCAGAAACCCAAGGCTTTTTAAGGTGAGTTATGTTGCCAAAGCCTCCACGACCAGATAAAAACAGAAAAGGTTCACAAACATCCCACGAGCAGAACTATCCATGAGATATTCTGTATCATCTTATCTTTGTTGTGAGCACACAGAACAGAAATTGTAGTTTCCTCCTTATGACTATTTCATGCAGTCACAGCAATAAACTGAAATAAACTTCAGATCACGGAAGTTAGAACTGATTACCTTTATGAAGCTAATGAGTAACTGTTCTAATTGTTACCTTGCACACAGTTTTTGCATGTTTTCATACACACTGCGGTATAAAAATTAATCTCTGGAAGCTCTTTGAAAAGCTAATTTGTCATAAATTAAAATAATAATAATTTAATAACAACAATAAAATGACATTGAATTAATAATGAACTTTACAAAACAATATTGAATACAAGAAGAAATTAATAATGTGTTCATGATAGGTTCATCAGCCTAAAAAAGAAACCTAAATGAGGTTCTTTTTCTCTGGAAAGAGTGGATGCCTTTTACCCAGGAAATGGTTATGTTGTGTTTCCCCATCAATATGGATCCAAAACTATATGAAAAAATCTTTCAGGTTTGAGAGGTTCTTTCTGTCTTGATGTCCATTTTATAATTCTGTGTGCTGAAACAGACAGGAATTATGCAATGGTAAGCGGATATCACTTCAATTTGGGTAGTGTTGACTAGCATTAGATTAGTCACGCTGTTTAAAATGCCATTAATTATGAGTTTATAAGAAAATAATTTTATATGATGAGAAACAAAGTAATCTGAGTTTGACTTTTAGATTTGCAAATTTCTGATATCCTATGTGACATTATTTAAGTCAATCGTTTTGGACTTTTTTTTGTTCTCTGAATGTAATGTTTTTTCTTTATCTCATTGTCACACTGAAATTATATCTATTCTAGGCAGGTCTATAGAGCAGTTAAGACCTGTGCTGAATTTGAAATTATGATCTATAATTAATATATTTATTAATGTGAAGTACAAGATAGTCCAGTCATGTATGGGTATTGCCCATGGTATTGTAAGAGTTCAATTACAACAGGGCTCTAACATTATCCTACATACCTCAAAAACAGTTGTATTACTTCAGTACTAATCTAAATTATAGCACAGGTAGTTGTATATTCTTGCACATTCCAGCAAAGCTATGTTTCATTAATATTCTGGAAAGAAACCCTAAAACTAATGGATTCCTTCCTCCTTTCTGCTCTTTCAAATGCAATAAAATTGTTCTTTGCCATTTTTTCTCCATTAAATAACTTACATGAAGCAATTTCAGGCAGGCCTTGAAATGCTTTCTAAATTAGATGAAAGAAAAGTCCATTATATTTTAAGTCTATAATTGTTACGGTGTTTTTATGCACAGATCCAAAATAGTTTCTAATGGACGTTTTAGGGTAGGAAAGATAATGGTGTTTTAGTGAGGTAAAACTGCTGGCCACAGCAGGGTTAATTCATCAAAATAATTTTAAATGTGGTTGCTTAAAGAGTGTAACTTCACAAATTTTGCCTAGCCAGAAGCTTCCTTAACACGTTCACGACAAAACTGAGTGCATCCAGAATGCCTCAGCATTTTTATTTTTAATGCAGAAGTTAGGATATCTGGGTTATGTTCCCAAAACAGAAGCCTTAATGACCTTTATTCTATATTTCTTTCCATAGATTATTGCGATAAGGAAACCCTCGTGTCGCGACCCACTGGCGTCTGGCTAATCCGATGGTATTCGTCACCGCATTGTCCGTGATCAATAACTAATTATCAAAGTGGCATTTCTTTTCAAGAGCTCCTTGTTAAAAAATGGCTTTTGGCTGAGAGTGGAGGAAAAAGGTCGCCACTTTGACATGGTTGCAAGTCTTTCAAAATCCAGTGGGCCGTCCGATTGAATTACTGTCCCAAACTAATTGATATAAATTTGAACAGAAGAATGCTTGTTACTACAGAATGTCATAATGATATCCTCGGCAAGAGCATGTCAATGGGAAAAAAGGAGAAAAGACCAGAACTAGTCACAAAGCATCTCAACAAGTTGCAGCACAAAATTATTAACAAAATTAACAGGAACAAAATTGTACACCAGTTCCTTCTTCCCAGCCAGTCTGATCAGACAGTCAAGAAAAAAAAGCATTAGCATTTCCTATTGAACCTTATCCTTTATTTGAAAATGGCCTTTAAAAAAACCCACTGGAAAAAATAATGTACAAAGGACTGGAACTTGATGATCAGTTACCAGAAGTGTCATTGGCTCTACGAGGATCATGAGTGAGTATATGTTGGAATTCAGCTTTAGTCATGAGTCATAATTTGGCAGGTAGTTTCCTTAACAGGCTTTTAAGCAGCCTTAAAAACTGAGCCTTTAAAGTACAGTAGCCTTCTCTAGAGTAAGTTGGATTGTATAAGCCATGTACCTTTGAACTGGGAGAAAACCTCCAAACACTTAGGATACAGTAAGAGAAATCATTAAAAATGCAGTGTGAGAATGGGAAAATGTTTTTGTACTATTAATTCTTGAAATCTAATGCATTTTCTTGAATGTCATTTGGAGATTGTTTGATGTGGAAAGCTCGTAAACCTCAATTTTCATTACAAGGCAACTAGGCTTGTGGAAATTCTGGCTTTTGGGGGTTTTTTTTCAGATCAGACTGATTTCTACTTCATGTCCTACATTCTTCCCTGAGCTGGGAATTGCTAGGGTGTTCAGGAAAAAGTTACCCTGTAAAGGATATGGCATGTTCTGGAAAAGGGGTATTGTAAAAGCCTTTGAGGGGGCATAACTGGGCTTAATTCATGACAGAAATTGATAAACTGAATCTATTAGTTCTGTGATCAGAAATGTTGTCAGGTCGTTGGTTAAAATATTCCATTTTAGCCACTTCCAGTGCAAGTCCTATGGTTGCTGAGGAAGAGAGGAGAAAAAGACATTTGCACCTAATTGGAAGGAGTTTTTTAATCTCCAATCTTGGAAGTCTCCAGCTGGTGTAGTAAGGAATATCTTTCCTGCAAACTTACTCTTTTACATTTCCTAATGATAAACCAAATGAATTGACACAGGGACTTTCATCTCTGAGTAGACTTGGGGATTCCCTTCAGACTGTTTCAATCAGTAAACTGAAGTCTGTGGTGTCTGATGACTTGTCTGTGAAATGATGAGTCTCCACACAACCATTATGGTCAAACCCCAGTGCTACCCCTCTGCAGTATTTTTGGCACAGCTTCAGCATAGGGACTCACTCAGGAACAGATGAGTTGGAGACACCAAACAGATTTTGCTGGTGGAAGTCCTCTCGTTTGGAGTGGGTTGTGGCATTTTGAAAACAGGTTGGTAATACCTAACTCAGATTTCACAGAAGTCTGGCAGGTTGTTGCTTGAGATGGATTTATTGTTTGGATAAGACAACCATCATTTTCCACATTTTCCTGGTATGTCAAAGCCACAGAACAAAGTGGGAAACCACAGGGGTCTGGAGATTTGGATTCACATGGTTCTAGTTAAAAAGGGGGAAGCCTACTTTGCTGACAAAGGATCTAAGGTAGTGAAGCACCACATTCAGTTCCCACCCTGCCTTCCATATATGACTTTATGACTGTCCTCTTATGCTGGGGGCAGGAAATGCCTTGTGATGGTAAATAGCTGAGCCATCTCTGACAGACTTACATCATCACAGAGTCACTAGGGAACCGTCTTCTTGTCTTCCACGGCTGCTTTAAAGACACTTTGTGAGGCTTTCTTCTTTAGCAGACCAGAGAATTCAGCCTGAAAGCCTGTCGGGCGGGTCAACCACTGTCTAGGTCAACCAGTCTTGCCCCTTAATTATTCCCTCTGGCACTACATTCACAGGGTGATGGAAGATAGAGGCTCAATATAGGCCCTCTATATATATAGGATCTCTATATTCTTGGCATATATGAAACCATGTCTATACTGTTATTATTGGAATATACGTTTGCATCGTTGCATAATCTGGAGGAGGAGTTGTAATGTGTGTTATAGAACTGAAAAAAGACTGCAATTTGTGAACTAGTTTCAGATTCAACCAAAAACATAACACTATCAGAACTGGCTTATTATGTTATTAAAGATTTTAGAATTTATATCAACTCTTAACAGGTAAAAGCAATTGCTCGGAAAGAATGAAAATTTTGTGAGTAATTTGATGCTGAATTGCTTCCTTATAAAAATTAGTATAGTCCAAAAATCAGTGTAGTCCC
The DNA here is from genome assembly GCA_013397375.1 of Toxostoma redivivum. NCBI lineage: Eukaryota > Metazoa > Chordata > Aves > Passeriformes > Mimidae > Toxostoma > Toxostoma redivivum. Next base: position 1,916,605 of record VXBI01013213.1, on the reverse strand, counting down.
TACAAATCAGATTTAAAATTGGTAAAAAAATATCTGTTTCTAAATAAGATTTTTGGATGTACAAGAAGGGGAACACTGAAAAATAATCAGGTCACTTAAATACCAAAACACGACAAAAACATTTAAGGGGATTCTGAGAAGTGAGACATAAACTGAGATCTTGAAAATACTCTCCCTGTTGAGAAACTTGGAGAGTTTACTTAACTTTTCTGACAGGAGCCTAGAAGCTTATTCACACCTGGTCTGCAAGACATTTCTAACTGCTGACAGAAATGTTTTCCCGTAGCTTAAACCCCAAGATGATTACAGCTAATAGAAGTTAAAACAGAAAAAATCAAATTTGAAAAAAGGTGATACTTTCAATACTTCATTACTTTCTGCGATATTGTTAAGAGAAGTGTGGCAAAATAGTCACACAACATTTGAAATTTCCTTTACCCCTAGATGGGAATCAAGGATCTGATCTTCACACTTCCTAACATTGTGGTAATGCCCTCAGTAGGTGACTGACATTGTTTATTAATATTAATAATCTCTTCCACAGAAGCAAAAACTTCTCTGGATTTTAATTATGTAGTAAAGCGTATAATTTTAAATCCAACTAATTGTCCCGAAGTAGTGAATATATAAATAGCTCTGAATATCTCACCCTTACTGCTTCCATTTAACACTTCCTGTGTTTCTCCTTTTGCTGTTTCAACGCAAAGCCAGAGCAAAGGGCCATATGTAGCTAGATCAAAGCAGGAATCTGTCCAGAAAGGAGTTGTGACTCATGAATCATAACTAATCCCTTGATTACCCTCAGATGGTACATTTTATTTTCTTTCTTGTATCTGGCCAGCTGTTGCTCCCACTGCTGATCCTGCTGGTGTTTTACTGCTTTTATTGGCACTGCTGGTGTCTTTCGGTAGTCGTGTAAGAACTGAAATGGGGATCCAGGAGAGCAGTTGTACTCCACCCAGAGTATTCACGGCTGAGAAGCTGCAGTGGAATTGGCAGGAGAGTCTTCTTTCTTCCTCTAACAACTCTTAAAAAGGCCTTGAAGTTTTATTGTGGCAGTTATCACTTTAATATCTGAATGGCTCCCAGGTTAGCTGAGTGATGAGCAGGAATCTTATGGTTCCTGAATGTTGGCTCCTCTTCCTAGAGGGGAAAAAGCTCAGAAGTCCTCGTCTCCATCAGCATTATGATAGGAAAGAATTCTCAGTACTTCCAAATTTATGTTAACATTTGCTTAAGATTATTTACAAACAATTTATCTGTGTACATGTATACTCCTTATTTACAGCTGTAATTTTCATTTTGTTTCCAATCCATTGCTGTAGTATCATGAGTAATAAGCCTGGCTTAAATTTTTATTTGAAATTTTAATACAGCATTTGAAGGAAAAATTGGCAACAAAACAGGCCCAGCAATATAGTTTAAAATAGTTATACGTGCAAACAGACACCCAGCTATAGCTGTCTGAATTTCAAAATCTGTGAGAAAAGCAACTATAAAGGTTGCTAATAATATGCCCTCAAAAAAAAGAATAGAGCTAGAACTAACCTGAACTAACTAACTAGAACTAACAACTCTGTAAAACACAGAACAATAATCTTGCAGCTATTTCTGTACTACACACATGCAAAAGCACCCAGGTAGATTTTCAATTTTTTTTTTTTTTTTTAGCAAGCAGCAAATCAGCTAAGAAAACCCAGCACTTCATTTATGGACATTATTGATCTAAAACTTGTTTTTCCACCTAAGCCAAAGTGTCAAAAACTTCTCTAAAGTGAAACAAGTTCAAGCACTCTCAGCCTGGTTCCCATTAAACATCACAAGAACATTGCAGTTTGACATTTATCTGGCAGCCTTAAATGTGGAAGACCAGTGTAGCTGGTAGACAGAGAATGGAAAGGCCTCTTTGGCATCACTAGGGATGCTTTTACCAGGTTAGGGTCAGGTGGGATGACAGCAGAGTGGAAGGAGGTAGTCTCACTTCACTGCAGACTTGAACTATATTTGACCTCCAGGGTACCAGTGACTTACTTGGAAATTGCAAGAATGCGGAGCTGCCCTTTATAGAATTATAATTCCTTGCCATTCAAACAAAAAAAAGCTAATTAAGTATCCCTTATCTGATGTAACCCTCATCCAAACAGAACCAGGGATCATCCTGTTGCCTTTCTTGGAAAATGTAACTGTCGGAAACAATGGTGTTGGTGGCTGCTATTTGAATGTAGACCTTAAAGAATCCTGATTCCAAACTTCTTGGTGCCCTTTCCCTATCAATCAAAAAGAATCGTATGAAATAATTATTAGGCTACATAATTATTTTACAAAATAGAAGGTGTTTTTACTGCACATTTCCATTTTAGTACCAATCATTACTTCCCTGAATACTAATAACAGCGTTAAGCATTAATAGCATGTTTTAAGGTAAAGGGTCAATAGTCTAAGACCTATGAAAGAACTCTGAGCATTTGCAATGTAAAAGAAACCTTTCACAGAAAAGTGTTAAATAATAAATGTATTTCTGGGGGAAATATGATATTGTGATCCATTTGGAGAGAAATGACAATTTATAGGATGTCACTCAGCTGCCCCTGTATAAAATACCTTTAATAATTCTGTGGCTTCACACTTGATACAGAGGTTCACAGAACGCTTACAGCTCTCTGCAGAGGTCAGTAGTACTATACTCATTGAGGGGAAACTGAGGCACATAATCAGTGCACCAGTGAAAGGAAAGGGATCTGAACTGGTGACTCATCCTCCAAGTGCAAGAAAATGGTGCCTTTTCTTTATTTCCAACTAGTAAGCCATCTTCTAATAGTTCTTTTAAAAGTATAATATGCACACAGGGGATAGTGAACTTATACAGAAAGGTAAAGGTGCTCGAAACATCTTTGTTCAAGCTGGTTTAAGCTGCACAATTTGATGAATGGAGAGGGGGAAGAGGAAGAAATACTGCATATCAGTTTGAATTTCCTTTTTATGCCTTCATGTGTGTATTGACAGAGGACCAGATGAACTGAAGGCTCAAGAAAGGCAGCTCAAGTCTGAAATCTTATTTGCCCATTGAAGTAAATGAATTAACTCTTCACCAAGAGATCTTCTCTGACTGATTCATCAAGATGGTAATCTCTGTGGCATTATAAGTCCCCCAGTTTATTTTTCTTTTCAGGTTTACTCCAGTTGTTTTCAAGGACTAACAGTGGTGTGAATATCTAAAGTCCCAGTAAGCTACCATTTTTCCTCATTAAGTTTTTCTCTCTTTATCCTGTAGATATTTCCATCTTCTCAGACTTGTGGCCACTTTGGATTCATAATCCGAAATTATTTTTTTAAACCTAAATACCTCTATCTTACAAAGACTAATAAGGATTCACTCATAGGCACAGGCTGGAGGAAGAGACACACCTTCTTATTTATTATTCTTAATATTATCACTAATATTATTCTTATTTATTGATCTAGGAATAGTTGATCTATGAATAATATTAGGAAAAAGGCAACACAACTTCAGCTGTAGTGGATTCAGATGAGTCAGAGCAGTAATAACAGAGGTGGTTTTCATTTGCATACCCAATACCTAAGACATTCCTCCAAAAAAGGGAAAATACCTTAAACATAGATTTCCACTTCAAAAAATGATTGTTTATTTAATGAAGCTTTATGTAAAATGTACCCTACCTAAATCTCCTTTAATCTGTGTGCAAATCTGTTTCCCAAGTTTCTTTTTTCTTTTTAATGCCTAACCAATCAAAACGTATGTTTGCAGAACACATGAAATCAATTAATTCTTTTCCAGCAGAGCAGATTCTTTTCCCAGAACCCACAATGAATCAACAAGTTTCAAGTGAGATCGAGACTACTTGGGATTCTTTCAGACTCAGGTTAATCCTACAGGTCTGCTCATGTTTCCTTGAGCACCACAGCTCCCACATGAGTCAAATATTCCCCTTCATCAGCTGTCAGCTGATTGCTGGAAGTTTCTCTCATTGTGAAAGAAAGCAGAGTTTCTTTCTGGGAGGAAGCTCCAACAGCAAATACAACTCAGAGTTTGAGTGGAAGGTTGTCTCCATCAAATTGTCCCATGTTCCACTGTCATGGAGTTTTTCCATGCATCCATAAAAAGAACTTAAGAAACAGTGTAAGTAAGACAATACAGCTTGTGCCTGTTCTTCTGGTCATTAACAACAATTTTTTATAGTGCTATAGAATACATATCTGACTGTTAAAGAGTTAAAGAAAAAAATGAATCCTGTAAAAAATCAGGCCATCGTATAATGCCTCCTCATTGCTATAATGATATCAGTTGCAACAAGTCCAATGGCTGACCTCATTACAAGGGTTTAATTGCATTGTTACACAGTTTCACTTCTTCTCTCTGGCCTCTTTCTCTTTATGACAGCTTTAGAAAGGAATTTCAGCTTGAGGTCAAAGGAAATTAATTACTGCTTTCTTAATCTGTGCTCATTTACATTTAGAAAACTTGGGGCTTTTCACTAACATATTTGTGTCTCATTTCTGTGTAGACCCAAAGTTATAAGACTTTTGTCCTTTGTGAAAGTGCATAAATAGCCTTTTTCATATCAGAGGCCAGATTTTTTTTTCATGTCATTTACAGTTGTGCACATATGGACGGATGCCAATGGAACCAATGGAATGTCTCTGGATATACATTCAGTGTGGCTGAGGTAAGGCACTTGCAATGTATCTTTGGTTCAGACTAAAGATTCATGGCAGATGCCAGGTGCTAAAAGAACCATTAACTGCAAAATCAACCCAAGAACAAAGGAAAACCCAACCCACTAAGAAGTTACACTTAGGATAAAAGTCAGAAAGAAGGATCTTCAAAATAACTAGATACTTCCGTAGACAGAAGGGTGAAAAAATACGTCTCTATGACACCAGATTTTGCCTGCTACCTATCTTGTGTTTTTACTAAATACATCATTGCTTAGTTAAGGAATATACAGTTTATGTCTCAAACAACTTGTCATCCAAATAACACGTATTGCAGTGTGTCAGAAAGGGACAGAGACATCATAACAATAGTCCTTGGTTGGAAAGCAAAAACGTGCAAAATGTGGTTAAATGCTATTGTAGCATGAAATATAAAAATAAAAGCTCACATATTAGGGCCCCAATTATATCCTGTAATTAGGCCATTTGAATTGATCATTGCCTCTTCCATGAACTCTGACTGGTTTTAAGGATAACTAAATTTCTACTACAGAAAACAATGTTGTTAATTTGCTTCTTGAGGGAGCAACTTTGGAAGAGAAATTTCAATCAGAAATGTCTCTGGGATGATTTGACAGATTAATGTGAGAGGATATGCCATGCACAGAAGATAATCTGAACAAGTGTTACCACCCTGCAAGCATGATCTGGTAGTTTAAATGTGTGGAAAAATTGTTATATACTATGCATGTGTAAAACTACAATACAAGAAATACAAATTTTCTGCAGAACATAAGTATTTCTTACAGGTACTTTGTGGTTCTGATTGAATCATGGAAACGATGAAAAAAAAGATGAAAAATTGGTAAGTTTTGAGTCCTTTGACATAGAACATTTAAATTTTTGCAAATCTATTCACTATCTTTTGATCAGCTTTGCCACCCACTGAAATTCCTGCTGCCAGAGTTGCATGCTCTTTTTAGTTTATTTGTTACTGCCTCATTCTCTCCTTTTAAGTGATAAGATTGGCAATAATAAAACTGCAGCTGCAAAATAAAGTAAACCCATTGTTTACCCTCCACCTACCTTGACTTAAATTCAACTCTGTTAAAAATGCCTGCAAAAGGACCAAGGTTTTATGTAAGTCACTGTTAAACCCTTACCATGAGACCTACTTGCATTAAAGTGAGTTTCATTCTCATGATTGCCCAGTTTGTAAAACAACCTGTGTACATCTTTTCCTTAATAGTTGTGTTTATAAGGTGAGCTTGGACTTAAGCCTGGGTTGTAGCCTAGCAGAAGACACAATCAATGTAGAGGCATAAAGTTCACCAAGACATGGAAGCCATGGTGAAAAGAGGTCCTGAACTTCTCTGCAGCCATAAAGAGGTGTAAATACAACAGGTGGATGTGCTTGAACTGAAGCAAGTACCTTGGGTAACAGTACTGGAGTAACAACCATGTGAACTTCAATATGCAAATTGTACTCAGGTGAGCAGCCAAAGTTTCATGAGCTCATAGACAGTTGAGAATACACTGGGACTGATACTTAAGGAACTCAGACCCAAGGTAGCTCTAATCACATATTTAATTTTGTGAGAGAGATCCCCTTGTAGGGCCTGGACCAAGTCACAATGCAGCAGAGATCTCTGAACTATTTCACTGTCTGGCACCAAGAGTTTCAATGACCTGACTGTCCAAGATGAATCATAGAACTGCTTAGATTGGAAAAGACCTGTAAGATCACACAACACTGCCAAGTCCAGTACATCTTCCTGTCAGCTGGGACTCCCCAGTGAGCCAGGAGTGCTGGGAGAGGATGAAGAGCGGCTCTGTGAGCACTGGCACCAGCTCCCTCGTGGCTTTGGGTGGGTTCCATCCAGGCCTGTATGTCTAAGACGTCACTGATCATTTCTCCTTGGAATATGGGGGCTTCATTTGCTCCCTGTCCTCCAGCTCAAGAGTCTGGGTACTTAGAGAACAACTGGCCTTACTGTTAAAGAACAAGGCAAAGAAATACCTCGGTGTTTTCCTCATCGTTTGTCGCTTTGTTTCCACCCCTGCATCCACTGAAGGATGGGGATTCTCTTTAGCCCTCCTTTTGTTGCCAGTGTATTTAAAGAAACATTTTTTATTGTCTTTTACAGCAGTAGGCAGATTAAGTTCACACTGGGCTTTGGCCCTTCTAATTTTCTCCCTGTATAACCTCCCAACATCCTTGTATGTCACACTGAGGTGTGAAGGGATTAAGTTGAAAGGCCTAGTTAACACAGACGTGGCACTGGTGACAGAATTAAGTGCTAATGATATATAACAAAGTACTATTACATGAAATAGGATCTTTTTCACCCAGTTTTTCGATTCTGTCTGATAGAACTAGTAGAGGAAAATGAAAAACTATCCATCAATCAGAGGTCTGGCTGGGTCAGACACTTTGGTCAAGCAATGGGAGCAATTCCACCTACCTGCAGTATAATTTACTGCAAAATTAATGCCGTAGCATGCAAAGCCATTGTTTGATAAAGGTAATTCTTAGCCTCAGGAAAAAGAAAAAAGGTAAAATTTGTTTCTTTCTCTCTCTCTCTTTTTGTTTTTTGTTGTTGTTGGTTTTTTTTTTCTATCCTGACAAGACAGAACCTTCATGATAATTGGGGGTTGAGGATGAGTCACTTCTAATGATCGAAAAAAGGACCTCGAGCAGGATTTGATAGACTTTATCAGTCATTGATAAACCAAGATACACTAAGAAAAAAAGAGACAAAAATTAATTTTTGTTAGAGTTTTTGTGCTTCTTTACAACAGAATGAAATCGAGGCTTAGTGGGAAGAGTAAGTTTTGATATACACTACTTTCTATGAGAATTTTCAGGACAGCTCATTCTTACCCAGGATAAAATAAAATAATTCACCAATTCGTGGTCTTAATTGCACTGTTGCAAGGTAGGGAGACTAATGGCATATTCTTATTTTTAAAATGTTTAAAATTATAATTTGTTATAAAACAGTTCATTTATGTCTGGTATTTGATTGGCCTTGATTGCTTCAGAAAATTAAATTGTTACATTAGCTATGAGGGTGTTCTAAGGTTTTTATTAAGTATCATACAGACCTCCAGTTTCATCAGAAACTGAGTGGAAATTTAAAAATTACCCTATGCTTCCAGAATTCATAGCAAACCCTCACAACACTGATGTGAACCTTATGATGGCCATTCTCCAGAGGGAGAAGCTGAGGCACACAGAAAGGATTTTTTCGTTTCCTAGAGACTTGTAGATATTCCTCCAGCTGCACCTGTTATTTATTCCTTCCTATGATGCATTGTGCTGTGTAATGTGAAGAGGAGCAAAATCTCATAAAACTCTAGGGAGCAAGAAAAGGAAAGAGCAACTCTCACCTATCCATTGCTCTTTCTCTTGGTGTGCCTCATGAATAGTTTGAAAGATGTTGAAACAGATGAGATTATTTACCTGCTCTCTATTCCACCACTTCATTCCTCCATCTCTTTTTCATATATCTAGTGAAACTGTTGCCAGCAGTTGAAGGTGGGATAACAGGAGGAGGTAGAGTTGTTCCTTGCAGAGGATTTACCCATGTTGTGTGCTGTTTCTTTGGGATTGATAGATTTAGGAGATGGAGGCTCTCACTAGAATGAATCTGAATAGGAAACAAAGGAGTAGGGAGCAAGTGCTGCAACTGTGAAGCAGCTCCAGATGGGTTGCTGCAATACAGGATTTCAGATTTTTTTCATTATGGGTCTGTTTACTCTACAAGGTATTCTAACACTGTGGTGAAATAGAACTTTTGCTTTAGTTTTGTCATTTATATAAACTGATTTTAGGAGAAAAAGAGGTACGCTGAAGATGAAGAACTAAATTAGGAGTGTTAATATAATTGCCAGATTACTTTCCAGGATAAAAGGCAAAAAATACAGATAACATACAACTAATCAATTAGAAAATAATTTATGATAATTTTGCATTTTGATGCAGATGAGGCAACCATACACAGTAGTAATGTAGTTTATATTTCAAATAATATTTCAGTAAATAATATAAAATGGAAAAAATACCACAAAGATATTGTGATTGCCCAGTCTTTCTTTCTTGTATTGTTTCTTTTGAAATTTACACTGAGGGGTTGCAGGCTGCAATATCTTGTGACCTGCATAAACTTGTATAGCAGCTACTGTAGTGGTGTGATTCTATTATCCAGACTTCACAACTTACCTGCTGGGAACTTCCAAGAAATGATGTTACAGTACAAGCAATCCAGTTTCCTTTTTGTTGTGGCTTTCCTACAAGTATTATTGTGGGGACCTTCAAGCAGACAGTCTCCACCTGTGAGTGTGTATGCATGGAATTGCACCTGAAATTGGGTACCTGCAAACACCTGCAGAACTAAGAATAGTTTTCATTTTATCTAACTAAGCCTTTCTGTCATCTAACACCCACATGCTGGCTGCCCTAAGTTTGCTGCCACAAAGCTTGTCTGGAACTGCTTAAGAAGACACGAGCACAAGATTTCGATTTGCATTCCTGAACTTTGCAGAGCCTGGACAGAACTTTCAGCAAGTGTATCTTAACCTCATGTGGTTATTACATTTCAGTGATTTAAAGGGTACATGTGGCTCTCAGCAGTTTTTGCTGGTATAGTATCCTGGTCAAGATCTGCATTTTTTCGGGATGGCATCATGGTGCAGGGATCGTGCAGTTACCTAGTGAAATACCAGTTGAAAGTCCTTGCCAAAATTCCCTGGGGTAGTTTAGGAAAAATATCAGATACACCCTGTGCTGTCCCAGCAGGCAGGTGCAAGTACAGGTGTTGGAAACCTCTCTTGCCACGCTGCCATTTGCAGGGATAAAAGAAATTCTGTCTTTCACAAGAGCTTTCACCCACACAGTCCCCATTGCAGGGTAAGCTTCTTGCTTTTAGGTGATGCCTATTTCATCTGCTGTAAAGACACACATGAAAAAAGGGCTGGCATTAGCCACACATCCATAAAAGCCTAGCAGCCAAGAGTATTATCTTTATTCAGAAGAAGCATAGCACTTTTAAGGTTCAGAAACATATATAAAAATTGGGTTCTGAAATGGTCATTTTTCCCCTCTGCTATGCCATTATAGCGATCAGCCAAGCTTCTGCAAGGTAAATACTTTTGGAAAATAAGTGGAAATTTGCTGCAAATCAGTCCCTTTTGTGCATGGCCACAGGAGCATGTTGAAATGTTTGGACACTAATACCCATTCATTTTCTTGGCTCCATAAATAAAAGCCGCCAGCTATGTGGCGGCCGTGAAATGGTATTCTTCAGGACCCAGCAGGAAGCCCCATCCTTATTACCACTGCAGGGGGCAGGACAGGCCCAAAATAGCAAGACAACTAAATCAAGACATTTTCAATGTCTAACAAAATGACTGTGGTTTAGAGAGAAGCAAAAGGTTGGAAAAAATTGGACAGCTTTTATACTTAGCATAATACCTTTGTTAAAAGAGTTCAGATAAGAAAATCAGATCTCAAAAAAAAAAGAAAAAAAAAAGGCATAAGCATATTTCTGAATATCATTTAAAATATGCAAAGACCTGATGGAACCAGAGACAGAGCACAGTGCTATCTGAAAGGACATCTTGCTCAAGTCATATTTTCCAAATGGTAGCCCATGGTTCCTAGTAAATAGTGTCTTTTGGCAATATTGTTGTTTCTTGGATTTTGATGGAACCAAAAGGTTTGAAAAGAGACACTGGAAATTTGTCAGTAAAATTTGAAATCTCTTATGGCCCATAAAAATTTTTAAAAAATCACAATACTTATATGGACGAAAGATTTTTGACTAAACCCTTCATTTTTTTCTACAGGTTTGCTTATTTTTTATGGGTTTCCTACACCAGGCAATATGATCCTAGATTTTGGCATAAAAACATCCTAAAGGGTCTCACTCAAAATAAATATGCTAGTCTAACGATGTTTTACATAGCTGAACTGTGCTAATCTAGGGAAATATTAAAGTAGTTTTAAAAACTGGGCTTCAGTTAACTGTGCACTTTAAGTGCACAGAAGATCAGTTCAGGGGGTATTTTGTGTAAGATAAAAGATTAGACTGTTGAGGTTTTAATGAATTCACAGTTCATTGCTGTACTCCAAAACCAGTGTTTCATTCTCTACAACCACACCACTAAAATAGATATGGGAGAAATGTTATTTTTATTTTAATTTTATTCATTTATGATCCTGATCATAAATTTGCTTGAACAAAGTTGAAGTAAGGATATGCCTGACATTCACATTTCAGTGAGACATATATATGGGTATATACCATAAATATATCATTCATAAAAATAAATTTATATTTATACATACAACTTTCCACACATTATGAGGAATTAAAACAGTTACTTGTAATGTCTCATTATAGAAGGAAATGTTCAGTGTTAGTGTCAAGACAAAATAACCATTTTACCTGAACATTAAATTTACTTGTACTGCAAAGGAGAAATTACTAAGATACAGAATATCAGAGAAGAATTAATTGAGTGTATTACTGAATACTGTCTTGTAGACAAACCAAGGGCTTTTGATAATAAAAATAAAGCCTGAAAATGAAAAAGGGGGAACCATAGTGAAAGTTCGGTGCTGTTTCCATCTTTACTGGGAACTTGAGACTTCCACCAGGATCAAACTATACGACCATTCCAACTCTTTAATGTTGGCTTTCCTAGCTCCACTCTGGAGTAATCCAGACTGTCCAGGGAAGTTTGTATACACTAAAGGAGTGGCTCATATTCGATTTCTTTCCTTATAGCAGTAAGAGAGAGAACTGATTGGCTGAACAAATTCCAGTCTGAAGAGTAAAATTATGATCTATGCAAAAAAGCCCCTTGCATGGTCATGTGCAAGGGATTGAGACCACATATTCTTATGCTTAGACATAGGCATGTACTGTGGCTTATACAGTCAGAACTCTGCTACAAATAAGGACCCCAGAAATAAGAAAAATGAACTCTATTTGTTGTCTTTTCTGCAGTAATTGAAAGAAGCATTAAGGGGGCAATCCTAGTTGTAGCTGGTAAAGACACAGGGAAGTTCCAAAGGTGTCATTATGGATGTGGAACCCTGCATGCTCCATCCTGTAAGATCTCAGCATCATTTGTTCCTGTTTTGCCTCCTGCCTGAGCGGCACAGGTTTTACAGAGCTGTGCATCCAGAGTGGTGGTGACCATAAACTCAGTCCTCATGCACTGGAGCGCAGGTGGCCTTGTGCTTCCCATCACACCAGGAACTTCAGGCACACCTTTGGGGCACTGAAGTGACCCAGACACATAAGGCTGCTGGCTGCCCAGCTACACTACTCACCTTCCTGACCTCCCAGGCTGGAAAAGCAAAGGATCAACCAGACTACTAAAGGAAATGCAGCAAAGGATACTCTGGTGTCAGGACTATCATTATCATAATTGACACCACTGAAATAATTCAGACATTAAGCCTGTAATCTCTGCTGCTCTTTGTATCTGCTTCATTTGAAAGTTATGAGGCCAAAATTCATTGAAACCAGTGGAGGTAAGAGGGAGGTAGGGGAAAAAACACCCGTTTGCTTATTTCCATTTTGGCCTGCTGAGTGCCTGAAGAAACCTTGCCAAATTCTCTGAAAGCTTGTATTTGTAAAATGAATTCCAAAATAATTAACATTGGAAGTGCGATCTAACAAACTTACATTTGATATGTGGTAGGAATAATACCTGGAACATCTTTCTTATGCTCAGCCTTTTATGACTCAGACTTTAATGATCCTAATAAACATTAGCTTACCTAATAAAAACTCTAGTATTTTGGAGCTGGTGCACAGTATGTTAACTGCATCTGGTGTCAACTGGAGCTAATTAATATTTTTATAGGTGTCTTCTCTCCACTATGGTTTAAACGGAAATATTGTGAGGTGCTTACATCAAAGCTGGGGGCAATTGAGAGCTGTGCTTGCTTCCCAGGCTGAACTGATAGCAAGTACACCAATTTTTATAGGATTGTAAAAGCTGACTGTGGCTGGGGTTCATGCAGAGAAGCACTTTTCCCTGTAGCTCTCACAATTCAGCATTAATGCTCGTGGCTTGTTTGCTGCGAGGTGGCTGGTGAGATGGATGGAGGGACAGCGGACAGATAAACTGGCAAATAGTTCTGCCTGGACTTAGACAAAGCACACAGTGACCCAGACAAACCACACTTTTTTTTTCTCTCCCCCTCCTTCTAAAGGCTTTAAAAATGTGCTCTATCAAGCATTTACTTGTGGTGCAGATAAGATTTATCTAATAAGACTGGGATAAAATTAAAAAGAAAGATGAAATAGCACAAGCGGTGTTAATATGTGTTTTGAAGCGTACCAATCGGCCAGTGCAATGTCACAGCCCTGGGCTACATTTGCAAGTGGTCGAGCATCTCCTTTTTAAAAGGTTAACCTACAAAGAGCACACAAGCCCCTCTCTATGAATATGGGCAAACACCCAGGGAGCTCCACAACAATAAGAAAATAATGACATCAACCTGACCATGCTTAAGTACATAACATGCTGAAGGTTCACGGTTGTGTGGCCTGGAACAATAAAGGAAAAATAAAGAAGCCTGCTTGGTAGGCCCCAGCTGTTATTAGCCATGCTGTGAGATCAAGGGAAGGTATGATATGGGCTGCCATTTCAATTGAGACCAGGTTAATCTCTCAATTTGTGGAAAAGAAAAACTAAAAAAAAGAAAAAAAAAAAAAAGGAAAAAAAACAGGCAGGGAGAGAAAGCAGTCTTCACTCCACAGTGCTACATATGGGAGAAATAACAATATCCCTATTTACATAATCTGTCTTTAACCCTTTCCTAATAGAGACTTAATTTCCTAAGAGTCACAAACTGCAGATTTAATTTTCCTGCCCCCCCCCAATGAAATATCAACCTTTGTTAACTGTTTCCCATTGGTGCTGCCATCATTTGTGGCTGACATCCAATGCTGCTGAGGCTTACCCAGGGGGAACCTCTAGGTTGCTGCCAGAGGATCAGAACTGGGTGTAAAGGCCTATGGATGCCTCTGGTTTTCTGCCACTAATCTGTCTTTAGCACTGGATAAACAATTTAAAATTTGTCCTATCATTTACAGGCATGAAATATGGCAAATCATACCAAGCTCTTTTATCAATGCTCTCAGCTAATGTAGTGCAGTTTTCAAGTGAAAAGTAGTCCTGTTTTGTGTGGCAGCAGTGTGTGGAGGCAATGTGGGGCTGGCTCTGAGAGATGGTTTTCTTGTGTAAGAGCCAGTATTGATGGAAGCAGTGAGGGCACTCACTCCAGGCTCCTCCAAGGTCACCCTCCACCCTCCCTCCCTGGGACCCAGGTCGAGGCAGGATTTCCAGCAGATCCCTGCAGACTTGGAAAACTGAAGTGGAATCACTTTAAGATTATAATTTATGAAATAATATCCTGGAGATATTGCATTTTACTGTTTGCGATGTGAAAGCCAGTATGTGTGCACAGCCCATGAAGCTGCTGTGGATGTTGAACTTCTGACTGCTGTCCTCTGCATCAGCCCTCTGGAGTCAGGGGAGATTGCTCCTTCCTCCAGAGCATCTGAGCATCATCACAGGAGATGAGTTAGGGGAAAGAGGCCCTGGAGCAAGGGCTGAGGCCACGCTGCTGCTGGGGCTGGGGAGTGGGCAGGGCTCTGGCAGGGAATGCCCAGTGCATCCCAGAGAGCCAGGGGACTGTGCACAGTCTGCCAACATTTAGAAAGTCACTGAGCTGCTGATCCAAGAGCAAGCCTGAGGGAAAGGACACACTTTGTTAGGACACAAGAAAATTCTGCCCAGTTTTTCACTCCATTTTCTGTGTTCTTTAATTTTTCTGAGTTTGTTTTCTTTCAAAAGAGTTCGTTGGTCTCGTGCCTGGTTTGTGCAAAACTCTCCCTGGCATTTAAAAAGGCAACAATGGGTTCTTGGGTTTTTTTGAAGAAAAAGATGCAGCAGTCATCTCAAAGCCCTGCTGACTCAGCACTGCAAGCACTAAGACTGATTAAAAACTGGTGCTTTATTTTCCAGGTATCCCAATGACTTGAATGAGTTAAAATAACTGAATGAATCTGAACAAGGGCAGAGGGACAATAGGAAGAAAGTAGCAAGATAAAAAATGTGTCCCTAAAAATCCAGGTGAGCAGAATAGCCACTATGCAGTCACTTTTCACTGAGTTACTGCTATATCCTCTACCCTCCTCAAAAGGTTGATGAAATTGTAGTAGCTGTATTTATTATTTTCTCTCAGATGAACACATCTCAGATTCTTGACTTCACATTGTAACATTTCATTGCTAGTTCATGACTTAATCACACTTTTAACTAATTAAACAAAAAAAAAAAATCCATGTAGATCCAGATTACACTAGTTTTGTTTAAAAGTCTTACTAAAGGAAGGAATATCAAAATTTGTTCCTGGAAGATACCTGTATGGAGTTAGTTTTCTTTTATTAGTGTAGCCTGATGTTTCTATTTTGAAGACTATGCCTTTTAAGAAAATCTTGTTGGTATTATAAATTATTGCAGATAAGGATCTATATTGATAGGATTGTAAAATTATTTGCATTTTGTTATGGCAATACTATATATATATATTTAATGAACAGTCTTCTGTTACAAAGTGGAGATGGAAAGGATTTGCTTAAAATAGTAATGGTGACCAACACCTTTCCATTAAAGTTTTTGGTAAAGATTCTTTAGGATTTTCACTTTGCCTGAGACCAGTGACTATGTTAGAACCTAAAAATCTATATATCCATAGAAAAGTTCCCCCTTTATTTTTCTGCTATGTTAATTTTTTCCATGTCAGTAAATTCTGAAGTTCAAAGGACTTGAAAGCACCTGTTTGTTTCTACTTCTTTTTCAGTATTAGATGAATTCATTAAAAATATATTTCTGAAACTGTAAGGCCAAAGTGGTCACACAGTGGTTAAAACCAAAATCCTCTTCTTAGGCTCCTGTGTACTCATTTTTCAGAACTAGAAATTAGTTTCTTAGATAATCCTTCTGCAATAAATATTATTCCCTTCTCAATGGGCTCAGTAGCTCGCTTCTTCACTGAATTGACAGAGCCAACTTCATCTTTGCCAGATTTATGCAGCTTTCTTGAGGAAAGACTGTGCTCATATCCACTGAGCTCTATGTGGTCTGTGCCTACATCCCCTCCAGTACCCATTGTGTCTGTTCCTCAGCACTTTAAATTCAACACTTTCAGATTATAATGAAAAACTTCCCGATGTAGAGTTTGAATTTTCATTGCCTGTGTTATCAGCAGGGAACATCATGGAGTTCTAGTGCCTGAATAAGTTCTATGAGTTACCTGTAATGTAAAAAATCTCAGCAGTAGCAGGGATATCACATCCTAATTAACCACGATATTCTTGAGCAGATAAAATTAAATCTATAACCCACTTATTTTCCTGCTTACTAACTGCAAGAAGATGTGTTCCCAATCCTGGATTTGGAAACATTTGGAATGGCTTCCTTCACCTTTGTAATGTGAGGAGTCACTTCTGGATCTCTATTATAAAGTTATGTGTAGAGAGACATTAGAAAACATTTCTTTTGTTTTGCTGGCAAATAGTTGCCAGCACACTCTAAATCATATTTTATTCACACTGCACTTCACAGCAGTGCAGTCAGGTGTTAAATAATAATAGAGTTATGTCAAATGGCTGGGTGGTTCAATTGGGAGAAGCATCCAAAAGTTCCAGATACTTATCTGGAACCCTCCCAAAGAACGTTGGTCTCGAAATTGAACTTAAAAAGTAACATTAAAATGCTGCTTTCTAAAGCAATCACCTTTTTGTGACTTGTAAGGTACCTTAATGTATAGAGGTTTGAGTACCTGAAAATAATTACATAATTTTTAATCAAAGATACATGTAATGCCAAGGATTCAGGAATTGCTGACTTTTAATATTAAGTTGTTTGGTGTTTCCTATTCCCCTCACTGATACTTGTTCCCATTTCTTCTCAGAAGAACTGAGGGGAAAATAATCAGTAAAGTAGCCCTTAAAAATATATATCACTAGGAAAAGTCATGTTATTTATTTTCTTGTTTTACTGACAGCAACAAACAGGCTTTTATCCATCATTTCTGTTCTTACGAGAGTTTTTGCTGCACTCAAAGACAAAAATTCTGGCTTTTCTGAGCTTGGGAAAATTAAGGTTCAGTTAGTAGAACACCCCAAATGAGTCCTTGTTTTTGAAATCCATCTAAATTTTCCAGTAGGTGAATCAGAACAGAACCCAGATTTATTGAGTATGGTTTGGAGGTCTCCAGCCTGAATTTTCTTGTAATGAAGTTTTGTTCACAAACAATGGGCTACCAAGTTCAAATCCTCAGCCTATGGCTTTTAGGGGGCATTTTTACTGATGAGAGATTTTAGTGTAGAACGCCCTGTTTATATATGTAATGTCTTTGATTATGGTCCTAGAATAAATGACATATTTCTCATTTCCCTCTGGGAGAGATGATTATTTTAGTGGTGAAAACGGGGTGATTGTTCCCTGCTCCCCCCTCCCCACATTTTGTCTTTGGACTTCATGTAAAAATAAGATACCATTGGTGCTGTGTACAAGTGTGAGACCACCAGCTAATTTTGCATAGCCCACTGAACAGTTAGATGGGAATTGCTCTTCAGGGTGTTCTCTTTGACAATAAACAGAAGCCTCAAGTCTGTGTTTGGCTGCAGTTCAAAAAATTACTAAGGAATCGTACACACTTATGTATATGAATACAAGCAATTGCACATTCCCATACAGTAAGCTTTGCAACCACAGTTATTAACATTTTAAAATGAGTAAATGCAAATAAAATGACTGAGTAATACAAGTTATGTTAAGATCAGCTATATGAAAAGCAAAAGGATTAAAAGTTAATTTCATCCTTTTTAATTCAAGGGACATATAAATGGCATTCTGGGTAGAGTCAACTCCTCTTTTATCAGTCCTTTGATGCTGCTTTCTCACTGATTCAGTTGTTCAAATGCTACCTACATAATAAAATCCTGAGTTAATTTACTAAGATTTTACACCAGTGCAAATGAAAGAAGGGAAAGTGCTAAACAAGGCAATTAGCACTCTGTTTAGTGCACTCCCAAAATAAATGTAGGCAATTTACAATTTGGCAAATGGTACTCTATCCAGATCCAAGTCATTTCAGCCTAAGGGGCTGGGGAAGTTCATTAGGGGTGAAGGGAAGGGTCTTTGTTTTGCTTTGCTTTTTAACTATATGGATATATATACACACATACAAATGCACACGTTGCTGTTAGGGTCCCCCCTGTTTCACCATGCAGCAACAGATGTGACCCCTCCTGGGGTTATGAGGATTTCTGGTGGAAAAATGTCAAGCTCTGTGCTCACACTGTCCACGTAAATGACCTCATTTATGGTGATAATGCTTTTTCCAAAGTGAGGGAGTCCAAAATTGGCAACTCACTGATAACCTCCTTTGTGGCTTTCTTGCCACGATGGTTTTTTGTGTACTTACATGTTTATTATCACTGGAGCTGTTCAGATCAGATCTGTGAACCTGGGAATGTCCTGAGTGAAATGATAAGATAAAGCACTCTGCAACTACAACTGACTCTCTTTTTAATTGACAGGAAGGCTGCACTATGACTTCCATGTTTATTCTTGTAAGCTCCTTATTAATGCAAAAATAATAGCTGTTATTAATGCAGGATCACAGCCAGCATTAATATTTAAGATGTAAGATTGAAGGAGGTTAAATACGTGTTTATATTAGTTTTAAACAAAGAGCTTTGCAAAACAGTTAAAGCAAGTAATGATGACCAAATTCACAGCAAGTGTGTGCAGTGTGAAATACCTGCTACATTCTGGGGTTTAAATACATATTCTTAGTGGGACAAAGGTCTTTGATGAGTCTCCTGCCTTGTCATGCCATTGTCTCTCTGAATTGCTACTGCTTCTTGTGAAAGTGACTGGGGATGAAGATCCTAAACAAAACATGTAATATGCTATGATATTAGCACTGATTTATTTTTTTTGTTTATTCAGTCTGTAGAGCTCTTTTATATGATAGATCATAAGGTAAAACCATTCTTTTGTGCCCTCTAGCTGCTGGTTGCACAAATGAAAGAAAGAGGGAGAAAACAACCCTGTGATTATTAAATTCTCCTCATCTTTAGGGTTAAGTACCCTGGCTAATAAAGATCTCTCATGAGGATAAAGTTTCTTTCTTGGCAATGTCACATCCATTTAAGTAAAAATCATCTGGATGCTTTCAGGGATTCAAGCTGTTACCTTTACATAAAGCATCTACACCAATTCTTTGTATTGTTTTTAGCCTCTGAGAAAGCCTGACATTGCATTTCTTGGTTAAGCAAACCTCCCACTGAGGGCAGGCTGTGGGATTGGGCCCTTTTGTGCTACAGAAACCTGTTCCACAAGAAGGAAAAGAATTGTTTACATGTCCTTGGAAACATTTAATACCATTAAAATCACTATTTCAGACAGTGACAATTCAGCCTGATCTTGTATAGAGCAATAATTATCACCTTTGATTTCAGATTTGTTTTTCTTAGCACCACATTTGCTGCTGATCTTTGCACCCTCATATCCCAAACTGTTTTGTTCTGTTTGGCAGGTTGTTCTAATAATGCCTTTTTTAAGACAAACAGCAAAAGTTTTTGCATTGTTACCGCTAACAAAAAATTACTGCATATTTTTTTGAAATTGTCCTCTAAACAACCTCATCACCCAAGACCTATTGTATATGCCTATGTTGTTTGAAATATATTAAGGCCAAAACACCTCTGATCATTTCTCTGCATTACATTTGGGTGTGTGCAAATTTGGGTTTATGCAGGTTTACTTCATAGCAAAAAGGAATCTACTTTCAACAGTGGGAAGAACTTGATAACTTGTTAAGCACTGGCATGGATCACCAAGGGAGGAGTGAAGTCTCTGCTGCTGCAGAGAGGTCAGACAAATGTGTCAGGAGGAGTTCAGGTGTCTGCTCCTGCCCTGAGGCAGATGTGCAATTTGGGTGAGCTTTCTGAATCCTTCTCAGCTAGGTATTTTTATGATTCAGTGCTCCTGCACTTTGCTGGTGAAGTCTGGATTGCAGTGCCAGGGGTGGAACTACTCCTTCCCCTAAAGGCTGCAGGCAGGCAGTGATGCTGACACCCATCCCCTCCCACTCCACGGAAGAGGAGCAGGCTGATCAGCCTCCAGGCAGTCTGACAGCAGGCTGTCCTCTTAAGCCACGAGTTTAGTGTACCTTTTCACCCTTGCTCATGATCTATTTAGGTGGGCATTTTCCTTCTCAGAGCTGCACCTTTCATAATGCAGAGTGGAGAAGCCATTGCTGAACTGAACGTAATGCAATACTGAAAACATCTGAATCTCATTCACACTGCAGGAATGAAAAGGGAAAAGCCCTTTCTCTTCAAATAAAATATTAGATGTTATTTTTTGTTACATCCTTGCTATTTCACCACAGGTAGGATTGCAGAAGAATACCTGTGACCTCTCTTTGTTCCTATGACATGTATGCATTTTTTTTGTTCCTTCCTACAGACTAACTATAACTAGGAAAGGGCCATGCAAGATAAAAAGGAGGAGCATGACTTCTGAAGAAACTGTTTTGCTCTGCTTCAGATTTTTCCAATATTACCAATTCTTTGTTTTGAATCCATTTTTTCCCTGTTAAAGGAAGAAGAAATATACCCCAGCCAGTCTTGTGTTCCAACTTCTTTACCTTTGTCTGCCTAACTCAGCTGGTATTTAATTGGTCAGCAATAGGAGGGAAGTCTCCTTTGAGGTAATGAATATTGACTGTTTATGTTGAAATGTCACTGTGAAAAGAAAGCCCAGCACCAAAGAGGCGGAACTCAGTGTGAGAGTTTCAGACACAAAGGAGACACCAGCAAAGCACAGGCATTGAAAAGCAAAGCAGCTGAAATTCAAAGAAAAGATGAAACAGAAATGGGCTACATGTGTGGGAATTTTAAGCTGTCAGTTGACAGGTGAAAAAGTCGTTATTCCACCTGTTATAACTAAGTGTAATTGCTTGTTTTTCCTAAAATAACACAGAGGCCATGACTCATAATTTTTTTTAATTGAAAATTTGTTTAAACTTATTTGCAAATACTTCACTTTTTCTTTTGAGGTAAGTGGATTAAATTCATTAGTCAATTTTTCTACCTCGGACACATGAGAAGGAAAGAACCATATTTTCTGTGTTGTATCAGGAATTAGATAATCAAATCTTGCCTTCAGCCACTTGCTTTTTGTCGTGAAGCAACTTGAATAGCAACTTTGGGGTTCGACATGCAAGTTTATCATCCATTCTATAGCACTCATTGATCTGGAATGAATAAAGGCTGTTCTCCAGCATCAACCCACTGCATGATGTATGGCCTGGAAGTTTTTGCTGCTGCATAAAAGCTGTTCTTTGTTCCCAGCTGCGTAATAAGGAATTGTACAAGGTTCTGATATATTTTAAGCCGTTTCTTATCTCGATGGCATGGCCATGCCAGCAGATTTCTGGGCTCCATAATTCAGTTTTGATTGTTGAACTGTTCTTTCTCCTCTGTCATACTCTTTTTGTGGTGACCTTTAGAGAACTCTGCTGAATAGTTTTGGCAAAGTTGACCCACTGCTATGGAGTATAACCTCCAGTTGTTCCATTTTGTTCATCTGAGTCATTTAGTATTAAGCTTTGATACACAATGAATATTTTATTTTTAATGTAAACACTGACTTCGTTGTTTTGGGTAAAGTTTACTATGATATAGTTTAATTTATGTACATTCTTCTGGCTGAGGATCTTCATGGATATCAGTCAGGGGCTGAGCTCACCATATTTAGTCATAGATATTGTTTCTGCAAACAATGTCTTCTTTTTTCATCCCCTTTTGTTTGATTTTATATTTCATAGTAGGAAATTCCATTAAACATCTTTGGGAAAGCAAGAGTAAATAAGGAAACCCTCTTTTAAGTCACTGTGTCTTAAACAAAATATATTGCAAACACTTTCTGCTTTTTCTGTGGAAAAAAATGCTCAGAACTTAAATCAGATAATTTCAAATATACTTTTGCTTTAAAACCAATATTTTTTATTCTAAGTAGTCAAGAAGATTGAACGAATGGTGCAAATATTACTTCAAAAATCTGAGCCTTTATTTTCAAATCTCCATTTTAGCTTTGGCACTTAAAATATTCATGTGGTGTTTTTAAAATGTTCCCTGAATCAGACAAGTGTTTGAATCCAGTAGGCTTTTGTTTTTTATTTTCTCTTGGTGAATCATTGAACAATTTCTGCTTTAGCTTCAATCTGGGCCCATTCACACAATGTGTCCATCTGAAATACCCTGCAATCCTGCAAACAGTAGGCTCCTTTAAATAGAAAAGTATCACCAGGATCTGGACTGTAAACAAAGCATTAAATGAATTAAACATGTAGGAAATATCTGCAAAGAAGGGAGCTAAATTTTGCTACTGTTACCATTTCTCTACAGTCAGCAAAGGCTTTGAAAGTTAATGCTTTCTCCAGCCAGTCAGAATTCCCAATGGGAGGGCTGTGATCTCCCACAGAAGTTGGGAGGCAAAGTCAGCAAAGGTGATCTGTGTGTGTTTGGCTATTGCCTGTGGTTTGGGTTTTGGGTTTTTTTTCCCCAGAAGCTTCCAATGTCTTTAGGGAACTTTCTGCACATCCAAAGGACAAGCTGCTTTCCTCGTGTATGGAAAAATAGCCCAGGCATTTTCTGAACTTCTAATTTGCTCTCTTGTGCATTAAAAAATAGATATGTACATCCAACCTAGAGAGAAATTAATGTATTCTTGCCATCTGAAATGCTGAAGCTAAATATACAAATATATAAGTATACAAATATACAAATTAAGTCTTGCATTAATTCTCTAGCTTGGAGAAATGAATGGGTTACACTAGCATCCAATATCTTCCTTTGCTGTTTATTCCTTCTCTTTAAAACAAACCCCAGGCATATATTCTTACATCCTTATTGGCTTCTTTTTAAAAAAATAATTGAACTTTTCAGGATTAAGGTCCTCCAAATGCTGATCTCTCCAGCGAAAGATTATTTCATATCTCACTCTGTCATTTCAAAATACTTAGATTTAGACTTATATTACTTTGTTTTGATTTTGTATGTCTACACAAATGGAAGATAACATCTTTAGTCACAATTCTGTGTTATGCTTGAACTCTAACCTGTGACATTCACCTAGCTCGATCTAACAAGCTTTGTGCTCCCTGTCCAGATGAAGAGTGATACTTCTTCATTAGCAAGATCAGTTTCACCTTTAAAAACCCTTTGCTTCCCGTTTGCATTAAGCCAGATTGAGATGTCTTGGGTCATGATGACATTTCAAGAGTATTCAGAAGCAAAAGAGGAAGTCATTACATCTGCAGTTCACCTGCAAAGAAGATGTCATTAAAAGAGGAAGCAAAATGAACCCCTGTCAACTTGTTAGGGCCCAAAAGGTAATTCTGCCATCATATATGGAGCAGGCTAGGATACAGAATCCTATTATTGCTGACACCACATAACTTGCTGGTGTAAAAGGTTCTGTTTTCCAGAAAAGTTCAGATGATACTAAATTTATTAATGTGTCAGTCTGGGGAGATGTGATGTCATTTCTGTTGTCTGCAGGGATGAAAACTGGAGTGTCCTTGCTCCTGTCAACACACTATCATCTTAATTTCTTCCACTGTGCACCTCGTTGCCATCTGTGGAGGGGAGAGCAAGGGATGAGGGTGAAGTGTCAGGGGAGATGCCTTTTTAAAACAACTACCAGTATTTGACATTTATAATTTTAACCTGCCTTTTTCCAAAACACAAATTTATTATACCAGCATTTCTGGTGAATGGTTGGCCAGATCCTGCCAGGATCCAGTTCCTATGAGTTGAAGCATTACCTGATATTGTAGCTTTACAGAATCAGGATTTTGTTCTTCTCTAATAATCACTGATTCAGAAAAGGTAAATATAATTCTGTTTTCTACTTGATGTAAAATCTAGCAACTTCATTACAGTCCAGTGTAACTGAAAAGATTTTGATTTTCAGACTGTAAAGGTACCTGACACAGTTTTGCAGAAACAATTATGTTACTAATTTTGAGTGGGCAAAAGTCTGAATCATGTCCATTATTTCAAATAATGTGGTTTTGTTTTTTTTAAACTAAAACTAGCATTTTCTTGAAAGATCCTGGTTGTAGAAATATGGCCAAATGTTTATTTTTAAGAAATAGATGAATCACTTTTCAGCTGTGTTGCATAAGAATACTTTCAGGATGAAAGTATTTTTCTCTACCTTCTTTATCTGGAGCTGAAGAAAGAAAGTAAGCTGAGCCCTTTTAATGAAGATGGTATTACTAAAAGGGAACATTTTCCAGGTGAAAAACATTTTATCTTGGCTCAGAATGCAATCTAGAGTTTTTGCATGAACATTGTAGTAGCAGGAAATATTTTCTTTCAGTTCCAAGGGGTCACATGCTGATTCTGTGCAATACATTTCAATATGGGTATTATAACAACTCGTCTGATACTGATCTTAATGGATTTTTGAACTGCTAATATTTCAGTTTTGAACTGCTTGTACTTCAATTGATGATCTGAGCATTCCACAAATACCAGAACTAGCATGTTTACTGCCCTGCTGTTGATTGATATCTCCTAATGAAAAAAGCACCTGCAGAAATGATAAAGGAAAGTTACTAATTGGTTTAACTTAGGCCAGCCACTTCATATTTTATAAATGAGGAAACTTTTAAGGAATTGCTGCTGGAAGCCATCTGCTAACTAAATAAAAATGAATGATAATCATCAGGTTCCACATGCCACTTAGAGCAAGTATCATCAGAAAAAAAAAATACAGCTGTTTACTTTGAAATAAAAGCAATGCAGGAACTTAAATTCAAAGCCCCTAATAATCATCTTTATAATATAAAGTGTTAATCAGTTTGGTATACAGAAACCTGTCAGCAGGTCTGGACCCCTTCTCTAGATACAAGAGAGAATACTTGTGGTCACTTTTAAGAGCTGCTAGTAGAATTTACAATAGCAAATCATGATTTATTATTCCTTCCAGGACATCTCCTGTTTCTGTTCCCAATTCTGCTTCTCTTCTCATCATCCTTTTTTCAGCTAAAACTGTATCAGGCTGGGAAATGTTCAGGATGTGTGTTTTCCTCTTGTATTGTGCATAATTTTGCAAGTCATTAAACCTTTGTTTCTTGTCTTTTCTAACCTTCTCAGTAACCTATCTAAACAACTCTCAAAGGAAAATGAGTCAATCAGGAAAGAAACAGCTCTAATGCCAAACAGAAAAAAAACCTAACCAGAAATAGAAATAAAAAAGGAGAAGTTTTCTCTTAAGGAATGCAAGTACAACCAACTTTAGCCTCCTTTAAAGACATATACAACGTTTTAATTTATTTCTACTGCCTGTGAAGTTCTATTGAGTCTGAAAGGTTACTCATGTGTGTAAAATTAAGCACATTGAAGAAGGTGTGAATACTTCAAGCTACATTTTAATATTGAGGATTCTACATAAACACAAAAG
The DNA here is from genome assembly GCA_013397375.1 of Toxostoma redivivum. NCBI lineage: Eukaryota > Metazoa > Chordata > Aves > Passeriformes > Mimidae > Toxostoma > Toxostoma redivivum. The sequence continues at coordinate 1,891,342 of VXBI01013213.1, read as the reverse complement.
ATGAGATTCTTCTTGTAAGTTCAAAATAAAGACCTGCAGAATGCACTGTTTTGTAAAAGTAAATGCCAAAAACCACATTATTCTATAGCAAGGGCCCATCCTGTTTACCACGTTGGCATGGCAGTCCAAGAAAATTAAATTTCCTTCACTAGAAATAAAACTTTCATACTTTCTTCCTGTGCTAGCAGCACTTTGGTTGTGTTATGTAGCAGCAGGACCGTTTAGAACAACTGGGTTTAAGCAGTGCTGGGTGTTTTGTCAGGGTGACAAAGGGGAATTACATTGCACCCATATATGGCACACAATGCTTGGACAACATGTAATATTCTCTGTGAGTAAAGTTCACTTCTGGGCAGAAAGCCAACAAAAGGCTCATGCACCACTTAAGTCTCACTTAAACCCTATTTTGTAGGCTTAATAGTACACAGGCCATGTTCTGGCCTCTTGCCCAGGAGTGAATTTTACCATGTTCGATCCCCTCTCTCTGCATGCTACAGGGGCAAAAGGGCCCTGCCTTTGTGCTGGGCAGGACACTGATTTCTGGAAGAAAACACCAATCTCCTCTCCTACAAAGAAAGCCACAAATCCATAGACCAGCATCTCTCCAGGTTTATGGCTAACCCACCTTCCCTGATGTAGTGAGAGGTCAGGTGAAGCCCAGAGTTCTGTCCTACAGAGCCAGGAATCCACGGAATGACGGGCACGTGGCTGGAGTGGAGACCTCCCTCCTGAGCTGATCAAGATCTTCAGATGCCCTTCTCTGAGCTTGGATTCATTTTACCACTGGTGACCAGTGAGAAAATTTTCTCTATAATTTCAAAGATTTCTATCCTTGCATAGGTTGAAGTCTAGAGGGGAGCTGATAATGCTTTCCTGGACAATGCCTGCAAAGTTGTTTTCCATTTTAAGAGCTTGTGACATGCACCAGTGTCCAAATGACTGTTCTACTGTCACTGAACAGGAGTAGATGATCTATTGCAACAACATTCTGCATTCATAGTTTTCTTCTGTTTTCACTATTATTTCACATTTGAATGTGCAGTGTTACAGCAATACAAACTGTATTAAACTATTCCCAGAAAATAACTATTCCTGGTTTTAATTAGCTCACAGTATTTAATATTTTGACCTTATCTACTGTAGAGTTCTCTGCAAGGTTGGGGTCTAAAGGTACTATCTTGCAGGCAGATATAAAAACAACACTCAAAGTGTAAGATTTAATATTAAAGATGAACATCATCAGTCTGTCTTACCACTTAGACTTTAGGTATGTTATTCTGTTATTAATTAACGAAAACTCAACAAGCAGGATTATTTTGAGATACGGCTTTCTGTGAATGGATTCCAATCCATACTGATTAAGTAGATTGGAAATATTATTTCCTGATCAGATTTATTTTTAAATGCATTTCCTTCCTAATTAGCAAGTTGAACACAGAACACAGTAAGTATACAGTTTCTTTAAATAATTATTTTATCTTTATTTTTTCATCAGAACACTGATTTACTTAGATTATCTTTCTGAGACCATTTAAAAGACAGAAACTTATGCCCATTAAAACACAACTCCTCTCTGAAAACTGACTTTGTGTCACCAAAATACTTGCGAGGTTCAAAAAATATTTTGACACATTTTACTTTTCAATCGTTATAAAAGGATTTTCCCCCTACATATTCTTATTGTGTCTTCATTTCCAGAATTGTTTTTAATTAAAAAAAAAGACTGTTTTGTTACAATGGATGATTTCAACCCACAAAATATCCTATTGTGCTTGCTATCAAAACAAACAGGTGCACCCAGCAGCATGCGCGGTATGCAGTGCAACTGAGCAAACAGTTTGTGCAAAGATTTAAGCTCATCTGAACAATGTGAGTTCAAGTGATATGAATTGAAGCCAAGTATTCTGGATGAAGGGCTCAGATCTGAGGGAATCTGGATGGAGCCCAGAACCTGTTGATCTTTGTGGGAATTGTGGGCACTTTATGCTGTATAAGAGATGTCAGTCTCTGTCGGGGTTAGTTTCTCAGTTTGAATTACCCATGAATTTTTTATCAATAGCAAAGTTACTTTTCTGTTGAAACTCTGTGCTTCCTTCTGCCCACATATGAAAAAACTCAGATGTTTGCAGATATTTCATGAGATGGGAAGACATGGAAACTAAAATTTGCTAAAAGTCAAAGAAAAGATAACTGGTAATTAAATAAGGTTATCTGTGAAGTTTTAGAATGTTTCAATTTCCTATGTGGTTGGCTTCTATGGGTTATATAATTTAATTCCTGGATAGCCAAGGTGCCCAGCATGGCATTTTCATGGAGAAAACACACTTTACAGCAGTTGGATGCCTTTCCTTTCTACAGCCTCAGAGTTGTAATGGTAGGGAACACAAGGGGACAGTGATAAACTAAAATTCTCTTTGCTGCAAGGCAAAGCAACCTGTCCTTTGCTGCCAGAATGTTGTGTGGCCGTCTATGAATATTTCATTACTGCTGGGCTGGGGCCACTGATTCAGTTCAGACTCCCAATTAGCACTCTGCACCTAACTGTCTGTTGTTATCTCTTTTTACTCTGCTGTGATGTCTTAATTTATCTCCAGTGGATGGTTCTTTTATATCTCACCCTTCCTACCCTTCTGCTCCTTTCCATGGTGCTTCAGTGCCTGTAGGTTCCTGTATCTTCTGCACTGGAAGGAGCCCCTTGGCAGGAGTCCCTGGAACTCTCTGGATGGAGTCCAGTGTCCAATTGTCCCATGCACATCCTAATCCTGGTAACAGTGAGTTAACAGTGAGTTAACAGTTTGCGCCTGGCTTGTGATGTTACTTCTTCTACAGGCCAAACTCCCTGGTTTCTCAAATGGCTGAGAGGTCTCTCCATCAGCCATCCCTTCACATCTCCTCTCTGTGAACAGTCATTACACACTCTTTTGGCTCTGATCTAGAATCTCTTCTGGACAAACCAAGACCTTTATTTGTTCTGATGAACACTGTGCATGTCTGTAGGACAATTTTGATTAATAATATTAATTCATTCTGGTCACGTGCAGTCCAGAAGATCCCAGACACAGCAAAAGATGACTCTCCCAGGGTCCCAAGATGCCCCAAAATGAATTGTGGTGTATGGTGATACTAAACAGCTTCACATGTTTTTGATATGAAATTGTTTGAACTAGGCTGAATTATTTTTTTCTAAGACATTAAAAGTATTTGAAACCCCTTAACTCAGGATTAATGCAGCAAGTACAAACTCCTCCAGCTTGGAGTGAAGTTGGAAAGTGGAAGAAAAGAAGTACTTTCTGAGGTGAAACTCCTAAATAGACAGTGTCATTTTTCCCAGTTGGCAGTTCCAGTTTGGTGATCCCAGACTTCTACACACAAAAATACTTGACTGTCAAAACATACTTATTGACTAAAAAAAGGAGAAAACATTTCTGCTTCTGAGAGGGGGGTGACTACTCAGTGTTTGTCAGCCCCTAGTTCTGGGTGTTCATTATAAAATTTTGACTGCACATACATGGACAGTTTTTTGGCAACAGGAGATGGTTCAGCTTTGTTTCTACTTTCATAAATTTTAGTTCAGATTTTGGAGAAATTCTTGTAAAATATACATTTGTTTAGAATCGTGTACATTCATGTTGCATGTGCAGGGTCTTTATTTATCTACCACCTTGAGACAGAATTTAATGAACCCCTATAAAAGGGTAAAATGAATGAAAGTTTTTCCCTTGGAGAGCTGCATTAAGAGTTGTAGCTTTATTAGATAAATTTAATCTCATAGACATTCTGTGAATAATTCTCCACGGACTGATTCCTTCTGGGTCCTTGCTTTTATTTCCAGTAGTCAAAGTATTAACAGGGTTAAAGGTGCTGGCGTGGTGAATTTATGGGTGACATCCTGCAGTCCGTTAAAGCAGGATCACTAATGGGTGACCTTGAGGTTCGACCGTCCCAGACTCGGGAAGATCAAGTCTCAGACCCCTCCTGCAAGTGCTCTGACCTCTCCATTCTTCCCCTCCATGGCCTAACCTCTCACTCACTGATCTTTGACCAAATTATTAAGCAAACACCTGCTTAGGTCTCTGACCAAAGACTGTAGACCAGGAGAGCTGCGATAATTCCCTGTGAATTAGCTTTAATAATAACAATACCGGCCTAAGGAGAAAATCAGGGGGTAGGTTTACAGTAAATAATCATGCTGCTACAGAGCACATCCAGAACAGACCCTTCAGCAGCTCTCACCTACAGTAAATCAATGCTAATCTATTTGACTGTGATAATAACGGCTTGTCAGCAGATACAGTTTCTTTATTTGACTTGACTAGGACAATGACTAGGTAAAATTTATTTCCTATTACTAAAACAAGACAAAGACTAAGATTAATCCTTTGATGCCAGGGATTTCCCATTGGTAATACGCAGAAACTGCATTACTGTTCAACACTGTTGCTAAGAGTAACTGGTACAGGAAAAAAAAGGCTGAAAAATATCTGATGATGTCAAATGTTAAGCCTGTGTAATGTTATCTGATTTACAAATTGAAGGAATGGTCTGAATTTCCCTACATTTCCTTGGATTGCCTTTTGGCTCTTGTGGTGTGATTTTATAAATCTGTATCATCTGAGATTAACTCAAACCTGAGTGGCTCCAGCACACAGATTCTCCCTAAACAGACTGTGAATATTATTCAGACTTTACTCACAGAAAGTGGTGGAATCTGAATTGTTATACAATAACAAATAGGATAAAATCTAGCTAACAATACTGCAAATTAAATTAAACGTAATTTACTACGCACCCATCTCCTGCCTATAAACAGTATTAATTGTTTTTTTGATCAATGCACATCTTTTTCTGTGTACAGGGTTATTCAGATTGACTGTCCAAGTTTAGAGTGATTTATATGGATTATTACTTTTCATTCCTTGACTAGATTAGTTGTAAGATTAAACCTGGAACAAATTGGATAGATGGCATGAAGTACATGTACTTACTTATTTGAAAATGTGTAATTTGTTTATATATAAGTATTCACATTCAGAGAGGCTTTAGAGTAGACCTAGAAAAATATCAGTCAGATATGTGGGAGTCTGTTTCATAAAATCTGTCCTGGGCTATGTCCTTAAGCAAAACTGGTGGTTTCTTTTCTGGAGAAAAGAAATGGAATTACTTATGACAAGGTATTAGTTTGAGAGAGTAGGTGAGTTAAAAGATAATCAATATTTGGTAAAAGTTACAAGGCAAGCACTGTAAAGAGTAAATGGATTTTAAAATGATGTTTATTTGAATTCTTTTGCTTTACACAGTCATTAATTAGTGAAACACAAGACCAGATGATTACAGCACACCAGAGATGTTCAGTTGAGTGCATTACCTACTTCTTTTCCAGCGTACAAGGTCAGATTTTGCCCAGATTTACACAAATCCAGCATCACCAAACTAATTTTCTACCCTCAGTCATACCAGGTAATGCCACAGATTATGATTTTTTCAATTTCATGAAAAAATACACATGGTCAAGGGCATGACTGAAAGTCCAGTGGAACCAGGGAGTCTTCCCTTTGACTGCACTGAGCTTGGATCCAAGCCTTACGTGGTTGTGAGCTATCCATAAGATATTTGGCCACACATGAATCTGCACTCTGATATACTCTATCTATATTTTATGTCTATAAAACTAGTTCACACATTTGCTGTACATTTGTCAGAAGGTGTTGTTAGTGCTTCAGGTGGGTCAGATTTGAGTTGTAGGTATGTTGGAAGTGACAGAAATACAAGAAAAATAGGAATCCCTAATTTTTTCAGATTTTTTATCATAGAATCATTTAAATATATCTCACTTCAATGATAGAAAAACCCCTGTATTTAGAAATTAAAGGGAGATTTTTTCAATACAAAAATAAAAGAAATAATGTTAATATATGAGCTATTACTCATTTTTAATATAGATGTGGGCGAGTTTTACCGATATGTACTTTCAGTTCTTTGTTCCTTATATCATTCTGATGCATAAAGTAACTAATTTATTTATAAAAGCAGAAAATATATGTGTGTGTGTATGTTGTGGGATGTGTTAAAGATTTTCATGCAAACAGAAATGAAAATAAAGATGGTTTTTTTGTCTTTGTTCATACCTGCTGCTGGTGTCTAAAAGTTGCACTCTTTTACCCATAAGAATCGAAAAAAATTGAAATATAACATTATAAACCAAGGATATATGACATGACTTTATTTGAAGAATGAACTGATTTTGTGCTTATTGATAATTCAAGCAGAGAATTGTTTTAAAATACCACTGCAGGTAATGCCAAAAGGAAAGTAGGTTCTCTGGCATATGTAAGATGGAAAAAAGAGGATATTCCTGAAAGAGGAATGCACATCAGTCAAAGGCATCAATAAATAAAGCTCTTTTTCATATGTAAATGGGAATTTCTAAAGTAAAAAGGTATTGTTTTATAAACAGTGAGATAATATTCTTGAAAAAGGTTACCAGCGATTACATAAGTTATCTCTTCCATAAAGAAATTTAGAGCTCATAGTTGCTCTTTTCAATAAAAAGGCTTTTCATCTACTCTCACACAGAAAGCCAAGCTCTGCATTTTAATTAGAGATAATAAATAATTATATTAGGAAACTGAAACTATTAAAGTCTTTTTGTGATGCTGTATAGCTCTATTCCTCTCTAAACATATGAGTATATACATTCAATTTTTGATTTATAGATCACATTAAAGGAGATAATACTTACATAAATATGATTAATATTCAGGGTTTTTTGACAAGGGCAAAACACCTTTATATACTTCAAGCATAGTAAAACATCTTAAAATCTGTGCAGTCTACCCAAAATATTAAGCGGCCTGAAAGAAATGAAAATAAAGACAGTAACACCACCCCAAAAATATTATTAAAATAAGGAAATAAGAGGTGACTGGATTCTTCTGGGAAATGTGTGGGAAATGCCCTTGATGTCAACAAACTTGGGAGGAAGCCCTGCTAGAGCAAGGGTCTGGAGCTGGGTTTAGTGCAGCTGCATCAAAGGAAATACTGGAATTGTCCCTCTTGTTTGTGCCTCGAAGCATAAATTCATTTTTTAAATTTATTTTTATTATCACGCATAGGGGCATCTTCCCTGTGTGAAATCCGTGCACCAGAGTCAAGGGCAGGAAAAAGCCTGAGAGGCAGCCTTGCCCAAGTTCTCCCCCCGCCCAGGGAGCAGCTGACATGGGGAAAGCAGAGAAGGGACCATTAGAGTGGGTTTGGGATTGACACTGACCTAGGGCTGCCAGCCTGCATTGTCCTGCCATCTGCACAGACCTGAACTTTGCCTCCAAAATTTGGCTTCTCAATTAACATGTCCAGCTGGGGGGAGAATTCCGTCATTTGCCTAATACCATTATTGCCACTGCTCTGACATATTAATACTAAAAATATATGTGAACAGATCAAGGATTTGCCTAAGCACTTTTCTTTTTATTTCACATAATAGGCAGGAGGTGAAGGAAGACACAATATAATTTGAAAAGCATAACCCTGATTAGGCAGTGATTGGTACACAGCTAGAGCTTACATTTAGAAACATTTTCATTATTAGCAATGCCTGTCAAATATAATGTTTTTTTATTTTTTATAGCTGTTGTGCAACTAGATGCAAGGTCATATGATGTTTTGAGGTTTCAGTAAACAGAAAATTGTTTATATCCTACCAAGGTTTTTGCAGAATAGACATCTTAAGATGATATTTTTGCCAATGGATATTCTTATTTAATTGGTGATTTTGAGAAAGCAAGACTTGGGCTTCAGTTGTGTTGTTATGGTATGATGGAATCAGCAACTTCTCTGGATTAGGCCTGGAATGCTCCAAGCTTGGTTTTACAGCCTTTGCAGGTCTTTTCTCCCTCCCAACAGTGGCAACCTAATAGGATAATGAATGAGACCTTAGATGTTGGAATCTGGGGAGACTGAAGATAGAGTATAATTGTAAAGCCTGGCATGATGCAGCTCCTCTTAAGCTCAAAGATGTTTTAAATGGATAACTAACAATAACATTGTATTTCTGTCCAGTCCCCTCTGGAGAAAATAGCACATTTTCCATACTCTCAGCAGCATTGTACTGTGTGCTGCCTTCAAAAAATGCTTCTAAAGTAAAGAAGTCACCTTGAAAATATTCATATTCTGCCTGTCTCTGAGTCCTGAGTTGTTTTCAGTCTTGAGCCTATTCATGTGTGTTTACTGCTTACTTTTTATGCCTCAGAGTAATCACACTGAACTCTCAACAACTTGTGAGTAAATCTAAATCTGCCAACAGCTGGACAAGAAGTTCCTTTGAAAATTGCTCCTGTAACGTGTTTATAAAAGGTGGGAACTTTTAAAAACCTCTCAGTTGCAAGAAAATCTCTTTTTCCTACAATGTGGAGTTTCTCATGGGTCTTTCCTCATGACTTTTAAAGTTAAGGGTAATTCACTTGTCTGTTACAAGGAGTCTTTCTGGAGTGAGGTGAAATGGTGCAAGTTTCCACATACTAATATGAGTCTTTGTACAGTATTTAATTTTCCCTGGTCTTGTCTTAAATCAGTATCAGTGTAATACAGACAAGAACTGATAAATAATAACCATTAATAAAGGTTCTGAGGATTAAGTGGTTTTTAAAGTGTATCACGTACTTTTATCATAACAAAATAGGGCTGTACTGTCTCTCATTGAAATATGCTTGTCTCTGATTTGATTGTAAAGGAAAGAAATTCAACATCCTTATATTCTAGATAGAGTGGATGACTTAACTTATGGCAACTCTGTTAACCCTGACACAATGGAATTCTTTCCAGAGTTTTCCCATGCTGTGCTTTAGTCACATTACATCTTCTTCTCAGAGCATTTTTAACCCTGTCTAATGCAAAGTATGAAGGCAATAGAGGAAAAGAACCAACAGAACTGCAGCAGGAAACAAGTGGCCTGCAGATATTGGCAGTAGGGAGCAGAAATTCAGTCTCACTGTCTCTCCAAACTGCAAGCTCTGGGAAGTTGAGAGTGCAGCTGAGCACACCAAGTCAGGGGCTGCAAGGAGAATAGAACAGTTGATAAACCTATGGCACATTCCCAACAAGGCACTTTGTGTCCCTGGGGTGTTTGTGTGGCCTTTTGTGACTTCAAATATTATGAGTGTTTTAAGCTGCTTTTAATCTTGCCTCAAAATCATTATATTGCTGTTAGATCTCTGTAAACTCTCCCTGCTGAAAAAGTTATTGGGTGTACCAGTGGTAAAATGACTGAGTAATGGCAGGGAGGCAGCTCTGGGATATAGACACTGATATTTTGAGAGGTCTGTAGGCTGGGAATGTGCTCACACACTACCTTCATCCCCTCCATGATCTCTATTCCCTTCTCAGTGAGAATAAATTTCCCAGAAATGCTTCAAGCTTGGCTTTACAGCATTTGCAGCTCTCTTGTCCCTCCAGTTTTGTTTTTCTTTGGGAGATAGATGATATCCCTCCTCTGGTTTATTTCCCCTTGTGAAAAATAAATCTGTTTTTAGAAATGCTTCAGCTACTTCCCTGTGAGCAATTCTGTCTTCTGCCTCATGCCCCAAAGGCACTCTGAGCTGAGCTGATTTAAGGATTTTAAAGGAAGACACTGGGAATGTTGATATACCATATAACTCTAAGGCATCTTCTTAACCATTTGCTAAAAATGGATTATGGTTTTTATTCCTTACTCACACTTTATCTTTCCAAATGGCTGATTACAATTTTCATCTGCTTATTTCAACATCATTTAGTGGGTAAGAGGAGGAAACACACATCCTGTTCCTGGTCCCATTTTCTAATCCTTATAATATGGTTGTATCCCACTGTTAAAGTCCATACTTGAAAACTATCCAGGAGCTGCTCTGAGTTTTGGAACCCAGGGTGTCACATGGAGAAGGTTTGAGCATCAACAAATGCAGCTGAAGCTGAATAAACCCAGGACTCTTAGAAGTATCTCCATCTCTATAGTAAAAATAAAGCAAAAACCAATACAAATTTCTGGAAAAGGAAATCTGTACATTCCTGCTCTTCCCATTCATCATGATAAAGAAGGATCCCAAATAATTTTATTGACACAGGTGAATTAGGGCCAAAAAATTTTCAGAAAAGTATTTAGGGTAACTGCCAGCAGTTTTGCTCTACTATATTCTTCACCACTTTGAAAGAGGAAAACATGGAAATAACCTGGTCTAGTGGAAGGTGTCCCTGCTCATGGCAGCACGGTGGAATCAAATGATCTTTAAGGCCCCTATTAACCCAAACAATTCAATGATTCTTAGATTGTAGGACACAGACTTTTTTTAATAGAAATCACATCTTTAATTTTGTATAAACTCTGGTTCATAGTCAACAAAGCAATAAATCAAATAGTTGGTTTCTTCAGGCACTTAAAGATAGGGCTGGGATTAGAGATCTTCAAGCGAACACTGTAAATTTTGCTTTGACAATGCAAATTCCAAAAGGAGTTACGAAATTTTCCTGTACATATTTATGCTAAATTATTGGAACATTATGAGAGAAGCAGCACACCACCACCACATTTGTGGAAATGACACTTTCAGAATTAATAAAAGTCACAAATGTTAAGTGTTAAACTGAAATTGGGATCACATCTGAAGTTCTTCACCCAGGTCCTTTATTACCTGTGGTGTATTTCTTACCCTACTAGTGTGCCAAAAATCAGGGCTTTTTTCTTGATTCAGAATCTCATCTATTATCTGTTACAGCTTAGCAACAATTAACACATCTTCCCACTTCCATTCTCAGTACTTTTTCAAATAACTCTTCTGACAGTCTCAGAGGCTGTAACTTCACATTATTTTTTCATCTTTTGCACATGAACTTCTCTGCCTTGGTTTTATTAAATGGAAATGCTACATAACTATTGCAAGGAGACTCAGACTGAATCGGGACCAGAAGCATTAACTAGCTCAAATGAGAAATACAAACTAAAAAGCTGTCTGTCCATTTTGGAAACATGCAGATAATGTGTGTGTCACTTGAAATTCACATGCATTTGGGATCGGCAAAGAAAAGTAATATACAGCAATGATATCTTTGATCATCGAAAGAACTCAGAAACATAGGAACTGTGTCGAGTGTGGTTATCATCAACCCATTTTCTATTCCCAGTGCACAAATCATTTCATGCATTCTACAACCCAAGCCACGATGCTGGGCTTCAAAAGCAATTTCAGCAGCAAAATAAGGTGCTTTTCTTCAATTTTCAAGCCATTTGTACGAGGTTAGTGTTGTTTACCCACCTGGTACACTGATATTTACATACCCCTTTAAAGAAAATTGGTAGGTATGATTTATGGAGTACTGTAAGAGCACAATTTTCCATGTAGTGCACCTAATCTGAAAGGGCACTTGCAAAGGTCACTCTGGCCATACAAATACCAAGTCTTCTCTTTGGAATAAGTTAGGATATTCATTTTTCTTGGAAAATGTCAGCAGTACCCTACTCCAGGGGTTAGTTTATGCAGATAAATGCGTAAGCCTTTAATCTTAAGGCAAAAATACTCTACACAAATGTAAGAGAAGTCCATCTATCACTGTTAAGACCTGTAATTTGTTTTTATTTAAATCCCAAGCCAGGGCAGCCTGGGCAACAAAATTGTTAACATGGTAGCTCACATCTGAGCCAAGATTAAAGTATATAAACATACAACTGCTTTCAACCTGGGTGAACAATACACCATGTCTTCTGAAAGCCATAATCTGGATTTCCAGCACCTCAAATATCTGCTCTTGTTGTGCTACTGTGAAGTCTCAGAGTGCCTGACCTGAGCATGTTAAATTGTCCAATAAGTGCACCGTGTATTTCCAGCATTTTATCTCTCAATGAAGAACAGTGACAAATGTTTTTATAGCAAACACATCATAATAAAAAAAAAGATTCATTTTCCAACATTGGACAAAAAGGACACAAACCTAAGAATTGCTTAAAATGATTCCAGTACTATTTTTCATATAAAGGATTGATTTTATACATATATATTTTTTTTATGTGGGGAACACTCCAAGGGTTTTTTTGTTCCATTTATATTGGCCCATCTTTATCATTACTAGAAGTTGTTATTAACAACAAGAAACACTTCCATCTTGGTTGTTAATCATATCCATGTGGGAAGTTGTTTTTATAGATAGTTTTTCATGCCTGGTTTTAAATCTTTCGGCAGAATATTTTATAATGAGGAGTCTCAGCTTTATTTGAGTTGTCTCAACAGCCAGAAACAAAGACTGTGATCTTAATGAGGTCTAGGAGATTTTAAAATGGAAATAATGTTGAAGTGCTTTTTAGAAGTGGTGTTTTAAATGTCTAAAACTGGGAAAATTAATACACTGGGTGTTTTTTCAGAAAATACTGGTCAGTACTACTAAAATTTGTCAAGGTGCATAAGGATGATGGATATAGTTGGTAGATCCAAGTCCACTGCTATTATTTTCCCATTTATTTTTTTCCTATTTAAACAGGGAAAGGATGATGCAACATAGAGTGCATCCTTATTTCACATGAGCTGCCTTTGAAAAGATCTGGACACTGTGTAATTTATTACAGCAATTGCAAAGATGTGTGGTTCAAGCAAGGTGAACCAATGAGTTAAAAAGTTCCTCAGAACTTGATGTGATTTGTTTTAGAAGAATAATTCTCTTATGTGTTGTAGAATGTGCAAAATAGAACTTATAAATTAAATCTTAAATCATGTTTTTGTTAACTATCTTGCATTTTCTCCAATGTGGCTTTTGTCACTTATTTCTAAAGGTAGAGGCATTTTGCCTGGTAACATACAGGAAAATCTCAGATAGGAATTTACATGCAGATCTAATTCTTTCAGTCACCTTGGATGATATCCTGGGCCATAATATACCTGTGTATACACTGTGTATGAAGACTGAGATTGGCCAATTCATATGACAAAGAATCTTTGCAAGGTGCTTTTCATTGCAGAGAACAAGAGGTACATTTATTCTTTTCTAGATTTGTGGGTACTGATTTTTGGAAAAATTGGTATTCCTCTGAGGTTTTTTTTTTTTTAAATCAGTCTGTTTTGTTGTATTTACCTCATTAGAACAGACTTAATACAGGGAAACGAAGTCCTTCAACAGAAGCATGCAATACTGGTCAAAACAATTAAATTTGCTTTTTGCTAATACCTCTAAAAGTGATGTTAAAAATTTCTCCTGCTAGAGAACCTAAATCTTTCACTATGGACCACATTGAAATCTTCTGCAGCATCTTCATACTGCCATTAAAAAAAAAGTAACACAAACTGGATGAGATTCCAAACAGGCGATTAGTTTGCCATTGAAGCATAACCAAATGCCTCAACTAAAACAAGCAAACAAGCAGTCAAACATGTGAACATAATTTTCTATCATTTCTTTTTGATGTGGATTGGATGGAAGAAATCTGGGATGCAAGCCATGATGTAGATTTTCAAAATTGATTAGCATTTTTGGACAGTGGCAGCAATTTCTGTGGTGGTGTAATTTATTTTAAGCTAAAATTTATTAGTGGGGGTTTTTTTTTTTTTTAAAGTGCACCAAAATTGCTATGCAAATCGAGGTGAATGGAGCCATGAAATGATGGTGGAAACACGAATGATAGCAAAATTTTAACTCGGGCTAGTGAAGGCCAGTCAATATTGCAGTGTAAGTTGGATGACTGGAAATGGTTTTCCTTGGGTTTAGATGTGCAATTTATAATTGTGAAACTTCTGTGGAAGAAAGATTGTTTTGTCCATTAGCATAACATTAATAACAGATAAATTCTTTTTAATTCTAATGTGGGTATAGCAATTCTGTAGAAATTCCATTGTAGCCTAATTTTAATGTCCACTTTAATATTTTGGTGACTTTAAGAGTTGGTTTTGCAACCAACAAAAGTCCCAGCTGACTGCTGGTGTAAATGGATCACATTTTTACAGCTCTTTGACTTCCCCTCTATTTCCAGTGCACAGAACCATTCCATACAGAAACTCTGTTCTTCTGGTGTTATCAAACTCAAACAGAAAGTTAAGGAGTGAGTCATACCAGGGCAATTCTCAGAAGAATGAGATCCTGCAAAGGTCAGCTTTTCTTGCTTGTCAATTGTTGACATTTAAGCATTTATTTCAGACGTTGCTGATAATGTTTTCTGAGATAGTGGGGAAGAATTGCTGTGGTGGTATGCAATTATGAGCATAATGAAATGCAAAAATGCAAATAAGGTGATACGTGCCAGTCCTTTTGAGTGCCTTTTGTCAGAATTGCAGGCACCATGAGACTTTGATAGATACCATGTCAGTACTCATTGCTGGAGCTGTGATATCTTTTAAAGAAGCATCTCTAACATGTTATCACTGGATGCTAATTAGGAATAACCTTTGAAAATGAAAAATGCAGAGGTCATATTCTGTAAACTCTAAAAACAGCATCGAACTAATTGTGTTGGTATCATTTTGCTGCACAAGACAGCCTTCCCTTTTTTTATGCTGTATTTATACATCAGCTCTGTAATACCCAGTTCAGTGATCCTTAGCATCTCTTCTGCCCCAGGGATTTTTTTCACAGGGCTGTATCCTGTTCATTAAAGTCTCTGCATTTTGGGTAAACCATGAATAGACATTCTTGCATATTTCTTAAAAAACTACCTATTATCCAAGGTCTTCATAACTCAGGGTAATATTAGATCAAGGAAAGAGCAGCTGGGCAGAGGGGACAGGATAAACTGCAAACATAGTGAGACTGGAAATCAGAAGAGCAGTTGTTATAGAGCAGTGAGGAAGCAATAGAGCTGAAATGCTTTGGTAGTGCCAAGATGGAATGTGAGCTACTTTTAAATTGTTTTCAATGACAGAGTTGCCTGCAGTAATTGGGATTTCACTTGGCTGAACCAGAAGGTCCTGGGCTCCTATGAAGTGCTGGATTTTCACAGCCAGGTACCAAATCTGCCATACAGTTAAAAAGGGAAAGAAAAATCCCGTGTATTTAATACTTTTGACTAGAATGATTTTGGACCTGGAGCGTGCTGGTCTGATAATGATGGTTTTTCAAAGCAAATGCTTTAAATTCAGCATTTGAATAATTCTATTAAGTTTAGCATACATAATTGCACTTACTGTAATGACTCCATACAAAGGAAGGCACTTAAAAAGTTCACTGCTGCTTTGGGGCCACTATTTCAACCCATCACAGAATTAGGCTCAAGAGCCTGTGTGATTATTCCCCTTTGTAACATTGGGTACAGGTAATCTTTTCTTCCTTTGGTAGTTTAAGTGAGCATGATGTAAAAATAATTACTAAAAATTTGTATCCAGGAGTTCTGCCTCTCAAAGAAGCAGGACTCAGGCATGTGGAACATTCAGATTTTGTGTGATTTCACCTAGCTGGATTTACTGTTCCAAATTCAAAACACATTAAGATGTCAGACCCAGAGAAGTACTGCAGGAACATGTGAAATAAACACAGAAAACAAAAGGAGGAAATACTTTCAAACAGTGGACTGGATTAATCAGCCCTTATAACAGTTAGCTCCTGTAATTCCCCTAGAATCAGGGATGAATCAGTTCCTGAAAAGATTTCTTCAAAAATTGTTTCTGTTGCCAAATGTTCCTGAGAAACTGAGAAGAAAATTCCAAAGGCAAACACAGTTTTTCAACAGCCACTGAAAAAGGGGGCACATTGAACTTAATTGCATGGAATAGCTACAGCTGTCAATACTTTCTTCTTTTTCGCAGCATCTAATGTATTCAGATTTTAAGTTTTTAACATGGAAACCTTAAAAGAATTAGAATAATTTCTCTGTTTGTGGGTTGTTTTCCATACAATATATATCAGCTTTGATGTTATTTCACTGGGGAACTAGTTGTCAATCCCTGTGTGTAGATTTTTTTCCCCCAGAACTTTTAATGTGGTTTTCTTTTATGATGCTCTCTCAGATATAAAGCTACTCTACTTTGGCTACCAACTTAATCAGTCCTCATTATAATTATACTCAGCATATTATCAACTTTGTATTGCACTCAAAATTACTTGCCCCTGGGGAATGATGCCAAGAAGAATATGAAACAGATCTCAGGCAAAACTTGTCTCTCATGTTCCTTGCAGATTTAATTTTTTGAGGGCTATCTCTGACACTTGAAATAGAAGATGCTGCATTCTCAAAACTCCTTTCTTGCTCTGTCTTTTGTATTTGTCTGTGATAGGTTGCAGTTGTCAGCAAAGGCTCCCATGTGCTATGATAATGAAAGTGATAATAAATTTTACTGTTACCATAAGATTGTTTTGCCTCTGTCACAAAGCCTTGGCTATAATAGAAAATCTCTATTATACATGGACTCACTAAATGAATTAAAGCAATGAGCATATACCTGCTGCTTTAGTCCTGCTCTCTGCAGCAAGTCAGTAAATTTAGCTTATGGGACTGGTAAACTAAAAAGGTAAAATCTTTGCTGAATTAATTGGAAAAAAAACTCATTCACTGCTCATGTTTGCAGAGCTTATTTGCAGTTGTCTAAATAAACAGTGTGGAAACCAACTGGTTTTACTGCCATACCTTTGGTACCCAATTTTCCTATCAAATTATGACCATAACATTGTAACTCAGGTAATTAAGATTTGTCCTGTATGAGGATCACTGCTCCAAGGGGGATACTGGGCATCCTGGAATTGGATCTGTGTCTAATCACTATTCATTTCTAAATATACCAGTTCAGTTCTACTACTGGGTGTAGAGACACAAAGTCCAGCCTGTGCCTCATTCTGCTAGATTTGTTTCTCTTCCAGGAAAACACGAGCATCTGCCAGGACTGGGTTCAACATGGAGTGATTCAGTTTTGGAACTTGCTGCATTTATTTGTGACATTGCAGCAAGTACAATTAATGTTTAAGCTTAATTCAAGACCTGAGAACTAGATGAGTATTTCTGGTGGAGGCACATGCTGTAACCAAAACACAAAAACCCACGAGGGTGCATTGCCTGTCTTCTGTGGTCTAGCAGTCTGTCTGTACAGATTTCCTCACAGATATAAGGAGACTGCTTCTGACTGTTTTCCAGTGAAACAGACTCCAGCCTGATTTTAGATCTAATCCCCAGTTGGTCTGACATTTTTATGTGACATATAGTTTGAAGAAAAATCTGCACAAGTTGCCAATGGTTTGTCTTCTTCAGAAAGGGTGGGAACACTGTGATTCTTTGTCCTTCATTACCACAGAAGCTTACAGGTGTTTTTCTGCTGCTGCTGCTGCTTGGATAGAGTAGACATGAAATCCACAGAGTCCTACTCCAAAATTCAGTGCTCTAAATAAAAAGATAAACATCCCAAGTTAATACAGTTCAGTCTGAGTCAGAACAAGATAAATGTGATTTAGTTTTCTCCCTGTTTGCGCCAGTGTGTTTTTTAAAGATGTGCTTATAATTCCCATCACTCAAAAGAGTTTGGATATTTTTTTTTCAATTGAGGAAAAGCCCAGCATCACATGTACTTATAAAAATACTTAAAATCCTTTAAAATCATGTTATTTAGTGTAGTCAAGGGAACCCATGCAAGAGAGGGGCCACCTGGCACACCACATTTCCCAGGTTCCCACATAGGTGGAAGCAGAGGGTGCCACCCATTCTCAGATAGAAGTGCTCACATGTGGTGGGCTCTGCCTCTTGCTGCAAAGGCAGACGTGGCTCTGTGTGAAGGTAACTTTCTGTCAATTATAAAACATCATTCCCCATCTCTGCTGTCTCCACTAACTGCTTTTCTTTTAATTAACACTTTTGCAGTTTTAACAGCCATAAAAACATAACCTTTTTAAAATATCCCTTTCCTTGGTGCTCACTGCTCTGTGTTTTTCTCTCAGCTTCCAGTATATTCTGGGCTTTAGTAGGACAAAAGGAGTGTCCTGCTGGCTCTGCTGGTGCTGCCTGGTTGTAGCAGAGTTGTGAGCACCTGTGTGTGTGTGTACTGGCAGTGACCTGTGTTTCTGCTGCCAGATATTTCCACCCCTTGGTCCAGGCAGTTAGTGGATGCTGTAATTACAGAAAGCTGTTGCATCCCAATAAACGTTAGGTTGTGAGCTAATGAGGCTCAGCCCTCTCATGGAGGGAGAGGCCCTTCTGTGCACTGTGAGCAGTGAAACCCAGGGGTGCTGGCTGCTCCAGGGGTGCAGCAGGAGTGTGGTAAACATCAGCTCTTTGAAGGCTTTGCTTCCTTACTGCCTTCCCTGCCATGTAGTTGGGAGGGAATGAGAACACGTTGCAGTCCACCCAGCTCAGACATGGCCTGTGACCTAACTAATGCTGCTGGCACTGCATGATTTCTTCCCCTGGATTCTCCAGTGTAAGCAGCCAATTTATGGTTCTTTATTCCACTGAAGGGGGAAGCAGCTCTATGTGCCCTTTATGCCCCACTTGTAAAATCTGGACTTAATTTGGCCCAAGTGAATTAGGGCTGTAAAAACAAAAGGCAGGTGAAGTTTGCAATGCTGGGCTGACCGCATAAATTACCTTTTTTTTTTTTCCCCTTCTTTTTTTTTAAATATGTTAATGTGATACTGTGAGCCTTAAAAAAAATCCTCATTAATGAAGGAAGATGAAGGTGGCTCCTGAACTGTGTGCCACAGCCATGTGTGTGACGCTCCTCCACTTTATTAGCCTGCTCTGCACCTCACCAGCACTCCCAGGCTGCCCAAGTGTTCCCTGGGATGGAAGGGTAATTAGTTCCCCATGCTGGCTGTGTCCTGGGCCTCTCCTGAGCAGAAGCTGACAGCCATGTGTAGCATTGTGCTGTGGAATACTGGTCATTAGGGACAGAGCTGAGATTACCTATCTTATTTCCTTCCTGACCTTAGGTCAGAGCTGAAGCACAGTCCCTAAGGTGAAGGGCTTTTGCTTGGTACCCAGCACTGCCATGCTAAGCAGCTCCCTCAGAGCTGGCACCTCAGGGAGACAGCAAATCTTAAATAAACACCATGACTAACATGGGTAATGGCAATGAAATGGGCCTCTCCCAATAGAAACACACTTTGTCCCTGAAGGTCTGTGTTACCAGGAGGGCAGTGAGAGACTCCACTATGTGTTGAGTCATGCAAATGTTTGACATTTCTTTCATTAATTGTAGCCTCAAATCCACATCCCTCACGGTGGGGGGAAAAACCCAACTCAAACATGTACAAAAGCTCAAAAATGCAGGGTTTCTGGTGTAAAAAGGCTATGACTGGGATGGATGTTTCCCCAGTGCAGGCAATCCCAGGGTGTTGGACAGGGCTCTGGGGGTGTGGGATGCTGTGGAACAGAGCTCTGTGGGATGCTCCTACTGTGCCATGTCTGAACCTGCTGGCAGTCAAAGCACTGACTCTGCTGGAGAGCTTTTCCTGATCTGTGCAGATGTCAAGGGAGGCTGGAGAAGGAGCAAGTTGATGACATCAGAGACCTGACAGGGAAAAGAAGGACAAGAAAAAGGACTGTAAGTCATGTTTCTGCAAACAGTGGGCAAGAGCAGCACTGAGCCTGGACTGAAGTGAGATGGGTCCTCTACAATTGGCTCCTCTTAGAACTTTTGGGGCCCAGGGAAGTTGTAACTGAACCATTATAAGTGATATACACTATCAGTTAGATCTTCCTAATAATCTGACTCCAACAGAAAAAAATTTCAAATTAAAGAATAACACATTAAGAAGTATCTTTTCCTTTTTTATTTTATTCATTGCTCTCCATTAGTGGATTTACACAGGTCTTACATTCCGAGTATGGCAGAAACACTTGCACAAATAAATATCAGCAGATAAATTATAGGATCACATCTTAAAATTCCTAGAGCTATAATTAAAACCATGTTTGTTTTACTGAAATTTAGGTTTAGCAAATCTTTACATAATACAAGATTTTTATCTCTGTATCTGTGTAATTTATGTAATGTGAGATTTTTGTCTCTGTATCTATATAATTTATGTAATACAATGTACTCGATTAGCCAATGTTAGTTTAAATTCTTCATGGTATTCACTGATTTCATAGCAGTGACTATTTTGTCACAATTCAGGCTGTTATTTTACAGCTGGCTCCTACCACTGCTGGTAGGTAACTATGTGATATATAACTTGCAAGCAGTCCTGCTGTTTGTTACTGGCAATTAATTTCTCTGGTGCCTTTCTTCCATTCAGGCCAGGCCTTTATGTTCTAAATCCAGCTATTCTAATACTCCCCACTTCTGCTGTGTAGAAAAGACTCAGACTGACAGATTATCGCAGGGCAGTTAAGCATGTAATTGCTCAAATGAGTTAAAATCCCTTCAAATATCTGTCTTTGTACCTCATCACACCACTTCATGGACTCAAATATTTGACAATTGATGAAGATAAACTAAAAGGATCTTCATTAGCTACCAACCACCGTGACAAGCTTCTTTCAGCTAAGGCTGGTGAAGTTTGGGACTTATTATCTACTTAAAAACTGCAGGAAAGCAGAAAAATACTTCAGTGTACTTTAGACTAGAGAAAACTAGAAGCTTACATGGTAGCTGGGGTCAAACAAAACTGTGGTTTGCTAATCTAGAGCTGTACTCGTTACAAATTTGCAGTAAAATACCCACGGAATCTTACAGGATAAAAACATAAAGGAAATATTTCAAGCTTCTGAGAGCAGCAATCATCACAGCCTCCCAGCTGATGGTAAATACAGGGATCTTATTCATTGCAGAGCAAGTGTGCAGCAGAAATCCAGTTGTTAAATGATGCCCCCTTTTTTATTGCTTTGCAGTTGTGCCCGTGGGAATGAAAACTTTGACTTTTAGTGCAGCCACCTGGATTTCAGGTGCTGTGTCTGAGGATGCTGAACATCATTGCACTAAACAGAAAACTCAGGGCAAGGCAGGCTGGGCAGGCTGTGAGCTCACAGGCAGAGTATTTAAACATGCCCCAAGGCATCTTAAATTTTAGACACACTAGTTTTGTGATGGCTAGTGGTTTTAAAAATCAGCTGATCTTCATGTTGAAGTGCCCTGCTGGAGCAGTGCCAGTGCTATTGGGTGAAAATGTAGCTACACTGGACTAAGATGGGGCTGGTCTGTCACTTAGCAGGGGAAAATAATTGTGGCATCTATGCATGGTTCTGAACCAAGTGGAAGAATCTTACCAAACATCAATTTTCTTCACATTCCTTCTTGAAAATCAGTAGTTGGGGTGGGCTGCTGATGTTCCACGGAGTTGCTCAGGGGCTGCCACCCCTCAGGGATGTGTGTGATGCTGTGGGATCCTCCACAGGTGTCTTCTTAAGGGTTCCCCCTCAGGCACGTGTCCCTAACCAGGTCTCCTTCCCATATCCCTCACCATGCAACCACTGAAATCTGTCAGATGAGGATTTTCCCTGTTGTATTCTGTGACACTGAGGTACCAGAGCTGCCCTAGGGTAAAAGGAAATAGAGTATTACAGTCACGTTTATCTAGGTAGAGATTATTTTTTCTGTTTCAACTCTATCGCATTTCCTGGGAATATAGGATCTTATATAATTAATATATAACACATTATAGTGTGTGGAAGGGTCTTCTAGGGTTTATTTAATGTTTAATATGGTTTCTGGGGTGAAAAGAGCAGGGACAGGACACCTCCAGTGCACCTCTGGGCCTATTGAAACAGGGAGCTCTGCCAGACTTCTGCTACTGCTAATTCATGGCCAGAGAAACTGAATCCCTCATCTGTGGTGGAACACTGGACTTGTGTTTAACCTCCCATCTAAAATTAAAAGACAGTACTGCACCTCTCAAATATATTTCATAAAAAGTGTGATGCCTAAAAAGCTCTTTTTGATCCTTTCAAGTGTTGGACATTCTTTCATCATCTTATTCACCACGTTTTTTAAAACTAAATGAAACCAAGCCAACAATTTATCAATGTTTTTTTTTTTTTCCTAGATCCTGGCCCACATTCTGAGTGACCAGTGTAAAACCCTCCACTTGTTTAAATTTCCTCACACAGAGATGAAGCTTGGAGTGTTTTGCAAAGGATTCTGCTCGAGTCCCTCTGCACATAGTAAGTTGAACTTTAAGCTTGCTATTGAAGTTAATCACACTTTTTCTCATGAGTAAAAATGTTTTTAACATGAAACAACAGTCCACTGAGGTTTGACAAACTATATTTTAATTGTAATTGATTTATACCAAAAGATAAAATGAGTTAATTAGGGCATGCTATCAGAATTAGTGGCAAGGGAAATGCTCTGTAAAGCTGGCAGGTAGGGGGTAGGAGATGAGAGATTTTGAAAGGGAGTAGGACACTGGCATTTGTAACCTCCTAGTGCTGAACTGAGGAATGAAAATATGCTACCTCTGGCTTTTGCACAGATTGCATGTGTGGATTTTCTGTACTGGAGTCTAGATGGAGGCTGAGTGTAATCCAAAGAGATTTAATTGGATCTGTGTGACTGGTACTCCTTCGTATGATATGGAGAGTATTTTCTTTGTTCCATCAACAAAGTGCTTCATTGCCCTCACAGTTTCTGCCTGGCGTGAAGGTAGGCTCTGGTTCTGTGAGGCTGCCAAGCTGAGCCTGATTCAATATGAGCAAGTTTTAGAAAAAACAGCCCCTTATTTTTTTGTTGTATTTCTGGTCGTACCAACAAGTTCCTTTTCAAGCTGCTGTAAGCAGGTGTCACTTTATGCTGTTGGCAGTGGTGTGCAGTGTGTCATGATTATGGCTGTAATTTGGTCATGGAATGCTTAGCAGAAATCCAGTTATCATGGTGGAGGCATTACAAGGGGTTATCTCATCATCAGAAACGTGTCTTGTGCAGGCTTGGCATTGTGGAGACACGAGTGGTGAAAATCAGACTTGGCTTCTCTGGGCTCTTCAGGGGATGTGCTGTGTGCGTAGGGCTGTGTCAGCAATCTGAGGCAAACCCCTTCTCCAATCTGAGCATAACAATCACTGCTGCTGTGTGAAGTGACATACAAGCATGTTGTACAAAACAAAGCTTTTTTTCTGAAAAATGAACCCCTTTTGTTCCATTTTACACAGAGCTGTTTTCAAGGTGCGTTGAGGTTTAATAATTCCAGCTGTTCTCCTGGTGTCAGAACATTAAAAGCATGGGAAGTTGTGTGATATTTAAGCCAAATTTAATTCTATCCCTTGAAGAAATAAGCCTGGAAAGACTGCAATTTAGACTGTCAGTTCCTATGTGATATTATTTCTTCTGGGAGACATCTCCAGAAGATGCTGCACTTCTGATATCCCTGTATGCAGACCACATGTGGAAGTCACAGGGAAGAACATCTTCCCCTCAGAGAACTCTTGGAAATAATTTATACACTTTTTTAGCAGACATAGTGGCATAATCTGGTTTAATATTGCAAGGCTGAAATTTGATGTAAAGAACTAAGGAAGTATCACTTCAGGGATGATGGTCTAATTGACTCTCCCTATGAGACTCTGTCAGATCATGCCAACATAATATTCATCATTTTATTCTTGATTTAGGTAATCGGTGTCCTGCTATTGTAATATCTGAGATAAAATTATTATTTATGAAAGTTTGATCAGTATAGACTTTAAAATGTTATGGAAGTATTTCCATATGTGAAGAAGTCGCCATCCTTAGGAAAGGCTGAAAAGCCACAAATGTTAATTTTGCAAATGAATCTGGGCCATCTGCATATTCCTGTTTGTTGGGTTCAGTTGCCTTGAGACCCTATAGCATTAGGAGAACTGGGTAATTTGGTAAATTTATAGGAGAAATCTCTTCTTAAAATTACAGACTCTAATCACAAAGAGTTGGTTTGGAAAATACACAAGACAACAACAGAGAAGGGATTTTGGTGGAATTTAGTGCTGCCCTTTGCATTTCACCTTTGTCTTTCTCATCCATTTGTGGAGTCCTTTCCCCTGTTCCCATTCTCCTCCTGCCTGACAGGTGAGGTTGGATGTGAGACAGTCAATACAGTTTCTCATGTATATTTCAAAGAACAGCAGTCAATTAACCTTGGGAGAGTTGGACGTTCTTTTGTCTATAACAATAGGCTGAGATGTTAAATGCAATCAGAGGATGGGGACAGAAGGGAAGAGCTTGAGTCTCTCACATGCAAATAAGTCATACTGAGATCCTCTTCCTGCTTTTAAAATCACATTTAAAAAATGTAATATCTTTACCAAGAAATGTTCTGATTTGTAGTACAATTTTTTTTCCTGGTGTGGCAGGGCATTATTATTGTTGTTTCAATAGCATCATGTTAAACTCATCTTTTATGAGTATGAGGACGGACAGGGTCATTGATCTGAGTGTATCTAAACTAAACTTGATCAAAGATGAAACAAGGCAATTGTCAGTGGGGTGAGGAAATGGGCTGCATAATCACCCAAAACCAAGCTCATTAATATTTCTACTGATATGGCCAAACTTTGAGTACTCAGGCTTCTTGCAAGAGCAGCTCAAAGAGCTTTGAAATTTTAAAATCTGGTAAAACCAGTGATACTTCTAAGGCAGGGAGAAGAGTCACCCTAAACTTCCCTTTTGCAATTTGGAAGTTTGGAATTATCTTTTGAACTATTTACCCATAACATTGTCAAGGCAGAATTGTTCCTATTTATTTCTTTTTTGCTACAATTGTAACAGTCACATTTATAAAAGGCTATAGATGTAAAAGAGGTTTACACTCTTAAGAGAAAAAAAGTTGTTGTTAGGATCTGACTCATCCCTCAATCAAAGATGGGGAGAGTATTAGAGTGGGCTCTGTTACATTCCAGGAAGAAATACAACATTCTCAGGTGAGAAGTCCTGTGTGTGTGAAAGGCATTTTATATGCAGAAAGGATCACAGGAAAGTAGCAGAATGAAAATTACTTTTTCATATCTCTTAGAAAGAAACCCCTGTAGACATTGATATCCTTGCAAGGACTCATCTTCACCTTATATAAGGACTGCACTCATCTAGTTATTTTAAATTGGTTGCAAAATACAATTATACATAAAGAGGCACAGTAAAGAGCTCTATCAAATGCAGTAGAGCAGTAAATACTGTTTTCAATTAAACACTAATCTAAAGGATATTATTTCACTGTCCAAGACCTCTCCAGATTTATTTTTTTTTAAACAAACATGTTTTAATTACAGAATTCCATTTTCTGGCTCTGAAAGTTTGTCCTTTTAATGAAGAAGATATTTTAAAATTACTCTCTACAGTTACTTGCAGAAGGCCTCATCCTGAATTTCATTAAGCACTCAAAAATCCCTTTGAAGTTTTCTTTTTCAGTGGAAACATTATCAGGCTCAGAGTTGGTATGCTACTAAAAAAGAGTGTGGGTCAGAATCTCATACTGTGCAAATCAGCACATCTCTGATTTAGATGAAGTTACATTAATTTAATTCAAATGGGACTCTGAACAACTATTTTATTGCCTAAAGATGTAGTATAAGATTGTTAAATGTTTTAAAAGCACAAACCCTGTGCTGGATTTTTCAGCACCTGAATTTTGGTTCAAACAAGATATTCACAAAATACTGAGTTGGCTTCTGCCATTCTTGGAGCTGTTTCCCTCCTTTCCTCATGCTGTATCTAATTATACTGTATTTTTTAGAGTTGATTAAACAGTTATCCAATAATGAGATTCAACTGTAAACTACCTCAGGAAAAAAAACAGGTAATTAGAACTGTTCTCACCTCAGTGTGACAGCATGGACAAACAGCCCTTTTCTCCAGGTCACTGTGGGATGCTGCTAAACAACACACGGCTGTTTGTGGATGCAGTTTTTTGCAGGATGTAAGTGCTGAGCTGCCTGGATTTGCCATGAGAAGCAGCACTTGTTTAATTTTTCACATGCCCAGAAGTACAGGATAGGGGAAAAGGTCAAAATACAGCTTAGAAAGTTGTTTTACAGTTTTCAGTTGGTCCAATCTTAAATTCTTGCGGTTGGCATTTAAACAGCAAGGAGTCCATGTACACACTGACTTTGCCAATAGTAAAAGAGTAATCAATAATTACTGAATTCAGTAGGAAGAGTTTGCATCCTGGGTCCCCATAGTGGCAAAAGTTAATACTGACTCCCTGAAAAAAGCTTTTTTTTCCTGAGACTTATTCAGGAATAAAGGCTATTCAAGTAATCAGTTGCAGAAACACTAAAAAAGTCTTATCTATTTGTGAGTGTGCAAATCAGTATTTGTAAACCAATATAAATTCTCCAGGCTCACCTGGATCCACCAATCAGGTGGATTCATTATAGAGAGGAGGTAGAGTGGGAATGCAGTAGCTTACCAGCAAAATGTTCCTCATACATATAAATAAATTGCTTTATTCATTTCTAAGAACGAGTCATGTTTGTCCTTGAAACGGTTGCCTCCTCTTATCTATGTTTAAGGAACATTATCCTAAGCAGTGTTGGGTTTTCCAAACACCTCTGGAATAGGTGTCCTAATTCCATTAGAGGTCAATAGGCTTTGTATCCCTAAAGCCCTCGGAGTCCCCTGAAAATCCCACTTGTAGGACACGGCATCATTGCTTGAAACAGTTCAAGGCCACTTGAAGGACCCTCCAGATTTCTTTGATCTTTTCCCAAGAAGCTCCCAGTGTTTTTGCAGGTACAACTGCCTGTTTAGGAGCCAAAAATCTGCCCCACAGAGTGTTTTAGCCATCCCAGTTGTTGTGAATAGAAATATCTAAACCTATAGTTGATATTGGACTCCAGGTAGGACTTTCCCATAATCCAGTAACATCCAGCCCCTTTGGCTCTGTAGTGATTTCTGTCTCTTGTTTCCTTGTCCAGGATTATGACCTCAGGAACACCACTGCTCCACATAAAAGATTACTGGGGTAAAATTAAAACATGTAAGAAACTTGTTAAATGTTGTCAGGGTTTATAATTTAAAACTGCTATGTTATTAGATATTGGAACAGTACAAAAGGTAACTCGTGCAAAGGTTTTAACCTCTGGCCCTTTCTATACCAATTAAAGTATAATGTATAATGAAATTTTAATCTCATGTAATTAAGCACAGTATTAATTTTGTAAAGCTGGAAAGGCTTTTTAACCTGTATTAATCTTCCTTTTTGAAGAAAGTAAGTGTGTTTCTTATGTTTCTTACAAGTTGCATTGTTTCTTTTTAATTAAAGGAAAGAATTAAATTTCTTTGTTTATACAAGTTCATAAAATATTTTTCTCTACATCTCTTCTCCCGGGTTAAATATCAAAAGCAAGTTGTTTGGGTTTTTATTCTTATTAAGAAAAGCATTGTTGAATATCATAGCTACCTCAGGGTAAGGCAATAGACTACACAGATTTAATTAATCAAGAATATATTTATACTGTAAAATGTCTAATATATCATTAAATCCTTTCCTCCTTCTTTGAAGGAACACGGTATCTCTGTTCAGAAGGTATTAGGGTTTTAATGAGACATCATTCATTAATCTTTTTAAATAAAAATTCTTCTAGCATATATATGTATGTGCATTTGCACAGACAAACACATTTTTTATAAACATTCTAATTTTGAAAGAATTAAGATTTCCAATGACCAAGATCAGACTATGCCCTTATAGGATGAAAAAAGAGATTGTAACATGAGACTGCCAGTGAAATGTCTGAGAAGGGTAGAAGGAAATGCCTGTAGCCTAATAAGTGCTTTTTTTTAAAAGTCAAAAAAGGCATATGCAGCTGGAAAAGAGTCCAGATTTCTTGAAGACTGGGTCAGCCTTCATCTGATGGCAGACACAGTCAAACCCTTCCAGACATAGGTAGACATGCTCAGACACTACAGTGCCTTTTATGTAAATTGCTCCTAGAATATCTTAAAGTATTAAATCTTCCCCCCCACACAAAAAAAATCCAGGGGTATTGTTTTTTAATATCATGTTAAAGGCTATTCCTAAAAATAAATCCAAGTTTCAGAGTAGACATCATGCCTGATGGTCAGCATGACTTTCCTGCCTTTCTATTTAAAACAAAAGACAGCATAAAGCATCAGAAATCTGGGGTTACCAAGAGGAGAATCTTGGGCTTTTATCGATACATTCACCAGACTGTCAAATGATGATGGATAGCAGGCAACTAAGATAAATTAGCATCCTGTCAGCCCTGAATAGCCAGGCAAAGTAGCTTTCATCCAGCTCTGTATTGCTTCCCTCTGTGCATGGTACAACTGGGCAATCAATTTGGAAATGCCATGGCATTTGTTTCATCTGCCCAAATCATAGCACTCCATGATGTTTCAGGTGCAGTTACCTCATCACCAGAGTTTAGTGACAGGACTAAAAGTCCCAATTCTTGATGGAGCTGACATTTTGAGATTTGTGGTGAGGTTTGTTGTCAGAGAGCACTGGGAGGACAAGGTGGTAAAATATCAACATTTTGGAAATTATGAAGGAATAATGAAGCTGTTTATGAATGGATGTTACTTCAATATACTGAAAACAGAGGATAAGGACTAATGTATTTTTCGGATGAAAAAGCAAAGTGCTCATCATTTGCTTGAAAAATTAATATTTTTCAAAGGTTTTTTTGCAGAACGTAATTTTCTCAGTTCTAAACTCAGTGACATAGTAAAGTAATGGCAGGATTGTCATTATTTGTCCAGTAGCCTGTTGTGGGAAGAGAGCTGAAGGAATCCAAAGGATAAGTCTGATGTTGGCCCTTTTGTGTGTAAAGTTGGTAGAGTTTTAACCTATCTGCCAGCCTGTGGATTTTGCCATACTGCTATGGAGGGCAGAAAAAACCATGGGGCTCAGGCAGAATGGAACATCAGACTCTTGTAGGTAGTAAAAATCTCCTCACTGTATTTTCTGCATATTGTCTCAATCTGGCCTTACCCCACCAGAGTCTGTTGCTTCCTCTGAGGGGTTCTTCAATGGCAGAATATCTCCATATAATTAAGAAACAAAAAAGTAGGGCTTACAAAAAAGTCTCATGTTGATGAGACTCTCGAACCTAGCATAAGCTTATTTAAAGTGAGCAGAGATTTTAGATAAACATGGAAGCTAAAAGAAGAGGAAACAAAATAGGACAATGGAAGGAGGGGGGAAATCAATGATATTAAAATAAAAAGACTCTGCACTGGGCAAGTTTTCCCCAGATTACCTGCCTTTAATATTAAATTACTGTTTTCTGGCAGGATCATCTGCAAAACTCTGATTTTGTTTCTTCTTCTGTTCATAGTCTGATAATTGAGGCTGAATTCCCCTGTCTTTAATATGCCATATATTCTCCACCTGGCAAAGGACTCAGACAGATACAGATAAATACCCTGTAGACATACAGACAGAGAAACTGCTGTAATTGCTTTCATAATGACTCTCAGACATCAAAGGAAGGCAAATAATGGTATTTAACACTGTTTCCATTCTTTAGCTGAAATCTAATTTTATAGAGTTATTGTCAGGCAGTACAGTGAATGTACAAGTGCAACTGTCATAGTCTACTCATATTAATTAGCTGCCCACAAGAGGTCCAGGATAGTAATGGCAAAGTTCTCCTCATTTCAGATGGTCTGATATTCAGACAGAACCATAAGTACAATAGCTTGATTAACATAGTTGCTTAGATCAGGTTTTCCCTAGGAGTATGTCAATTGGCATTTTGAAGAATCAATTAATTAGCACTCCAAATAATCCATTCTTGGGTTAATGAAAGTATTTTGTACAGCTGCAAAAACTTACATGAAATAAAATCCAAGCCTTTCCAAAGTGCTAAGGTGGAAGGCTTGTAATTTGGAGAATGCAGTGTCCTCCATGGACAACTTCATAATAAAAAATTATTAAAAGAAATTCAGTTGACTAGAGCTCATCCAACAGTTGAACTTGTTTTGATTTGTTTATGTTCCTGAGGAGAAAAATATTCCAGGGTGTATAACAGTGCAGCAGAAATCAGAATTTTACTGTGCAACAATACAATTAAAATGCAAGGTTAATTATGGTAACTAAGTATCAGCATTTTGCCTAATGTTTCTTAACTCTTGTGGAAGTTAGATCTTGAAGATAATTTAGTTGATTTGCCTTCTGCAAAGCTTTACTCTTGTAAATAGTCAGTCTAGACCCATGCGGTTACTTTCACTGAGGTCACTGAATTTTTTTGTTGGTAGCCCAGAAGGCTTTAAAATTAATGGAATCATTTGCTCAAGCAAAATTCTTTCAAGGGAACTTTCAGAAATAGACTTCTACTTTCAACTCCCCTGGCAGTGAGATTTGAATCTTGTACAGCTGGAAATTGCCCATGGGAGTGAAGATTTTATTATTATTTTTTTTTAATTGCATCTGTAAAAACATAGCATTTCTTGAAAGACAAGTGCCCTTCATAGCAAGATTTAGTTATGTTTTAAACTCTTAGCAACTTACAGACAATTTTCAGTATTTTCTGTCACATACTTTCCCTGGGTTTCTTTGAAGGTAAGTTACCACTTTTTGCTCTTGATGACTGATGTGCCAAGGTGGAGTGCTTCCATGACAGTCTGAGCATGGTTTATTAGCTACTCCAGACTCAACCTATCCCAGGCATCAGCTTTCTGAAAATCAAGGAATCCTGCCACACCACAAAGCACAGTGATTTACTAAGCAATTAGATATTCCATTAAATACTTGGGTATAAATACTAGAATGCACATACACTCTTTATAATCTACACCAATAGTAGTAGATTGTCCATAGTTCTTGGGCCTCAGTTTCCCACCTTTTAAACAAGAATATAAATAAACTTTTCTGATGGTTTTGTCTGTTTAAATCCTGATATTTTCTACAAGGAACATCTCTAGTTAAAATACCTGGAATACCCCATGTAAGTTCATCTGGTGATTTAGGGGTGTGTGACTAAAAAAACCCCACAATATTTTGAGGTTTATTTAATTTTACTAAGGGAAAGATCACTGGTGTGCTGTAAATAATTCAGCTGTATGCTAAATAAAATGAAATAGAACATAATTTTATTTATACATTCACTTGCCTTTCCATGGGTGGATTTTGGGGAGCTAAACAATGTTGTCCAGGTATATGAAAATACAATTATAAATTGTAAAATAAGTCTGAGTATTTCCAACATACAATTCCAATGTTGGAAATAGAACTTGTTTTCCAGCTTTATAGGAAGGTTGTTATGTTCCTGATGTTCCAAATCTTCCTTTAACTGCAGCCAGTGCTTAGGAAACTGGTTAAGGTCTATTTATTCCACATTTGTAGGTCCCTTTTGTTTTAAATGCCTTACTCTAAAGTTAGTTGTCAGAGCTTATTATGGACTTACGCCAGGAGTGAGATCTTCCTTATTTTGCTAATCAGCTTCCTCCATATCTGCATGCTCATTTTCTGATATCTGATGAGGCGACAAGGTCATTGGACGTACAAGTACTTATTTAAAAACCGACATGAGAGTGAGATAGAGGTTAGTTGGGTCTATCAGAGCTGTCAATCAATTAATGAAAATTATTGAGCAAGGACACCGTGGGGGAAGCGAACAGAAGGAATGAAAATGACCATGGATATGCAACATAGGGAAAATGACAGAACTGACTAAATGTGCTCACGTGAGGACTAAAACCAGACATGCTCGCATGGCAAATGAAAGACAGCACTGGGGGACGCTTGGGCCAGAATATTTGCCATTATATGGACCGAAAGACTGACAGATTACTTCAGCCCTTTGTCCAAAAGCACATTGAAAGCAGCGTTTGCTAAGTAGAGAATAAAGTTGAGCGGTCCCCCGTGCACTCTGAATGGCTTTTGTTAAGGTTCTCCAGACTTACTGCAAATTTGTAGCATGTAAAAAAAAAAAAAAAAAATGAAATGTCTAGGGCTAGGCTAGAGTTTGCTTCTATGGTCTGGAATTTGAAATTAGTCGAGGGGGCATAGAACAGATTCCTACCTGTAAATAAACGATGGATATAAATAGCAAAATAGGGCAGCACTGACAGAGCCTCACAAAAGCTCACTTAAAAGCTGCACTATCACTACAGTACACGGTGTACTGGCACAAGACAAGAGTATACTGTTTATCAGTACAAAAAAGAAATAATTTATAACTTGATCCTTGGGGGGAAAATGGAGAAATAAAAAATAGACCAAAAAAAAAAAAGAAACAAGAGAGGAGAAAAATTGCCAATATGTTTGTGTGAATGAAAGATAGTGAGGGGAAAAATGAAAAGAGAGCGAAGTCAGAAGCAGGGAGATACTGACACCAAATCTCTGCAAAGCGTTCAAAATTCTCCAGCTGCCACGCTTTTAATTTGCTACCATTCTAATTAAAATGCAAATTAAATTTATAATTAGCATCAGCGCTTTCTAAAGAAACCTCCTTGTGTGCAGCACAAACATATGGGACGATGGTATAGTGTAAAGTTTGTAAAAACAGAAGGAGAGACACAAATGGAAGGACAGAAATGTTGCTACCAAATAAGTTGCTGAGTAGGAGGGGGTAGGGGAGAAAATGGGGAGACATAGTGGATTTTAAGGGATGGAATTGGGTAAGTGTCCCAGAGTAACAAAGAGATTGCTGAATATGAAAGATCTGTCCGGGAGTTACTTTTTGTTGAATCAGGTGTCAGAGGTCATGCTGCATGTCATTGGTGTTGTATAGAGCATGCCAAAAAGGCATAAAGGGTCACAGCTTCTAATCAAAAAGTCTATGACCAAAAATGAACCGCTGCTTGCTTCCAGATAATTAATTTAAAAATTGATGGGAAACAAAGTACCAAAATCACATCATGATTTGAGCGCATATACCATTTTAAAGCTTGCCACTTCCCATGTGAGAATCCCACCAGAAAAGCTCGACTCAATGACATGGAACATGCAGAATATTTGTGACTTAATTTATCTATGTAAATCTAGTAAATCTTATTCTATTTATTTTTAAAATTAATTTTACTTTCTAGCTGGTGTGGCATAAAATTTGGAAACAATCAGAAGATATTCAAACTCTCTGATGTGGAAATGAGTCCATGTCAGCATTTCCATAACTGAGCCTTAGTAGGGGAACCCAATTGTGTTCATTTCTATTTGCAGCCGTCTCTTTAAGATCCACTGTAAAACCCTGCACCGTGAATCCCCCTGCAACACCCAATCAAAGAGAAAAATGGTGTCATGTGAGAGACCAGACACATCACCACTGAGACACTGTCCCAAATTAAAACGTTAATTAGAACAAACTGTGGCATACATGCTCTGTTTTTTTGTTGCTGTTTGTTTTTTGTGGGGTTTTTTGTGACTATCATTATTATTATTATTCCATTTGCAGAAAGCTTGTGGCTATTTCATGAGCAGCAAAAGCAGCTGCATTAATCTGATAAATGATTTGTTGCAAATTTTTCCTTCATCTCTTCTGAGACTGCAGTTGGGTGCTGGTGCTTTTCTGTTGCTACTTTCACTGGATATTAAGCAGCTAATGTGGTATTAAAGGTTTGATAAAACTACTAAGGACAAAATTGGCTTCATTATAAGAGTGTTTGGTTGTAGGGGTGTCTTTGAGTTCTCAGGGGAAGGGAGGGGACTAAACCAAGTCTGATCTCCAAAGCAGTAATTTATTTATTTTTTCACCAAGGACCTTTGCAAAAGCCTGAGTGCTTTTAATATTCTGAGAACTTGCCGTTATTTATTAGCCAGGCTCTCCATCAGATAGTTTAAAATCTGAATGTAACAGGAATTAATATTTCATATTTCTGTGTAAAACTGTTACAGAACTGATGTAAAGCAGGATTGTAGGAATATTTTTGTAAGTAATAAAGTCAATTAAAAATGATAAGCCTATAATTTAGTCATTGTGATAGTACCAAAATTCATTTTGCATATGCTCTCTTGGGCATGCAGACAAATAGTAACAATTTTTGCTGTCAGATTTCAGAGCAGAATTAGAATTTTAACGTCTTTAGTTTATTTTTAGGGAGGATGAGAAAGGAGCTGTTGGCTCCAATGGCTAAGCTGGTGCATGCTGGCAGTGGTCTGTTGGCAGTGCACTGAGTTCTGGTAGATGTTAGACTCTTTATCTTTTAATAAAGATTAAGAACCACACACTATCCCACTTATTTTAATCAATATTTAAACCCATATTTAAGAATAAGGGAACCTGTAATGTCAGTTAAAGTAAAGCTTTGTTCTGCAACGTAACTTATATCCTGTGAGCAAATACACCACAGCTCCATGCTTTACTCAGCATCAGTTCAATTTCTGGAAGTTTTAAACACTTGCAACTCAAACTGACTTCACCCAAAGTCTTATTGATTAACTTTGAAAATGTGTCCATCTGGATGATGTCATTATGTCCTCTCCCATGTCAACATATGCCTATCAAAAGTGCTAAGAAATTGTGATCTACTGAAATAAAGAGGAGGGGAATGTGTAGAATAGTGATGAGAAAGGATCCATCAACATTGGGATGAAGTTTCTGGGAGAAAAAGTTATTTGAGGCCTTATGGAGTGCATCGAATATATAGAAACATGAACATGTTGTAAATACAGATCGTCTTAAGCCTATTTTTAAGAAGTAGAATTGGACAAATCTGTGCCACTGTGCAATTTATTTTGGTGGTATTTGATATATGTATTGCCATTGCTATAATTCTGGAGAGTGCATTCTCTATTCCCACTGCTGGTACTCTGTGTAGCTCAAATGACAGCAGAAAAGCTGCTTGTGATGGCAGGCGAAGTTAGATATTCTATAGATATTGCAGATTTGGCTAAACTGGATTTGTCTGAGCATGGGGCCTGAAGTCATGGTAGTAAGCCCTTACCCTCTAACCTAAATTTAAGCAATTATTTGAGAAACTTAGCAGCAACCTTTATCTTACTACAGTGGTAAGATAAAGGTTGGAAGGTCCTTCCAACCAAAACCAGTCTATAAAAATTTCCTCTCATTCTATGATCACTAGAAATAGGTTAAGACCTTTAGAGAGAAGCACTGCATACATAAGAGGAGAACCATGCAAATACTTTTTTGACTTTTTGAGGCTCTGACTTTACATAAGTGGAATCCAAGACAACATTTCAGTAATTATGCAAAATTATTAAACAAAAACCTACTCTTTGGGATGAACTTTGGCACAGATTGTACAGCTTTGCAAACAGATTTTAAAAATAACTCATTGGTCTTACAAAAACTGACAACATGAGATTGAAGTGTTTCCTGACAGCAAAATAATTCTTCTAGTACCATGATTTGGACACCATTGTCTTCTGCACAGAATCCGAGTTCCGGATATTTGAGAAGGGAGGCAATGAGCCTAAATAAAGTCTTCTGTTGGACAGACAAAGGGTGAAAAACAAAAAGGCATAAAAGGCTTGCTTTGTGTAATTTTTAATTGTTGTCCTTTTCTTATTCAGTAAATGAAGTCACCTTTGTAGTGGTTTCATGAACCGCTGGGTAATCAAAATTATTATGCTGCCACCTGTTGTCCGTTAATTATTCTGAGAAGATACTCATAAATCATAACACTGGACAATAAATCAAACTGTCAGGGCCCAGGTCAAAGGTTATGCATGAAAAGTTATAGGTCACCAACAGGGTGTGAAAGATCAGGGTTGTGGAGCATCACTCATTGTCAAGTAATGTTGGGAGAAGTGCCACTGGAACAAAAGAAAAACTAAAGTACAGAAGAATTCAGGCCCAAAGATAGGCTCCAGGCTCATGCACAAAAGGAATCAAATTGACATGTCATTACACTGCAGATCTGACAACCAGCAAGATTGTCTGGCAATGCCCTGACTCAAATACTTTTGTCTCGACTGATCCTTGTTGTGAGCCAAGGCTCCCTTTGAAACATTTCGTGTGTCTGGGCCAGATTCTGCTCCCTTGACAAGTCAATGAGTGTCTTGGCCTCTGTGTATTTGGAATTTAAAGCAGTGATAACTTTTATTTTTTTGCAGTTGCTGAAGAAACATGAGAGAGTCTGTATTTGTCAGGGCTAAAACTCATGAGCTTCTTTTCAAGTCTGAGTGATTTGGTTTATCCTATTTGAGATGAATTATTTCCTGGTGGAAGAATAAATCCAGCATTCCAAAGGAGTTTGTATTCCAACCTTCAGTCAGGCCCGTGTACCTCTCTGGAAAGGCACAGTTAGATGGGCTGTATCCACCTTTCCTGAAGTCCATGGCTTCACACTGGTTCTGTTCCTTTCTCAAAGGGATGGCAATGCCAGGCTCACCTCTCTTGCTGGACTGTGCTCATGTTAGGAGTCTGGCTTTCTGGGAAGAGCTGGAGGGACATGCAGCATCTGATGTAGCTTCCCTCAACTCATTCTTCTCTTGCCCTTTCTTACACTCCAGCCCTGCTTATCCCAGAATTCTGTCCATTCCCCATGTAAGGGATAGCAGAGGTACACCTCAGAATGAAGTGGCAGAGATTAAAGCTCTTGCTCTGCACCTCCTCTCCCTTCCCCTCCGCTTTGAGCAGGGGCTTGCAATGCCCAGATCCATCAGCCTAAACCTGTGCTCATCCCAGAATTACCTGCAGGAGGAGGGGGGTACATTTCCTCCCTGCCAGGAGAGGTGGGATGGGGCTGTGAGCTTCCCTAGTTCCAGGTGTGGAATTCTGGCCTTCCTGGGTGGAAGGTGTTATTGGAGGACTTGGATTCTGGAGCAATGGGTGAGTTCAGTCTGTTTTTATTTTTTCTACTAAAAGTGAAAGGTTTTGTCAAAGGTGTGCAGAATTCCTTCATGCTCTGGGGATGTGTTCTGTGGTTTGTGTTTGCTTGTAAAGACTTTAGCTTCCTTTCATATCCTATATATATTGAAATGCAACTGTTCAAAATAGATTACTTGAAAGCAAATATGCACTGACAAGCAATCACTGATTTAAAACCTGTTTCTGATGTGAAAAATTTCACTTTAGGAAAAAAAATAAAATTTAAAAAAAGATAAAATGCCATTCAATAACAAAAAGGCTGCTGGAAACAGCTCTGATGTGCCATCAGTGTGAAGTGCTCTGCTGCCTGCTGTTTGAGTTAACTTCTTGTCAGGATCATCTGCTGTAGGATTTGTGGCTAATGGGCAAGCAACTTCAATTTTAAAACATGAATTATTTTCAGTTAGTGTTATGATTTGGGTTTGTTTCAGTGGAATGGGTTTGGCACACATAACCTGGATTTTGAGGTGTCTAATGAACAAAGTAAAAGTTAATCCAAGCCCAACAATGGTGTTTGCTTTAGCATTGACTTGGTCTTGATCTCCCTACATCAAGCCTGGATGAATTTCTTCCTTGTCATTTTGGGGAGGTTATTGAAGAATTAAGATATGGGTCTTGCCTAAGTACAGAAAAACTTGCTTGTAAATTAGAAGCAATTGAGGTTTTGATTAGTTCTGTTCATTTCCCAGTGGTCCTGGTTCCTGAGCATTTGCATAAGTGGAGTTCAAAGAAATGGCCATGAGCAGTAATTTTTTTTTATTATTATTTTTAAAGCCTTTTAGAAAGATGCAGAATTCATTGATGATGAATAAATTTATGATGTAGAACTTTAGAACTATTAAAATCACTTGGGGCTCTGCCTTTGTTTCACCCTGGATTTTTATTTGTGTGCAAGATTAAATTAATATTTTCAAAAATATCGTGCAAGGAGCAACTTTTTTTGCCTTTTGCAACACAGAAGAAGCTTGAATTCATGAAGGTCAATAGAAATGGTGTTGTTGGTTTCATATTGGGTGCACTGGTGGATAACACCACTGAAAACTCTGGAAGGAAACTTTATTTTTAGTGAAGGGAGATTTTGTTTCCTGTTCAGAGAAACAGAGACCTGTGGTTTACCAGTAAATATCACAATTCAGCTATGAATTATTTAATTGCTTGATACCTGTCATGGACTCTATGAGGAACAACTAAAGTAGTGTATAAGCCGGCAAATTTATTTGTAGATCTGTAATTAAATATTCAAAACCTGCAACGTGCATATAGATATCCCATAAAAAGAGGAGTCTAGTGCTAAATATATTCTTTATATCAGTTTTGCTAATTATTTTAATGTCTTGAAGAACCAAGAACTGTATATATGTAGGAATTACTCAAAATCTGTCAGCTGCCAGGGAACAGGAGTTGTCACTGTCTTGCAACTTTCATACTTTCTTGACAATCATTCTTGATTTCCTGGTGATCATCTTTGAATAAAATGAGGGCCCAGCTGTGGAAGTTTCCTACAAGCCTAATTGTTATAACAGCACATGGAATATCTACTAAATAATCTCCCCATCTTCTAATGAGTGGAAAAAACAGTGAAAGGTTAGGTGATTCTTCTTGTTTTATCATTTTGGCAGGCTTCTGAATATCATTTAATGAAATTTCCTATGCCTGTGAGATATTGATGCAATGCAGGAAAACAGCCAGTGAATAACATAGCATTTGTAGGAGCTCAACTCTCTGCTGGTGGGCTGGACAAACTTCCAGGCAGCTTTCAGGAGGAGAGAATGCAACCCCATAGTGGAGGGTCTCAAAGAGCTCGGAGCAGACCCCAAAATGTGGGCAGCACATCAGGCACATGGGGATTTGTCGAGCCCCTGATGCAGCTGACAGCATCCCAGTGGCGCCTCTCAGCCTGTGAACCTCTCCACACTTGGATTTCCCAGGGTGCACAGGACCACAAAATAAACCCTATAATTATTCTCTGTATCTTTTGGTTTTGAGCAATTATCATATGAATGTGTGAACTCTGTGCACAGAATGAGAAAGCTGAGTGCTGGTCTGTGGTCATCAAAATAGTTATGAACTTTCTGTTCCAAAAGTGTGATTTTGCTTCTTGCTTGTTATAGGGTTTTATTTTTTTCTTATAATTCTTACAGATACTTTTTTTTATTTGCATTGCTAGTAATGAACAATTTAGCCATCTAGTCTACTCTCATTTCACATAAAAGCAATTTCTGGCAATTCAGTGAAGGTCAATGAATAATACCCAATGCTTTGATATGAAACACTTAAGGACATCAGTAACTTGACCCCAGAACTTTTTGCAGATTCAGGCTGTAAGTGCTCAAGTAGTGTTCCCATGACACTTGGACTCTGTCAGAAAAACACAACTATACTTTGGATTAGTTGTATCAATTTTTTTGGTAAGATGTGTGATCAAAAGGGATTGAAATTAAAACTTTGCAAAAGTTGTTAGCAAAATGACATTTAATTTTGATAGAGAGGCAATGAGGCAGAACATTTTGCATGTTTGCAAAATAAGTTTCATTTTGATGCGTTTGGCATTACTGATTATATTAATTAACTTAACAGCAAGTGTGAAGATTATTTATGATGCATTAAAAATGATTGGATCTTAATTGCTTCCCTGTAAGAACAAGAAAGTTGAATTTCAGGTTGTGGAGAGCTCCATGGTTAGTCTTCTCAGTGACTTTTAACTGGTGTGCTTTAAAAGCAAAGTAATTAGAATAAAACTAACCCACACTATTGAAAGTGGTAACTGTTTGTGCTTGAGCCGTTTAGGCTCATGTCAGTAATCTGGTTTGTTCTGCTAAATCTCTTACTTCATTGAGACCTCATTTTTTAAAGATCCACACCTGATTTCCAGAATTATTTGAGTGGGCAAGATCTTGCAATCCAAGTCAAGGGACTGATTCTTTCAGGGGGATGAGTTGCTCCATGACTGCACCACTCAGTTATGAGCAGTGAATGTAATTTGTGGGAATTTGACTTTGTGTCAACATGTTAATGAACTCAATTTCTGTAATAGTGTGTTTACCTTTACATAATAAACTTTTGTGTAAGATGCAGCTTTTCCATGTTCTGTTATAGCATCTGTTACGTGAAGGTGGAAGTGCTCCCTTTTTACACATTAAAATTACTTAATTTTGTTTTCCGGTCTTTTAATGAAAATTTACTTCTTCACCTGACATGAAACAGATGCTGTCTCAGAATTAAAGTGACAGAGATCGCTATCCAAAGCAGTGGCTTGACACACAGAGGTGCTTCAGATGGTGATTATTATAACCAAAAAAAGCAGGTTTGTTGATACCTTTTTATCCTTAATATATTTAAAATTGCATAGTTGATAGCATAGTTGCTATGAGAGCATGTGTAATATCTGTTTGATAAGTGTCTTCTCACACCCTGAGGTCTTTTATAGGCAATTTGCATTCCACAATGAGAGAAATCAGCTGGAGAGGGTTTATTGTTTTGTAGAATAGAAAGAAGTGTGAAAATATTCCAGCCTTGCAGATGGTGTTGCTTGTTAGCCCTGAACATACACATGCAGAAATATTGTTTCCTCTTAAAAAACAGGGTCTCCTCATCTTTCTTTCTTACAATGTATTTATAAAGGAGAATTCCTAGTTTGGTTGTATTGGGATCATTAGTTGATCTTGAAAGGAAAAGTGATGGGATAAAGTCTTTCATTGAACTTTGATGTGCTGGGTGGTTTAGAGATGACAGAAAGCAAATGCTTCTTTTCTTCTCTGTTGTCTGAATAGAGAGTCCTAGATCTTGCTATAGACATCTGCTTTTCTAAAAAGTGAAAGGATAAACCTCAACTTTTTCCCATAGCAGCAGAGGAAATCTGGTTTGAGAAAACTTTGAACATATAGACAGAGGTGGATTGATGAAACTGTTTAAAACCTGGCGAACATAAAACTTTCAAGGGTGCCAGAAAGTGGAGAATGGTGAATGTGACACAAGAGAGTCAAAGACCACATGAACTCTCTCTGGTGTTCTCAGGGTTTGTGAGGTAGAAGGGTTCCTTTTGTGGCTTTCATGCCCTTTGGTTTAGATTCTAAAAATTGTATTTTGCTGAAGATGGAGCCAGAAATATGGCTTTCACTGCTCTTGCAGCAGCAGCCAGGAAAAACATGGGAAGTGCTTTGCTTTATCAGTGGAGAATGCCAAAGTGAGAAAGGACTCCTGTGTTCTAAGTCGTATGAACCCAAGATTAAACCTCTTGGTTCTCATGACTCAACTGTAGAAGAAAAAAGTTAATGTTAGGGCCAGCTGCAAGGTATTTCACTTGAAAGTTTTACCTAAATCTAAATACTCTGGTGTTTCAGGAAGCTTCAGCCAAAGGAGACTTTTATTTCCTGGTGCTTTCTGTTTTGAATGGCACTTGAAATACTGCCAGACCAATTGCTTTCTCGTACTGTACCAATGCTGAAGATTTTTGCCCAAGATATTAATTATTCCTGGACATTGCATGTGGCAAAACAGTGACATAAAAGGAGAAAAACTGAGGATGTTTGATTAAATTACTCCCAGTTATGCAGTTGTTTTCATATTGTTATGATAATTGATGGTATTCAGAACTTAACCCAAGTTCACAGTACTGTCATTTGCAGATCTGGTCCCAAGTCTGTGCTCATAAAAAGTGTCCTGGGGAATCTCTTCAGGACTGAGAATGGCCATAATCTCTTTATGCTGCTGTATCTCTGACCCTTTCTCCTTATTCAATGAAAAGGAGTTTTTGCAGATATGGGTGCACATATCTATAAATTCCACACTGAGTAATTGGAGGGGGACAGATATGGTAGGAATAAGCATATTAAAAGAACTGAGAGAAAGAATCTTCCTTTCTTCATGGCCCTCCAGGTCTAAAGTGTGCTCTGTTGAATATCACCTTCTTGTCAAAACCTGCCATAACATGAGGAATTAAAAGGAATCTGTCTTGCAGTATATGCAAACTGAAATGAGATACAGATTTCTAGAGGAGGTAAGTAGAGGGGAAACTCCAAATGGTGATGCCCTTATTAAATTTAGACATTGAAAAAACAATATTACAAAAATACAGCCACTCAGTATTAATTGCATTATAACGTTGCCTGAAATACAGACTTATTTTGAAAACAGTGGCAAGAAGTACCATGTGACTCCCAGATACATCCCAGAATTGTGCATATAGTTATATAATTGGTCTCTCTTGTAAAACTTCATTTGATGGGTGGTGCTGTGAATTGTTTATGTCAATTAAGTGCAGCTTGCCAGAAGACTTGAGTCTAGAGGGCATGAAGTACTTGCACTGTAGAAATACAAAATGCTGCTCTTGTGAGAGGCTTTTGGCCTTTGTTTATAACTGTCAAACCACCTCTTTTCTTATTTCCAATGCTTTACATGATGCCAATAGCTTTACACAAGGCACAGGGTCTCATAGAAGGTGCCCTGCCCATGGTAAGGGAGTTGGGATCAAATGATCTTTAAGGTCCCTTTCAACCCGAAGCATTCAGTAATTCTATGAATTCCACATCCTTTTTAAAGCTCAGCTTTCTATATTATGGAATTGCTTTTTGTAGTGTCCATATCCATCCCCTTTCCCTGTTTTACCCATGCTTTTGTTTGGTTTTTTTCCATGGGCAAATCTCTTCTGGATGGCTGGTTTTGGGTGTGATAAGTTCTTGTTATTCGCTGGAGTTTTAGCATATTAAGTAAGCATTTGTTGATTATTGCTTCAGAAATAACTGTAGTTGAAAAAGCCTCGGTATAAATTTAATTTCTGTTCTGTCTTTTGACACAATAAAAGCACTGTAAAAAATATGGGAAACTGTAAGTACCTAATACTTGTAAAATTTTTAACTCTTCAGAAAGCCTTAAAGTCTTCATAGTTCATGTCTGAGGTGACAATGCAGTATGAGAGAAATTACTCCATTTCACGGTGCTGTGTGCAAGGCTTTCCTATAGATATCTGCTTTATTTCAGTGGAGGAAGCAGAAGGTGGAGCAAGGTGGGCTTAAATCTGTTCTCAAATAGCTGTTCCAGTTGTATATTCCTATAGAAAAGTCACTCTGCTTAATAACCTCCAATGGCTGGTGGTTCATCAAGATATTGATTTTAAAGCTCTATTGATTGTTTATAAAACACTGCACAGCCACTTTCCAAGCTATTTAAGTGATTTGTTTGTCCCATATATTTTACAATGATGAGACTATTGGAAATCCCTGTGCAGATTCGCTCAGACCATTACACATTATTAGTTTTCTCTTGCAGAATTGCCCCTCCTCCAGGGATTCTGAATGTGAAGTACCTTGCTCTTGCAAGGTCTTATACGGGGTGTTTGTTTTATATATGCTCATAACAGGATAATTATATTGCTACCTGAAACACTTTGGCTTGTGTGCAGGAAGAGGCTCAGTGTAATAGTGATTGATAGTTTGAGCTTAAAAATTGTTATGGTGCATTAAAAGTATACTAATGTTTATTACTTTTTACAAGGCTACAGACATTTAGATTACAGGCCAGGCTTCCAGAGCTATCACAGGTCTTCAGATTGAAGCAAATTGAATGGGTGCTGTTCCTTTTACCACATGTTTTTTTACTGTGTGGAATGACCACTTTAAGAGGCAGCTTATTTTTTTATTTTTTGATAGCCAACACTAAGTTAAAAGCAAAAAAAAAAAAAAATTAAGGAAGGAAGTATCCACAGATCAAGTTCTAAAAATAATTGTATAGGGATTTTTAAAACTTTCTGAATCTCAGTGTTCAAAGCGATTAGGCAGCTTTGGAAGCTTGTGAATCAGGATTCCTCCCTCCCCCGATGCTGGCATCAAAAGCAGGACAGACTTTAGTTTTCCACAGTTGCTTTTGGCATTTTGTTTTAGGGTTGTTTTTAGATTTTTTGATATATTCAGGTCATTCTTCAAAACTTTTTTCTTCTGTAATTCTGAATGACAGCTGACGTGCTACTCTATTCAGATGACAAAAAGTTTTGAGAGTAGGTGGTGCTGGGCACATGTGTGCCTACAGACTTGCAGAGCCTTCTATGGATCCTGGAATAATGAATTAAGCTAATGAACGCAGCTGATGACTGACTGATTGTGTGAAAATGACATCAGATATCGAAGCAAATGAAATAAATTCTTTTGCAGTAAATAAGTAAACTCTCCTTTACACAAAGTAATCCCTTTCTGTCATTATTGTGTTTAGGTTCCACACTCCTGCTCGGCCTGATCACGTTCCACAGAATAGTTCAAAAGCTGATTTTTATTTTTTACTATGCTCTTTCATTGCAATAAAACACAGTGTTTGTCTGGTGAAAACAGAATAATTTCCTTGCAAACTTTCAGCGACTAATGCGATGTATGTGGCACTTTATAATACTTCCACATTCCACAGTCCTCACTATCTGCAGGTGAGACCTGTGGGATACACTTCAGAAAAGTTACATAAACAACTCTGAACCCTCGGCTGAGAAAATGTATACTTTGAACATGTTGAAACTATCCATATTAAGTCAGTTTAGCACTTTGATTAAAGAGTTTAATCAATCACCATCCTAAGCTGTTTATTAATCACTTTATCAAGCAGTTGATGCATTGCTGGTTTTAATAGAATCCATTTATTTTGATTTCTACCTACTTCATCTTTCCAAAGGGCTTTCTGAATCAGCTGTGATAAAAAAAGGAGGGGAAAAAAAAAAGGCTTGGTTGCATCTAAACACTGGAAGGTAAGAGCTCAGACCTCCCTTGCACATACTTCATTATCAACATTCTGCACCGACTTGGCCAATTTATTAAGGGTAAAAAAAAA
The DNA here is from genome assembly GCA_013397375.1 of Toxostoma redivivum. Taxonomy (NCBI): domain Eukaryota; kingdom Metazoa; phylum Chordata; class Aves; order Passeriformes; family Mimidae; genus Toxostoma; species Toxostoma redivivum. The sequence goes on along the minus strand of VXBI01013213.1, from coordinate 1,846,977 downwards.
AACAGCCCTGCTTGGAGTGAGTCTTTTGGTGAACCACACGGTTTAGCTCAGATAAACAGAGGCCATTCGTTTGCTTTCACACCTGACAACCTCATGATATACGATCCTAATAAGATTAATCTCCTACCTCCCCCCATACACACACACAGTTTTGTTTTGTTTAGTGGCCTGACTTGGTGATCTTCTCTCATTCCCCTCATTGGGCACTTTTAATGCCTTTGGTTTCGGTTGGTGGTTAGAATAAAACAAACAAACAATCAATCCCCCACCCCACTCCCAAGCCCTTTCTCATTCCAGGGGAACAAGATTAATATAACAAGAGATATAAAGTAAGCAAGGGAACACTTACAAATGTTACAAAGCAGAATGGGCATAGAACAAATTCTTCTTTTATGCAATTTTCCTTGAAAAGCATTAAACACATGGGGAATCTGTGCCATCAAATCCACACTTTGTAAATGGTGAGGAGGGAAAAGTAGCCTTGTACAAACAAAAGCATCAAATGAGAAATCCACAACTTGGGCCAAAGCTGACTTTGGTTTTACTGCCTTTTATGAGGTTTCACTCAACTCTCTAACCGTGTCTGATCTCTGAACTTTGGAAATCTTGGGGAAAGTAATCTAAGTTTGGCCTGATTTGCCTTCAGTAACAAACATTGATGCATAGCTTTGAAATACGACATACATTAGCACCTACACAAACCTTCTATTTTGAGCATATTCCAGTTTTATCAGCAATATGCTTCATGCTACATCACCAAAACCAAAAGAATTTTTCTTAATTTTGTCCAGTAAAACTGGTGGGGTTCCTTAGGAGTGTGAATTCTTTGGCAGGAGTGTAAAAATACACATCTCATTTAATAAGTTCCACTGTCTCATGTCCCATACTCGATATGATGCAGCAGAAAAATCCCACAGTCAAAACTCTAATAATACATTTTAGCATGTTAAACTCCCATGCAGATTCTGTCAGACATCGATTATTAATATGGCCTAATTACGTTAATTGAAGAATATTCTTTCACTGTGAGACCAAGTCTTCCTCCTCTAGAGGAGCTGGTAATACTTCATATGTGTACAGACATGATTGCACAGTGAGCTCTTACGGCTCTACTTAGGAATTGTAGGAAGTATTAAATATCTTCAAAGAGCAGGACTTGAGTGGGACCAGGAAACCAGACCCAGTCCTGTGGAACTCAGTGGGAGCACTGCAATTATGGGACGAGGGTGATTGGGAATTTGCTACTGTAATGCAGTGTAATAGGCACTGACTTTTTCTTCCATATATATTTTGTTTCATGGTTAAGGTGTTGCTAAGAATGTCTTAATTTTAAGGACTTGTCATTAACTATAAATTACCAGTGGTATTCTGGAAGTTACCAGCAGAGGTGTCAAAACTGTCTTGTGGCAGCATCAGCTCTTTGTGCTGTTACACCACCAGGTACAGAGCTCAGTTCTAGCCCAGGATCCAACTGGATATGGAGTGAGGCAGCGTGGTCACCGAGCTGCCATGCAGCACTTCCAGAAATATTAATTACGGTTGTAAACAGGGCTGCAAAATTAGGGATATTGCATCCTCCCTGGGCATTGGATCGGCAGCCCAGCTGTGAAAATCACTTCCAGTCAGCTATCAATTGAGATGGAATGGCCATACAGCTGAATTGCAGTGTTTCCAAAAATGTTAATTAAGAATGGGATGCTGCTGTGAAGTGGCAGCTTTGTGGCCCTTTTGGAGCTGTACTGCAGTTGCTGGAAGTGCTGTGGCATTGCACCACTAAAGCTGGGAGTCTCTTCCTCCTTGCATCACCCACTAAAACAGAACTCCTAGTTAAATCAGAAGACCTTCTTCAGGGCCTGAATCAGCAGTTCAGACATTAATCTTGATGCCAGAAACTCCTTTCCTTTTTTCCCTTCCTTTCTATTCCTGCTTAAATGCAAGCAGCTCCTACAATTAGAAATTAGGGATTGTTTTAGGCCTGAGTTGGATCACTGAGACTTTATCCTAGGTTTGCTCTCGATCTTGCACCCCAATTCTTCAATACAGCCCATTGACAAGTAAGTCTTCTGTAGGTGACTGTATTCAATTAAAGCACCTAATTGCTGATATTGGGGTGCAGAGGAGTAGCATAATTGCCTGAATATTTCCTTAATAGGAAACAATGCAGTAGAACTGTTCAAGCTCATATTCAGTTCTTGGGCAAGAGAGTGATTTATCTCATTGCATTTTTAAAAATAGAGGCCAGTTAATAAACTAAGACATTTTTTATTGAACATGCCTACTACAGAAAATATGTACATGTAGATTCAAATGTATTTGTAAACAAATACAGATCTTTGGATAATTTATTAGTGAATATGTTGAAGTAAAGATGAGACTTCTGTGTTTCAAATATGACCTGCCAAGTATAGTAACTACTCTGAAAACACTTCAGCAATTCATGAATTTCACCTAATGCACTTGAGGATGTGGTAAGTCCTATTTATGGACAGACAGTATGTATACTATTTCTTACTCTGTATTCATTAAGAATATTCTAAAGATGATAGGTGGAAATTGTAGCTAAGGCAGGATTACATTTTAAAGTTTTTATGCTTATATTTTTCTGGATATCATCACTTAAATATCCAAATCTTTAAGTTCAGTGTAGTGAGAACATTGCCTGTTCTACCTGTCATCTTCCTAATTTTATCGGTTTGGCTCCAAAGAATTAGCACAAATATTTGACTTTCACTAAGAATCAAAATAAAAACAAGAAGGCTAAATAGCCACTGAAATCCTGGCATGAAAGGGGGGGGGGGAAGGATTTTTTTTCCACCATTTATTCTGATCAGAAAAGAGCATGTCAATGAAGCTTTGGGGAATGTCATTAGACGAGATTTTCCTGAAAAATTGCTGATAGTTCCAGTTGAATGCAGCCAGAAAAAGCCAATTTTAAGATCTCTGGGGTGGTATAGGATTACGGATTTTTTTTTTTTTTTTCTTGCCCTTTTCACTTTTGGACAGACTGTACGTAAATTCTTTGCTCAAGTCTATATGCAACAGATGGTAACAGCAGAAATAACTGCTTGGTGTTAGATTTTAAACTGGTGCTTAAATGGGTTTGTGGAAGAAAGTGTTGAAACAATGGGATAATTTTACTTAATGAGATCGTTTTTATAAGGAAGAAGTCAGTCATTTAGAGCTGAGCTGCAGGAAAATCTGCACCATCAGCGGGTCTGTGGGAATGAGGCATGGGCATACTTACAGGCTGGGGTAAATGCTAAATATTTAAACTAGTTTAGGCCATGTTTCCTGAAATCAAGCCATTTTTAATTTCTCTGTGTTTTTGTGGGCCCTGGGGGGTGTGGGGACAGTGACCATGGATCAGCCCCTGTAAGGACAAGTCCTGGTGAGTATGCCCCTGGTGCCTTGGTGAATATTTGGAGATGTGCTGTGAAAGAAACCAAAGCTGCAACAAACCAACATTTCCAGAATATAAACAATACCTGGAGAAATAAACCCAAACCTCTGAGAATGAAAGGAGACAAATAAGAAATCTTTATTGTCTTCCCTTTGTTTTGTTTCAGTGATTAAGGAAAAAGGCAGCAATAGTGAATCATTTGAAAGTGGCAAAAGAGGAATTAGTGCATATGTCCTGGAGCTTAAAAACTTTGTAGTATCATATTTTCAGTTTTTCCCTCATTTTTCACATCATTGGCACATCCTGAAGGGCACCCATGAGGTGATGGCAAAGCCTGAGCTTTGGTACACAAATTAATTCCCTTCCCAGTAGCTGATGGAGATGAAATTCAAACTGCAAGGAGGACATGGCAGATAATAAATTTTCAGATAAAATTTCAGTAAACACCATGGTAACAACAAAAGTGGTGGTGATGGTTCACTGGCGGTCTACAGAGACAGCCACTTGCTTTGGAAAAAATTGTTTCAAAAAACAGTTTATGTTGCAAGTTGTAATATACAGCCTTAAATACAGTTTCTCCTATCTGTATGTGCTTTTGCACATTCAGATTCTGTGTGTCATATTTTGCTCCACATACAGTGAGAATTGCACAAATCACACCCACGTACCTTCCAAAGAGAAATGAAAGCTTGTGGATATAACAATACAGGTAATTTTCTTCTTAAATACCAGCTTGTTCTGAAATAACACTTGGCTCACAAAGAAGTTTCAGCATGGAGAGTATTTTTCAGTGCTAACTATCGTTGATAATTATTCCATTCATCACTAATTATTGGCTGTATTATTATTAGAGATTGCTTGTAATTATTATATTAGATAGAGTCAGTGAGAAAGCAATGTACATCAAAAAGTTTACCATCCTGAACAAGTGACTTGTTTGGCTTCAAGTGGTTACTTGTCTTTACTTCTGGTGAGGTTTTTGAATTAATAACTATAGAAGATGATTGGAGCAAAAATGAAGAATTATTCTTGGCTTGGGAAAAAAAGAGACACCAAACAAAAGTTCAGACTCTCAGGAAGGAGCAAAAATATAGTTGTGTAGTCACCATCTGAAAGAGTTCATAATCATAAAGACAAATTCAGAATAGAACTAGTCAAAAGATAATTTGGAAGGATGGTTTTGTTTTTTAAACACCCAAATTTGAAAATTCTTAGACATGTAATTTTTTTTTTTTGAATTGTATAATTAAAAAGGAAAAATATAATTAAAATTTCAAAAATTGCAGGGGGAAAGAGATCACTTTTACAGAAGTTCCACCCACATGCTTTTCTCAGCAGGGCACTACAACGTCTTAACAAGTAAAGTGCAAGATGGAAACATGACATCATTAGGACAGTCTAATTAGCCTGTAATTTGTCCCAGAAAGGTATCTGGTTACCAACTAATTGATGTAAACTGATTAACCCTTTCTCTAACATCCCATTCGCCACTTTTTTTTCTCTTCCATAGAATCTGGTAAGGGTCAGGACTCTGTTGTGCTACACACTGTGCAAACACAAATCAAAAAGACAATCCACACCCCGAAGAGCTTACAACTTACGTGTTGGAGGGGAGGTGATACCTGCACACAAAAAGGATTTAGAATGAATAGCTTAATACCAGTTAGCATGTTTGGCAGTGGTCCTTTCCTAGCAGCAGCTAGGACAGTTCTCAGGGCTTTTACAGACCAAAAAAAGAAAAAAAAAATTAAGAAGGATTTGAAGACATATAATAAGGTGTCTCTATAGATGTTTTCTCCCAAGAGTGAAGGGCAGGATGTGTGACAGTGGAAAGGTGATTGTTTGAAAAAAATATAACAAGTGTGTGCTGGAAGCTGGCATTATTGGCTGCTTGGAGATGAGGTTCAGCTTCCTGACAAAGAAAAAGAGATGATTGGTACATAGGTATTATCTCTGAAGGGCCTTGAATGTGAAGACAAGTAGCTTCTGTTTCATGCAGGTTGGTGGGGGAGGGCAGCAGAGGGATGGGGAGAGAGGGGTGACATAGTCAAAGCAGTGGGCTAGGAAAAGCCCATTTATGGGAATATTCTGAAAGGATACGAGCAGGGCAAGGTTGTGCTTGTCAAAGCTGTGGAGAAAGGTGTTTTGTTAATGATGATTCCATGATGACAAGGCTTTGGCCAGCATGGGCAAGGCTGTGTTTTTGAGAAGTACTTTGAGCAAGGTCATCTTCAAAAGTGAAGGCTGGGGCTGAGGGATGGGCAGGTAGGGATGATGCCCATGGTGAGTAAACAAGAGGTGGTGCTGGGGGAGCCAAGGAGGACACTCAGTGCCCTGTTTGTTACGCTGAAGCTTGAGCTGGTTTCTTGGTTTCTGTGTGGAGGAGCTGGGAAAGGATTTAACTTGGACAGGAGGCACTTCTGGGGTAAACAGAGATCTGTGAGGCATATATCAGTATGAAATCATTGTATTTCCTAGCTGAACTGGCCCAAAGATGAGGGTAAAAAAGAAAAATGGGTCCAAGTGAGAAGGCAACCCCTTCACAGGAAGCTGAGCAGTGTAAGGATAAAGCTAGAGGAGAACATAGAAGGTGGGTGTCAGGATAGTCAAAGAATAGGAAACTAATGAAGAACATCATGGAAAACTGTGTCAAAAGAATCTTGGCAAGACCAAAAGGGTATGGTTGGGGCTTTGACTCAGAGGAGCTGACTGGAGACTGGTTGAAACTGTGTCAATTGAGAGTAAGGGGCAGAAATTAGATTAGGAACAGTTTAGGACAAGATGGAAGGAGAACTGACAGCAGCTATAAACAGCTTGTACAATGAAAATGAGAGGAAGCAGCGATTGGAGAGACAGGAGTGGGCTAGAGTGTGTATGTTTTCGTTTTCAGACGAGAGACGCTACAGCATGCCCATATTGTGGTGGGAAAGAATCAGGAGAAGAAGAGCAGTAGAAAGTCTGACAACTGTGCTGGAGTTGGAGTGCAATCTGATAAGGGAAACTCGGTGCAGCTTCAATGTATCTGGCCCCTACATTAAAATAGCTGCAGGCAGCACATGCTTCTCTGTGTGCTTCAGAATGTGCTTTGTGTAGTACAAAAAAATAAGGATAAGATTCATCGTGTGCCTTGTGCTCCCCTGGCTGTTCTAAGCAAGCAGGGTCTACTTGTGCCATCACAGTAGCAGAGGACTAAACCCTCTCCCCATCACTCTAATTAACAGGGAATCAGCTGGGTATTCTAATGCAGTTGGTAGGTACCAGGTACCAGTTTTGCATTTTTGTCTTAAATTACTTTAAAAAAATTTGCATTTTGAGGTGTTTTTTTTTTTTTTTTTTTTTTCTATAAATGAACTTCTGTCTTCCCTGGAGAAAGCTCTCTGCTGTGCCAAAATAATGTGTCATATTTTTACAGGTAATTAAAAATTTTCATTCAGAAATGTCAGGGCAGTGCTGAAACATCTTCTCTCTCATTTTCTTGCTTTTCATCACACTTTATTTGCGTTTGAAAAGTTTTCTTTGATTCCCTTTATATTATTTTTTTCCAAAATGAAACATTAACTGAAACATCGAAGAGTAACTGAAATGATGCTCTGATTTCTATTTTTTTTCTCTCCTTATATACTTATTTTTATTTTTCCATCTATCTCTCTGGGTTACCTGTACACATTTTAGCGTTTTCAAAGTTTGAATAATGATGCACAAAACACCAGCCAAAGGCTGGAGACCCATCTCCCTGAGCCAGAGGTTACATGCATAAATTCATGTCCATCACGCTCTGAATAAATTCTTTTGTTTATGCAACAGTCTGCGCAAGCACAACACACTTGCAGCTGAGCACCAGTTGGTTTACAGCTTTCTGTGCCATTCTCACTCCTGGGTGGGGGGTTGAGTGCATTGAACCCCACAGCTGGTAAAACCAGTCCAGTGCAAGCCCATTTGCATCTGAAAAGCCCTGGCTCCAAAGGTGCTGTGACTTGCCTTGCACTTGCATGTGGAGGTTGCTAAGCGCAGCCCCTGGTGCACACAGTTTTGTTGTTTTTTGGGGGTTTTTTTGGGGGGTTTTTTTTGGTTTGTTTTTTCTTTTTTTGGTGGCTTGGATGTCGTGAGTGAAAAAATTTAAACAGGGGCTCGGTATGTCTTGAAAGCAAAGGGAAGGGTCCAGTCGATGTCTGTGAGCGGTGGCTCCATTCCTAAACTCCAGAGGGTTTGTCCATGTGCGTTTTCAACGGGGCCACACGTGAATGTGGTTTTTCTGTGTTGTTGGTAGAATTTCCTGGGTCTTCTTGCAAGTAAAAATGACATTTTTTTCTCATGATGAGCAAAGACAGGGTTGACAAGAGGAGCGATCTCCCCTCTCTTTGCGCGGCTTCACAAGGACTGGCTCAATGAGTGAGTTACTCTTGCTTCTGACTCATAGAAATACCAGTGAGAGGAGAGTCATGGTTTAAGGGAGAATATAGCTGTACCCTCATTTTGTAGAATAAGTGCTGTTTTGGTAAACATTTTCTGATCCAGAACTGCTTTTCTCCACTTTCAATAAATGGCAGCTCTACTTTTGAGATTTCGTAAGCAAGCAAAGTTTTGGGAGGATGGAAATGAACCCTTGGGGTTGGTCTGATGGAGGAGCAAGAGGAAGAACCTTTTAGCAGAATTTAGGGTGGTCTGCAGAGGGACAGGCAAAACCCAGTTTCTTACTGGAGTCTGAGAGACATTTCTGGTTTCCCCTGCAATCTCACCCTCCTGTCCAAAACACAAAAGGCCATAACTGAGCACATTTCATGCACAAATACTTCATCAACTCGGTGCCATCCAAGCTATTTCACATCTCCTCCCCTTGCTCCAAACTGATATATGTGGCTCACTACATTTAAAATGAAAAGTCCTCAGACAATTCTAATCATATTGTCAGTCAGATAGTCATCTTCTGAAAGAGGATCCTTCACCTTTAAGAATGCATGTACAATAGTGATATGTAAGCAGCTCAAAGACTCAATACCCCTTTTTTCTGCAAAGCAAGGCTGGGTTAGGAAAAAATCAATATGTTAGAAGTAAAGGTCATACAAGGAAAAGTGACATGAAACAGTCTTCATGAAGGATATTGTTCCCTTAGTTCTGTTTGAAGTTTTCTTTACCCTTGTGCTAGCCTTAGAACAAATATGTTTTGTCCTAAAATAGAAACATATTTTTATCCACCTTTAAAAAAATCCGTATTTTAAATATTTGTCTATTAGGGCATGTTCGTATTTTAGCTTGTTTTGGTTTGTGTCCTGTGGGTGAAGTAATCCTTGGAGAAAAAAATATTGTGTGTCTGCCATCCCGGTGCATTTGTTGGTCAGGGTTCCTTTAGAAATGGAAGTATATAATGCACACAAATGTATTTGCCTATCTTTTTAACAGTTCTCAATTTACTTTTCAAGTGGGCCAGATGCAATACTATAGCTCTTACAAGGGTCAGGAACATCTCCTTATTTCCCCACACTCTGTACTTATTGCTTGGGTATAGTTTTAAAGTAGTCCATGAACCCTTTTCATTCTTGCAACACATTTACCCACAATTAACAATCAAACCATCCTTCCTTCATTCAGGCTCCCATTCTCTCTCTGCCTCATTTTCCCTGCCTCTCTCTTGATCTGCCATTGTGCCGAAAGCTGTTTGTGCCATCGCAATCTGCCCTCCTTACCAGCCACACAAGACTGGGGAGGGGGAGAGAAAAAGCACACAGCATTCAGGCACTGAATAGCAAATTGCTCTTGAGTGTCCTTGCTTTCCCCAGCGCTCCCCCTTCCTTCAGAAGGACAAGGGGGCCCCTGAAAGCAACTATACATTTTGCTTAGTGCACTTGAAAACAAGCGTTTCACACCTGAAGCCTTTCACGGCAGCCCAGAAGCACCCCTTCAAACCACTTAATTGCCAATTGCTTCTGAGCTCGTTGTGAAAGTCCATTATGTCAGGCAGCTCTATGGTGAGTGACAAAGTATGGGGAATGAAAGAGTCCTCCTCGCAGGGCCAGCGCAGCCCTAAAACCCCCAGTTCATTGGTTTGCTCGCTGTTAACAGTTACTGGCCATGGTCAAAGGTATGCCAAAACCTCTGTCTTTATTATTATTAATTTGTTACATGGAAGATGCTGTTTTCCTTATGTTCTCTCTCACATGTGTCTATGTAAAAACATATGAGCAAATTTCAGATGTGCCTGGGGAAGGTATCCTCACACAAACTTCACCTGTACTCGTGGATTTCAGATTGTATCATTGCCACTGTTGTTCTGCTTTTTTTTTCCCCCATTAGGTGAAGTGATAAAAAAAGAAAACAAAAAAGGTATGTGATGATTTTCAAGGTTGAAGCTGGTTTCTTGGATATTAAGAAAAAAAGGATGTAGGCACTCACTTAAAGGAAGAAGGGAGATCAACTTGAATAGATGTAAAATAGGTTAATAAAAAAAGGAAAGAAAGTCTTAGGTTTAGAATTGCTTTCCTTGTGACTGTGATTTTGGTGAGGGCTGGTTAGTGTTTGAACTGAACCAAAGGTGTATCAATATAACTTTATAGAGCAAGGCACGTGTTGCAAATGTTTCCTGTTTCTATTTGAGCGTTTATAATTCATTGGGTTTATGATCCAATTTGGCCTTGTGGACTCAACAGAAAACCTCCTGCTGATTCTCAAAAGTTCTTGATTTAGGACTCTTGCTGCTCACTTTTGTATTCCTACCAGAGATATTCCAGTCAAGTAGTTTACTGAATTGTGAATGAAATTCAGGCTTGTGAGTATTTGCAAAAGTATCAGAGCTGGTTTATTCAAAAGATTGTGGGCATAGTATGAACCTGACTCTAAAAGCATCTTTCTGACCTGTGATGGAATAGGAATAACATCACATGACATGGTGTCAAGTCATGAATAACCAACACACCTCACACTCGGACTGTTAAATACAGCCAGCTGATTACTGAGGAGAGGCAGATCTGAAGAAATCATTTTAATATTTTCTGAATAACAAGTTCAAGAAAAGTGCTCTCTGCATATAGACAATTCATGGGTCAAAAAAGGGGTAGCATTAACTGCTTAAACTGTTCATTATGATCTAATCACGCAGCTCTAATTAACACCTTTTAGTGGATTTTAAAGAAAAACAACATTACATAAACGGATGCAATGTAAACTTGACTAAATAGAGCGCTCTTAAAGACAAGTAAATTCTGAGAAATGGATTTTAGAGTAGTATTAAAACATATGTATAAATATCTACTCAGTTCATGATTACATTAAGTAAGTGCCGTAAAGCAGAATGATCTGGAGATTGAATTCTAAAAAGGCCTCAGGTACAGTTTATGGATTCACAAACTTCTACTCCCTGATGTCCCCAGCAGGCTTTTAAAAAGTCTGGTCAATCTTGCCTTTTGGTTGGCTTTACAAAGATTATTTTCAAGTATGGTGATCTACCAGTTGCTTCAGATAGTTTAATAAGTCTATCGCCAAATGTTTAATGATACACTGATTTTTATTCATTATTAACAGAAATACCCCACTCTTGTCTGTGTATTGCACTACAAAGGCAATAAACAAAATAAATAACTTGGTGAACTTCATTAATAAGAATGTTTCACTAAACTAAGGCCATCAGGTATCCCAAATGGAGCTAGAGCTGATAATATCTACTGAATCTGCTGAGCTACACCTGCTGAAATTCAGGCTACGCTTTTATGACTGTGTGTGTCCTGCTTTGTCAGTTAGAGCTACATTGCTGTTAACACACAAAAAATGTCTATTGAAGCTGACTGGTCATTTAGGAATTTCTTTTACTTTTCTAACAAGCTGTCTATCTTCTAAGTTTATTTTTTTACAAACCTTAGTAGCTCCTTTCACCTGGCATAAATTCCGCTGTGCACCATTTGGCACAAACATTCAAAGTGTCCAGTGCAGTGGCATGACAGAAGCAAATGTGTAAAATGTTGGTCTTAAAGATTTGGTATTTTCAAGAAAAATACTGAGTTTCATAAAGAAATAATTGAGAAACTTCTCCAGGACCTCTCTTGGAAAAGTCCCGTCTATTTTCAAGGTGTAAATCACAGGACACAAAATGTGTTTTCTCTAAGCAGAGATGACTTCTCAGCATTATCTTCCTTTGCTGCAAGACCACACATTCATCCCTCCTTTTCATCATACTCTTTACAGCAATTAGACATTTTCCTATATATTTCACACCGCTATGTAATTTCTTCTGACAGCTCATCAGCCTCTTTGACTCATGACCTGTAATGGCATCCTTGTTTTTTGAGATGTTTGTTTATTTTTTCCCCTCACCAGAAGATGTGAGCACATATTATCATAGATGCATAAGGCCTATCAGTCATTTTTTTTCAGGAGATATCCAGTAATAGAGCAATACTGTTCCCTCTCCACCCACTTGTGATTTTTTTTCTTACCAATTTCCCTCAACTCCCTGAAAATAGCAGGTGCTTCTCTTCATTCACCTCCACTTCATCCAGCCCATCTGTCTGATTCTTCTATGAGAAAGATTAATGGGACATAACTCACTTCATCTCATGGTTTTAACAGATCAGGGCGGAGGGGTAGGTGGAAATTCTATCCAATTTTAGATGGATGTTTCATGATGAAGACCTGATGATGATATCGCAGCAGTAAATTTGGGATCTTTCAGAGTGTTGGTCTGTTTCCAAAATATTTCACAAGCTTGTGTTTTGAATGTCACCATAAGTAAGTTGCTCTCTACCCATCCATCTCAAAAGCCATCACTACTGTACCAATTAGATGCCTTAAGTGTAGTTGTGATAATTCTGCTTTAGCTTCATAAAGCTAAATACACATTGATCCCTCACTTACTCTGCATTCCCCTGCAGGATCAATCTTGCAGGAGTGTTTGGAGGGGTCACAGGATTTGTTTGCTTGAAACATATTTTCAAGTAGCCCTTAAAAAAAACCCTTTCCCCCTTCTTGTATACCTCTGTCTGTTTTCTCTCCTATCGTAAACCTTGCCATGCAAGTAGTCTGTTTTGTTGTTGCTGTTAAATTTTATGACTTTGTATTGAGCACTACTCTGCTCTGAGTGTGGTCCTTCAGAAAGAAGCAGAAGTGCAGGGTAGGAAGATGCCTCTGTGTATCCAGTGTGACACACCCTGACACCTGTTACTGCCCACGTCCACACCCAGCCTCTCCTAGAGGTCTGTACTGGTATTTTAGTGTTGGGCAATGGGCTGTTATTTCCTGTCCCATTCTAGTAGAGGCATAGCAAAAGAAATAGCTCCTTGTCCCCAGGAGCAAACTGCTTGATTTCTACTTTTTGTGCAAGTTTGCAGCATTCACCTGTATCAGACCTAGGTCAAATGGCTCATTCTGGAGCTGGTACTTTGCCTTCTCTTGGGGCATCTGTGACTGCTACTAAAGGTGGCAGCTTCACATGTTAATGTGAATTCTTGCAGAGCTTTGATTTGCCTAGAAAGGTGAATATGGTTGCATGTAAACATAATGCCTTTGAAAGGATAGAGAGTGTGCAACCACACACTTTTAAAGCTGTAATGACCAAAAGTGCATCTTGAAGGTATGGCTGGTTTTCCACCTCACTGAGAACTTAGCCCTAAAAATCTCCTGTGTGAGAGTTTGCAGCCACAAAGTGTAATTTTTTATTCTACACTTTCCACCAGTTTGGCTTACAAAGAAGAAAATGGTCTCTCTATATATGCTCTGCAACCTTTTGAAATCCTCTTTGCTCTTTTGAGTATTGCCCAGAGTGTAAATGAATGCGAAATTTGGCTTTAATACTTCAAATCTGTTCACATCCACAAGGCTTGTCATCTTTGTGCCACATTGTACAAGAAAGCTGCCCTACAAGAGCATTACACAGCCTCACCAAAGAGAATCCCCAGGGTAGTTCAATATCTGCACAGAGACAGATGGATTGGTTGTAGTCTGTGATGCCAAACCAGTGTCTCCAATAATTTTTGATTTATCATAGCAAGCACTCCTCAGATGAAGGGAATCAGCAGCTACCTGAAGGCTTCCTCTCCTCTAAGACTGTTCTGCATCATTCCAATAAGGCTGAGAGATTTCTGTCTCTACCTCTGGTTCCAAACACACATCTGTTTTTTTCCTCTGAGATCTTCCAGAGATGTTCTTAGTCCTGTAGTCTTCTGTCCAAATATATGTTTTCCTTCAGACTGCTAATCACAGCATAGCCGTACGCTGATTTTCTTCAGTATGTGGACAAAGGTTTGAGACTTTTGCTCTGCATGGGAAGAGAAAAACTTCAGCATAAAGCTTTGTTATTTATTAAAATATTCAACCTCTTTGGATCCTCTGCTTTTAAAAAGTAAATAATGGGGAATGAAGCACTCTTGCAAAGTAGGTGTCAGGGAAACAGGATTCACTTCACTAGGAAGCAACTGGTGATGACAGTGTGCTATATCTGTCTTTGCAACTCTTAAATTCTCCTTAAGCTGGCTCTTGAAGCAAAGCACATGCTGCTTACAATGTGCACAGTGCACTGTGTACTTTGATTTTCTCTTATTTCTCTATTAGAAAAGAAAACAGGCTCTGAATCTTGCCAGTAGACACACAGCTTGGAAATTCCAGCAGTTCCCTCTTGTCACTTCTCTGTGCAATGGAGGGTGGTGCTTGCTGGTCCTGTCCAAGTGGCAGATGTGGAAGTTCCTTAAAAGTGAAAGCCAACAAGCTCGAGCAGAAAAATTCTGAACATTGGACACATGAAACACGCTAGAAATTGTCTCATGTTCAAAGGTCTCAGTACCGATAATGTAAATAGAAAATATTAATTCACTAAAATACTAAATAGTACTTCTGATACCCTGACAAGAACACAAAGTTTTCTTCCTTTGGTAAACCTTCTGATCTAGACCAGTGTTAGAAAACCTGCATTTTAAATCAGCATATCATGATATTAAGGGACAGCAGCACATGCTGTGCTGCTATTGGGATCTAGACCAACTTCCTTAGGGTATAGAATAAAGTTAAGGTGCCCGTGAGCATCAGTTTTCAGATTAAAAATGTGTATTTTGGAGGGTGATGGTTTTGTCAGCAAAGCTATCAAACATTACAGGTAAACATACCTGAGTCATGTGCAATCAGTTTATTTAGAGATACAAAAAATAAATAAAAATTACAGCCTATTTCTGCATCCATGAATTAAATGGATTTTTTTAGCATTCTCCAGTGAAAGGGTAAATGCTTGCTGTAAAGAGTTTGGTTGAACAGATTTGTAATAATTAAAAATTTTAACTTTTAACGATAAAACAAAAATAAAGATTTAGGGTATTGAAGTTGTACTGGTTGATTTACTGAAGTTGGTACCAGGCCATTCTGTGGCCATAATGTGTGTTGCAAGTGAAATTCTGAAACTTCTCAGTGTTAATTTCTCTCTATATAGTACTTTATAAAAAAAATATTCCTCCAGTTTTTGTGTGGGCAGAGGTCTTGAAAGTCCCTGATGGAAATTTTTGCTCTAGAATACTGTTAGCATCAGGTGGCTCTTAATTATGAGCACAAGATTTTAAATCTCTGATTTAACAAAACACCTCCTCCAGAGATTCAATAATGCTCCAAAATAAGTGCAGCATATTCTGTATTTGTTCCATTAGGAGACAAGCACTGAGTTTAAGGTAAAAGTGAACAAATACAGAGTATATAAGTTTTATGGAAAGGACTTATGATTTGAAAGAAAACCTTAGCAAAACCTTGGGAGGTGGTTTTAGTTTATTGTCTCAGGATATTGTGCTTTTTCACAGTCTGGTCAAATCCAGATGAATGCAAATGAGGTGTTTGGTTATTTGTTATCTCAGGATAGGTGATCAGCCTGTGCTTCCAGTCGTGGTCATCTAAAACTGAACATTCCCATGAAAGTTTGCTGGAAAGTGCAGGGACTGGCTATTTAAAAAGGCCAAGGGATGCCTGTGAGGAGAGGGATTTGTATAGGGCTGTGTTGCTTCTCACACTTGTAATGTACAGCAGAGAGATTTTGTTAATATAGAAATCCTGAAATTTGTCCATTTGCTGTAACTCTCTAGTTTTATTTTGAAAGCTCAGAGTTTAACATACTAAAATTTATAACATAAAAAATGTTTCTTCCTGAGGCAGTATCCTTGTTAACAAAATTCAGCTTAAACTTGGTCTGAGATTTTTGCTCCATTTTTGTATCAAAACATTTGATTCTCATAGAAGCTTGGTCATTTGTGCCACTCAACAAGATGATTTTGGTTTCCTATATGGAAAACTACAGGTCTGTAATTTAAACTCAGATTGTTGTCTCGTGTGAACATTAGGAAATATGGGTCTGCTGCCTATGGAAGGAGCAGTGAAACTCATCAGATGTTTTAAATCACCACACAATTGGTGATTAAAATGTTTGGAAGAACTACAAGGAGAAGAGGAATCAGAGCTAAAATTGTGCAAAACTATTTAAAGCAGGGGAAGGGTGTCAAGAAAGGAGTAGAGGATATTTTCCTGGGAATATCTGTTTTGAGCATGAAATTCTTGGTCAAGTGCATACATAAATTATCTTTTTCTTCATTCTCCACCCACCTTTTTTCCTTTTTTTTCTTTTTTTTTTCCTTTATTTATTTATTTTTTTTAAATCTGCCTTTGACTGCTGCAATCTGTGTTGCTCAGTATTCCTGACCTACGCAGCAGCTCAGGAGTGGTGGAATAAGTTCTTAATGTTCTACAGAGGAAAATTTAATCAGCAAAAATAATTGTCTTGCTTCCTCTCCTTCAGTGGAGAGAAAAAAAGGGGGACTCTGCATGCATGACAGAACATGCGTGGACCACCAGAAAAGCGTGGTGAGGTTGGAAGGTGTTAGGGCTCTTTTTTAGAACAATCTGATCAGAAGGCAAATGTCTAAAGGGAAAAGGAATCCGAAAAGAGTGTTGAAGTGCCAGAATGCACCAGCTAATAACTTTAAATAGTTCATTGAGTCTTCCGGAATTTTTTTTGTTCTTCTTCGGGAATAATCTGCTTACATCGTTAAGACCTCAGCTAAGCTCAGTAACACAAATTACCAGATGTTGTATCCCCTAGTTTTTTCCATCAAAAGACCAACCACCAAGCTTGTTGAAAGAGAGAGGTCATTGTCCTTCCCTGGCAAAAAAACTATTTTTGCAACTCCTAAGAAATGAAATGAGAATACCTTTCAGCTGTAGAGGGGATCCTATCTCCTGATTCTTCCAAGTTTCTCTGTTTTGCTTTGTTATTTTCTAATAATACACTCATGTGTAAGCTAATAATGTGAACAGAGGGAAAATGAAGAGTTTAAAAAAAAAAAAAAAGACAGAATGAATTAGGGCAATTGAGGTCGCTCTCTTTCATTTTTGCTGGAAGGATTTTAGCCCTAGTTTTTACCTTATCGCTTATTACACAATTTATGATAAAATGAGATGTGATTCCATTCTTATTGTTGTGCTATAGCCTATTGAACATGCATATATAGAATTCATTTCAAATTTAAACACTATCTTAATTATAAATTGAATAAAATGGACAACCTATCAGATTCCCTAAATTGCATTCTAACAAATAATTTCATTTTCCATTACTTTTCCACCAATGATATACTGGGCATAACAATGTTGAGTATACACCCTGTTCTTCTACTTTAATTGTGCCAGAGATTTTGCTGTGTGACAACTGTTTCTCTGTGGGCATGTCTGTTGCTTGCCATTTGTTCCACAAACTGGGTTTTTTAGATATTTCAGCGAGGTTATAGAGAACCTGAGAAAATACTTGTACAAATTTTATTTTGCTTCATCTTTTAAGTCTTATTCTACTCCAGGCACAATTCATAGCTTGTAGTTTGACATGCACCGCTTGGTTTGAACTAGGTTATTCAGTTTGAAAATATATGTACAGCCCAGATTCCATAAGGATTTTTAAGGTATGAGGTCACAATGTGGTCCATATCTCATCTGGAATTTTGAAAGATAGTAGCAAAACAGATCTGACAAAATAACTGGCATCTGTTCATCACTCTGCATTTTCTAACATAATTTGGAATCTAGATATTTTCTATACTAAATTAGCCTGGTAGTATTAAAAAATATATATTAAAAAGGTATTAAAAGGTTTACAGATGTTTTCTACTAACTTTTGGGAAGTATTTAAGAATTAGGATGTGGAAAAATTACAGTAAGGCATAAAACCACCAAAAATGATAGCAACAGGAAAAAAGACAGGGATGTCTGTTAGTAGCTTTATAAGACCCATGACTTTTTAATTCTCTGTGTTAAGCCTCTGTTCAGATTTTAACTCAAGTTTACCAAGAAATTCCATTACAATATCCCAAACATTTCAGCGATAGAACATATAAAAGATTTGATTTCTTTTTAATCATGTTGTTTATGCTTCCTAAATAAACTTCTGTATGATTTAAGATTTCAAATCAAGCCAAAAGTAGACTTTTTTTATACCTGGCAAAAGACTGATTGTATTTAAAAATAGCCAAACATCTGCTTTTTTAAACATGCTGTTCATATTTAGATTTTAGTTGTTTTGGCTTCGAAAACAAATGGGCCTCTGAACTCTGATTTCTCATGGGATTTCTGAAAAGTTGTTTTACNAGTATATATATATATTTAATTTGAATTCCTTCAGCTTTTTCATATCGTAAATTACTCAGTTCCATGTGGTGCTTACACTGGCAAGAATAAATAAGCAAAATACTTGTTGCATCCCAAAGGATATTTCTCCCCTCCCGCAGTTTGCAAATAGGGCACAAACTCTGAGCGCCTGAGAAATTCTAGGAACAAGTTGAAGTATCCCAGCACTGTGGCAGCCGCTGAGCTGTACACACAATACTTCTCCCTTTAATATTTTTGTACTTTACGAGTTTTTCTCCACGACAAAACCTGCAGTTTTTTAGCCATTTCCCCCCTGGATGAAATGATTTGCTATCACCGTAACTCGATCTGTTATCTCCCAAATAGTTTCAACCCTGTTAATGTTTAACTGTACTTTTTTTCTTTTCTTTTATTTTTTTTTTTTTTTTTCCTCCCCCCTACTCCTTATCAGGCTCTCGGCAGCATTTGTGATTCATAGCAGTCATCAAAGTGATAATAAACTCATTCACAATACTAACAAACACGGGGCTCCCAGTTATTTACGAGGCAAATTCACAGCGATGCCGGGCAGTGGAACAGGGGAGAATCAAGATGGTGTTGATTGATAAATTGACAGGTTAATTTACAAGTGGATAATAGGAGTTAGACCCAGAGGGAGCGCCAGCAGCCCCGGCTCTAGCTTGGTTGCACTGCCATCTGTCTTGTGCCTGGGAATCTGCAGGAGCGGTTCCACAGCTCCCGAAATCCAGGACAAAACCCCTGTTTGCGGCACATTTAATTCTCTGTCTCGCACAGAACTGATCCCCCTCCGGGCAGGTGACCTGAGCCTCCAGAAATGCCACCACCCGCTCAAATTACTCAAAGTTACTCCAAATACTTGATTTTTCTCATGTCCTGGAGTACTTTTGCTTGGCTTTTAATCCAGAAAAGAGAAATATTTTTGTAGGTCGTAATAGTAGATACGATTGTCTGCCGCTCGCATTGTTCAAAAAGTTATTATGTTGTTTTGTATTTCATATTCACCATTTCATATTCATATTTGTTTTTAAGCCAGCAAATGAAATAAAACTAACTTTTAACCTATCTTATTATTACCTTACTTTTCTTTCTCAAAATATATGTATTCAGTGTTCCAACTGGCCGGCAGGATCTTAACTTTGTAGCCAGACATTTCTTCTATTTAGTTGGGAACACTGAATAAGTTCTGTGAGTCGCCTCATTTTTGTAATCCCTAGGAGCCATTTTTATGGCAATCAATCACTGTTTTTATGTCATTAAGCATTTAGCTAAACTGGTTGTTGGCTTCCCCACAATGACCTGAAATTTCATGGAATTCAAGATCAAGGAGCAGTTGCCATCATATGTCTTTGAAGTTAATATGTTCCAGTCTTGCATTTTAGCATTATGAAAGTTTGATTGGGAAAATAAAAGGGGTGGTCAGAAATAGAGTTTTCTTTTTGCAGTAAGTGTTAAACGGTGAGGAAAGCGTTTTGTTTAAAATACTTGGGATGTTTCTGCTGTGGTTGCTGAAGTTCATCAGCTGCTCTGTCCTTGCAGCTCAGAACTGGATCTCAGCATCTGGGCAATGGGATGTGCTCCTGTCATTAGCCTGTGTTACACTTACTGCATGCCAAACTCTGGGAATGTGGGTTCTGCAATTCCCAGGGAGAACGGGGATCCTGGCTTTTCCATTTGCAGCTCAGGGTCTGAATGGGTACGAAACACAGCACCTGAGTGGCTGCTGATTTTGTTTCCTCTTAAACTGTTATTAAATTCAGGGATACCTAGCACGCCTCTTGGATGTGGGATTCTCTTCCCAGTTGTTCCTGGAGCCCCAGTGGAGAGGAGTGGATGCTCTGGTGGGCTTGCCCAGAATGTTAATTGTGTCTGGTGCACAGGCACGATTTGTAATGCTCCAAATGAAGTTGTGAAGGCATTCAGGGACAAATCCTTTCCTCCACGCCTTGCCCAAACGTGGATGCTTGGTGTGGGGAATTCTGTGGGGAGCAGGGGAAGGAATAAACCTCCCTTGCATGGCTTGGCTGTGCTCTCCAAGCTCCCACCTCTGGGGGTTTGCCTGTCTGTCACGGGTGGATCTGCACAGGAACAGGGACCACTGCTCACCCCATCCAGCTGTCAGCAACGAGGACCCCTACAACATCAGAGAAACCTGTCCTGGTAAAAACTACAGTGAGATTGTGTTGTTTTCTGATGCTCTGCTGATCTGCAAAGTGCTCTCCCAGTTGTGGGAAGGCACCTGAGCTTTTCAGGGACTGCATCTGTAGGAAAACTAAAACACTTTAACTAAAAAAAAAAAAAGAAGCCACCCAGACTGCAGAGATGAAACCTAGTATTTCCTATGTACAAAATCAGCAACCAAAGTTGTAAAAAGAGAACAAAAGCACAGGGAAGTTGGGCTCTTACAGGAAGAAACTTTAAAATCAAACAATTTTCTAGCCTTTACTGAGGAATTAGGAAGATATTACTGGTATTTATAATTAAATACTGCAGCTGAATTTAGCAGTCTATCTCATCCTGGCTACCATTGCAACTGGGCAGTTTTTCTTAACTAATTTGGGGTAATTTTTCTGTGCAGTTGTTGTTTGATAGAAGAGATTATTTGCTTGTTGCACAGAGTTGTTTAGTTATGGGAACAAAAACCTTTACCTGCCTGGGAAGACAAATACTCTCTTATTTTACTTAGATATTTTTTTTTAATTGTTTAATAAAAGAGCCAAGATAATCTTGAAGCCTGGTCTTGAGAAACAGGAGCAGAGTTTTAAAGCAGCAGGTGGGATGAGGGTGCAACATGATAGGACTTTATGAAAATTGGTGGGAATTATCTGATCCACTCCTCTACCTGATGGGCTTTGCTGATTTCCAGTATGAATTCAGTGCCCTCTTCACCTGTTTTATACTGATTTGGGGCCATTTATCTTGTGGTAGCAGTCTGTTGTGGTATTGAACTGATTTAACTGGGTTTTTTCCCCATGTCTTTGCTTTCTTCTGAGCCATCTGGACAGTGACAGGTTTGCAGACTCATAGATTACAATAGTAATTACTCTTAGAAATTAATTTTAAAACATTCTGATAAATTTTTTTTTTTTTGCAAACATTGAGTAACGATAAGAATGTAGTAGGGTGGTGTTTGACCCTAATTTTTTATGATAGGGTGTGAGAACTATGGATGTCTAAAAAAATATGTGTGTGTGTGTATATACAGATGTGTAAATGTTACCAATTTCCACAAAAGTTCAGGCGGCTTTTTTTTTTGTTTGTTTTGTTTTTTTAATGCTGCAGCATAGGGCTACAAATAACACGAAAAAAAAGAAGGTGCAGATGCATTTAAACCCCTCTCTTTCCTGGACACACATAACCATAGCAAACGACAGGTGAGTTACAAGCAGAGAATATTTAGACTCATTGATTTTCATTATTACTTCTTTCTCATTCCATATGTCACATCAAAGCATGGTGGTATTCTGTTTGGAAAGGAGATCAATGCCAGGAGATCGGACTGATCCTTGCTATTCACAAGGAGCTTCCAAATTCAGTGGGTGACATAGGATAAAAGTGACCCTGGATTTGCTGTGGCTGTTTTCTTTAAGTTTAGCCAGACAGACTGCACAAAGAGATGGGGGGGAAAAAAAGAGCATAGATTCTGGCTTTGTACAAAAACTGTTCGCTTAATTGAAGCTTATTTAAAAACTTAGATATTCTTTTCAACTACAATGCTGGAAGATTGTCTTGACTTCTCTTTATTATTCTGAATCATTTCAAGTAAAAGTGCACATCTCTCTTCAGTAAATGTATTTTATGAATCAATCCATGCAAATAATGCTTTCTTCAATTGTACACTTCCTAAAATAACATGTTGACATCAAATCATCCTGTTTTGAAGAGTTTGTAATAATAAATAATAATCAATGCTGCAGACTGAAGGATGCATCAATTATATTTATTTTACCCACAGTAGAGACTCTCTCGGTTGTACATTTTTCTCCAATAATTTTGCACATTTTATTGTAAAGTGTACTTCAGTCTAATTGGCAATGTGGCTACTGACTGCTGATTGAGACAAAATTACACTTTGCCTGAAACAAAAAATTGAGTTCTATTATGTGAAATCTAAAATATTGCTGTAGGCTTGCAGAATCATACTAGAATGTGGTTTAGCAGGGACAAAAGAGAATTGAAGAAAAGGTAGTATAAAGAAATAGAACTTGATGTGAAAAAAATAAAAAAGAAAATGTTGCTTGAGATCGAATTCAAATTACAAGGGAAGTAAATTTGGAGATTATCAAGCCTAGTTTGGAGATTTTGAAAGAACCTGAAATGAAATAGTTTTTTGGAGCAATCCTCAGGCTACTTTAGTGACCAGGGCATTTTTAAAATCTTTGTTATGAATATGTGAGAATGAGTGAAAATTTTAGGCTATTTAGGATATAGTAATTATATTATTATATAATAATAAATGACAGAACTAGTGTTTTGTGGAGTTGTTGGCTCTTGTCCGAGTTAAGTATGAATTGAATATGATTTTACAGAAAAGAAGGCTGCAGCTTTAATGGCTGTGTCCTCAATTATGAAGATTTCTGGGGACCTTTTGAGGGGAGGAAAGATCACAGATGTCACCAGAACTGAAAAAAAGATATTTGCTTTCAGAGAGTATAACATTCCCCTCCAGTCTCTGTCCTATTTTGAGCCTTTAAGAAGTAGTATTTGAGCCCATGGGGAGAGGCTGCTTGCTAACTTGTAATTTCATATGATTTGAAATGTGGCACCTGCTGGCCTCCTATGTGGGATCACTTAGGAGAAACAGCAACTATCTGTAAGACTGGGTTGTCTAGCCAGTTATCTTGAGCTAAAAATCCCTTTTCACATTTGTCTTACATAGCATTGCATAGGTAGGGGGTTATTTTAGTATTGGCTGCCAATATGTAGATGGAATTTTGGTAAATCTGTTCTTTACTTTGGGGAAGTCAGAGTTCCTGGAGTCTCTTATTCAACTAAAGCAAAGTGTTAGAGATAAGTACCAGATCATAACATTATCTGCTTAGCTCTGTGCAGCAGTGGGCTAAGGTAAGGAGGATGCAAAACAAGTTATCAAATCAGACAAAGGGACCTAATTAAAACATGATTGCTGAGGTCTACAAAAAATACAATTAAGTTGTAAGCTAAAGAAAATGAGGTGGCAAAGTTAATGTATTTGCCATTTATCTCGTGAGATCTCAGTTCAAAGACTCACTTTCAAATCCTACAGGATCAGCTCTTTCAGATCCTACAGCAGTCCAATAGATTTAAAATTAGATTGGACTCATGCAAAGATATAATGTGTGAATGTAACAAAGCCACTGAAAATAAAAATAGCACGCTGGCTGTCAGTGCTGAACATCCTCCCAGGATGCAGCATTCAGCGTTGCCTCATGTAGACAGAATAAAATTGAAACAAGGAGATCAAGGAAATCCAGGTGCAAATCACACTTCAAGTTATTCAAGTGAAATTCTGGCATCAGAGCCCAAACTTTGTATAAAAGAACTTTAGTTTTCTTGATACATGCCCCCAGTTTAAGTAGCCAAAAGATGAGTGTTGCAGCTGATTTATTAGTTAGTGTATTGGTGTATTATTTTATTTCGTCAGTATCTTGAAGGTTAATTAATATTTTTCCTTAATTTGAAAAAAAAATATTTATTTATTGCTGAATTGCAGGTCAAGAAGGGAGACTGTAGTTATAGGAGGAAAAAAGTGGGATCTAAATCTATGAGTCCAAAATTCAGGTCTGTCACCATTTCCTATGTGCCAAGACATGTGGCCTTCCTGTCCCTGGAATTCCCAAGTGATAAAAATGAGGATGTGATTGAACCATGTTATCTGGATCTTCTGAGCTGGGGACAAAAGCATCTTACTCTGTCTTACTCGAGCAATCTGGAGCACAGCAATTATTCCAGCCATCTCCTGGCATGTTTCTGTGGTCAGGCTGAGGTTGGTTTGGGCTTGTGGCTGCGAAGGTGACACACTTGTCACCTACTGAATCCTTGTGTCCAGCAGCTCACAGCCTGCTGCTGTGAGGCTCACAGTGCTCATGGGGTGGGGGTAGGTATTTGGCAATTAATGTACATCACTTTTTCTGTGATGTTTGCCCTGGTGAGAAACTGGGCAGAACATAAGTCAAGGCAGAAAATATTTCTTTCATGAAAGTGAAGATGACCCCCCTTCCTCCTCTAAAAGATTGGCCCTATTCCAGTTCTTTTATTTTATTCTTCCTATTATTTTTTGACAGTCTGTGTATGGAGATATTTCTTGCCAAGATGAAAGTCACTCTCTCGTGCTTGCAGTGCTCTGTCAGTTCTTTTTAAGGAGTTGAGTGCACTGTGAGTTAGTAGGAACAATGAACCTCACTTATTCTTGCAGCTATCTGCAAAAACTTACTTAATATTATTTTGTGGAACAAAATTAGAAGTTTTGGGTTACCTTCCCCAATTTGTTGGCACCGTGGCTAGGCACAATATTTAAGGCTGTATATCATGAATATGTGAAAATTAATGAATAATCCCCAGAAACCTTGGTATACCTGAGTCTTCCTACGGTAGTAGCAGAACTGGTTGTAGATTAAAAAAATAGCTGTCTGTCAGACCTCATGTGGGGCAGAGGTGAGAGAACCACAGGCTGTGGTGTGGTGTCCTACTTTCCCACTCCCCCAGCTCACGTTTCAATGGAAAGTGAGATTTGCATTCTTCTGCCCAGCACCGTGCAGCTCCGGTGGGGAATTAATTCCTTACCCCTGTACAGCCTCCATTCTGATGCACTCAAACCTAAAAGGGGAATTTTCCTCGTGAGTGACCTTGCACTTTTGCTCCTGTTGCCTAGAGGACAGCGAGATCAGTGAGCAATGCTGGATGACACACACCACACTCCTGCTCCTCACTGCCCCTGCACCCCAGTCACTACAGATTGTAGCACCACGTGTCCCTAATCAGAGATAAAAATAAATCCAGAACTGGGAGGTGAGTAGGCTCCTTCTGTTGCCTTCAGATAGCCCCACTCTGAGATGCTGAACAAGCAGGGGGAAAGTGCATCAGGCATCTGCAGAGGCTGCTGAAGTTGGGAGACTGGTATTTCAGCTAGGCTATTGTCTTGGAATTCTAGTGGATATTTGTTATTCCTATAGTTTACTATGCTTGTTGTGCATGAAATAAATTAAAACAAAGCACCATGTTACTACAGCTAGAAAGAAAAGCCGTGAATTGAGCTAAAAAAAGCTCTGAACTACTTGAGGCAGGGCAAGAGGCAAAAGCAGGGGTACGTTCTGTTGTTTCCTTTGGAGAGAGCTGAAGGCAAAGGGGAAATTTAGTGGCTGTTCCTTGTGGCACAAAATCATCCCTGACTTTTTGTAGAACAGAGGCATATGAGTGTCAAACACATACCGTGGATCCACAAAGGTGTCTCCTGACCTGCCTGCCTGCTTGATGTGCATGTCATGACTGTAATTTTGTCATGGTAAAAATGTCAGAAGTCATGGAAACCTAGTGAAAATTAAAGAGGGAAAAGTCACTGGCAAGTTTTGAAGTAATCAAGTCATCCTTGCAGATCTGGATTGCTCTAATCTAATTTTCTTAAGGTCTTAAGGGGTGACTTATGCACCTTCTATTTAGGCAGTACGTAACCCTTACCTCTCAGAACCCTGGTGTGCACGGGGGCCTTTAGGAATCTCTCTGTTGTGCTGTGTGAAATCCCTGTGTTAGGGTCAGGTTGTCGTGTTCCAGTTAAACTCGTGGTACTGTCACAATGTGTGACAGTAGATCATTAGTCTCCAGCCATATCTTCCTTAGGTGTACTCCTAAATTGTATCTGTCTTCTAGTTGGGGAAATACAGGGTTGTGGATTGTTGTCTGGTTTGTTTTTTAAACAAATCTAGGAGTAATTTTTTATACTCCTCCTCAGCATCCGTTGATTTTTTGGTTTTTATTTATCATAAAGGCTGTGAATAAGATCAAATGCATAATGCAAGCTGTGTGGCAAAAAGAAAGCAGTGGGCTGTGACCCTCTGTGTAAAATCTCTGTATCTCCTTGTGAACCAAAAAGCTGTCTCGTGTGATGCATCCTTGATCTTCAAACACGTCCCTAAAGCTATTAGCCAGGCTGAATTACTTCTTAACTTGTAGCATATACTATCTTAACAGGCCATTTTTAGGCTAGCACACATTAAAGCCTCCCTTCAGCAGCCTTGTCTGAAGCAAACTGGCCGTTTTTCAGGTTCAGGTCAGATCACATCAATCTCCCCTGCCAAGGTGCCCCCAGCTCCCTTTCCCTGGTGCCCTGCAGCTCCTCCTGCGTGGGAGATCAGGTGGCAGCTGAGCTGGCAGCACAGGGCTGCAAACCCAGGCTGGCTCCCAGCTCCCCCATTAGTGGTGCCCTGCACAGGGCTGGGGTTTGCTGCTCTCAGGGAGAGCCCAGGGAAATTGTTTGTGCCAGCTCCCCGAGCTCAGAGGGCTGCAGGCTCTGGTGTAACTAATAGGGAGGGCTGGAAGCAATGGGAGATCTGAACGTAGAGACACAGCCCGGGGCCTGAGCCAGTCGCCTGTCACTACTGCTCCTCCTCATCCTGCTCCTGGGAAGATGCAGTGGATTCTGCAGCCCTGAGTGAGCAGACCCCCTGTTCTGCAGCTGTGGCTGCAGTGGAGGCAGTGGCAAAAAGGTTGCTAATGATAAAATGTGTGTTGAAGACAAGGGAAAGGACATGTGGAGAGTGACCTTGAAAGCTGGGGATGGGAAAGTGCCAAGGGAAGGGACAGCAAACAGGTTTTGCTGCACCAGAGTGCCCAGAGATGTGTAGTATGTCCTGTGTGTGACACAGAAAACAGCAGCAGAGCTGAAGTGTTCCCAGACCATCCTGTGATGGAAAGGAACCTGTTCAGTTTCCCTGAGAAGGCTCAGCTTTGCAAAGACTGGGAAACACAACCCTAGATGGATTTCGACAAGAGTGTTTTTGCACAGCTGGGCAGAGCAGCCTTTGCTCAGCTTTGAGCAGTCCTGTGATAACCAACTATGTGAACATCCAGTGCCAGACCAAGCTAGGTAGAATACTGAGAATAACTCTGGTTTGCTTTTTCTCCATAGGTATTTGTAAATCTGATCCTGTCATCTGTTCAAAGTAGATTCTGTAAAATGATAACTTGTACCAAAATAATTAACAAGCAGCTAGATGAATATTTACAGTTCATACACTGATTGAATATGAATATTCTTCTATCAGGAAAGTGTTCTCTGGTACCTGTTTGCCAATTGACTGTACCTCTGTGTCCTCTGGATAAGAAAAAATGATGGGTTTGGGGTAGTGATATTTGTATTTTGAATGTGAACATTACATTTCTTCCTAATTTGTCAAAACAAGAAAGAAAAGCCTAAGTAACCTTTCACTATAGAAATAATTTTTTTTGCTGGTGTAGGTAATATAATTATAGTTTAATTATCTACACATGCATTCAGTGCTTCACTGTATTTACACAGAGAGTTCACTTTGCTTATGATAGTTATGGACTAGTTTAAAGCTACTACTCGGTGGAGTTAGTGCTGATTAACACCGATGTAACCGAATAAAATCACAATTCTCTAATAGATTTAATTCAGCAAATTAGTTTGGTTTTGAAAACCCTTTCAAGATCTGCTTATGTGGAGTGATTGCCATCCATCTGACTTGAAATCTGTGTATCTCTTCCTCATCCCTCTCTCTCCTCTTCCCATCCCTTTCTCCCACTTCTGGTAGTTGTAAAGTGGTACCTATGACCAGCTCTGACTCTGAAGGAGTCAAAAATGAGTCAGAAGTTCTGAGTTCTTGCTCTTCTCTTTTCTTAACTTTCCCCCTTCAGAAAGTTGATTTCATTGTCGTGTAGGAACCTTCTGTTCAAACAGAAGGACGTCAGCTCTGCATTTTTACACTTTTCCCTAATCGTTAGTCTGAGTTACAGATGCAAGGGGTTTGTGTGCCAAGGAAAAGAGACTGATTCAGTCCTTGGTATTTCGTGCTCTTCTTGCAGATCACTCTGTCTCTTATGTTCCTGTAGGTAATCCCTACAAACTAGAAAGCCTCACCAGCTGAGGCCAGGTAGATCCCAGTCAAGGGGATGTGGTGGAGGACTTGGATAATGTTGCCAGAGTGCTGGAATGAGCAGAGGTCAGGCAGATTGAAAGCAGTGCCAGCAGTGCCAGTGTGAGCTAGACTGGGAAGTTAAAACGTGCTTTCATATTCCACCTGTTACTTGTCAAAGTGGAAAAGGTTCTGCCCATGTTCTATTACCAATATCATTGAAAAATTGTAAATATATATGAGCACATGGATTGATACATCTTCAAATATTAATTGCAAACTTTAGATATTTGTTTAGTTTAAAATACAAATTTATGCCTCAGAAGATAAAAATAGTTGAAACCTTGTCAAAATCATTTGATGGCAAGACCTTCTTTCTAGTCTTTGAATAATGAGCCTCAGGGGGTGAAAGCGTCCCATTAGTGAAGGTAATCCCCAGTTCTAGACATTTTCTGCTATAATCCTGTCCATCTGTCTACTGAGGACAGTGACACTAGAAGTGACTTCTCAAACTCTTCACTTATTAAGAGAAACATTTATGTAAATGAATATTTTAATACAAGAATAACTTTTAATTTCTCTCATTATTAAATCATAAGTGATGAGACTAAGTGCAAGGGAAATTTATGACACTACCCTGTTGAATTAGAGAGAAAATTAGGTTTCACGTTAAGGAATTTTGTATGTTTTTAGTATTTTTTGCCATTTGTGGACAAGTTTTGCCTCTGACAAGGATGTATCATCTTGAGATTGGATACATCACAAAATGCTGCAGAATTTATTTTATGCTCTAAATTATTACCTAGACCCTAGTCAATCTAAATACCACTATGGAGGAAGTAAACTAAAAGGGCTGTATTCCTCACCTTTTTCCCAATGTAGTTCTTCCTTGGAAATCTCTATACATTTTTTAAAACCTTTGTTAAGTTTAAAGATAGCTTTGTTAAAGTTGGCTAAACTGTCAGCGATACTGACCTGGAAACACCACATATCCCACAAACTTCCCTAACTTTTGTGTGTTATTCCTGAAGTCCCTAAAAATGGCCAACTAAAAAATCCAAACCAAACTAAAACCCCCTAAGTCTTTGCTTAATGTGCATATCAGTCACCTGCTTGCAGATTTCTCTAATGGATTGCCTCTTCAAACTGTGCTTTTTACTTCCTCTTAATCTTCCCCCATGGGCTTGGGTTCAGTGGACAAGAAGGATCTGTGGCCTGTGCTTCTGTTCATAGTGATGCTTTTTCTTGGTGCAAATCTTGCCAGAGTAGGTCCCAGACTGGCAGATCTTCAGTGCAGTGAGTTCTGGCCTGCATTTGTCTAATATTTGGATTTGATCCACCAAGAGGCAAAGAGTCTCACCCCTTAAGTACCAGGGCATTACTCTCCTTGTGAGCTCAAGAGGTTTTAGGATTAGACAGAGCCTGCCTAAAGAACCTTTGGTCTGTGACCTGTGGTCTCAGGCACCACTGCAATGGACATCATTATACTAGTTCAGTGAAAGTGCTTGAAGATGATTATATTTTTTTCCCCTGACTAAAGCTCTTCAATTAGGAGGTAAGTAATTTCTGCTGAAATAAATGCTAAATGGCTTGACTTCACATTTTGTAGTTGGTATGTGTTGAAGTCCAGAGGAGACCTATTTCTGTGCAGAATATGTCAGTTTCCCAATAATGATCTTCTGAAAGTCTCCATTTATACAGGAAAATTATTTTACTGTTTTTAAAGGAAGCTGTTGCATTTATGGATTCTGGCAACTTAAATCCACCATTAATGGGAGAGAAGAAGCAATAGTCAGATTAATACACTTTTTCCTCTGTGCATTATGCTGTTTACCTAATCACAAGTTCATGGAGGGAGATAATTCAGAAGAAAATGTATCATATGAATTTTGGATGACAGCCTGACTTCCCATAACTGGCTAACTAACATTAACTCTGAAATTGTATTTCTTGATGGGAAAAGTCTGAAAAAAAAAAGGAGTACATATGATAAAGGCATTGCTTGTTATGCTCCAACAAACACCTTTCTCCAGACCCTGGCAGGGTTGGCAATAATGGTGTAAGGCTGGAAGGGGCAGCGTGCCCCAGCTCTGGGACTGTTAATGAGTCACACGTCTCGTCCTCATTTCTGCTTTCTGCTAAAGGTGTGAGCAGATCACAGCCACCCCATGGAATATTACATGGAATAAACCTCTGCTTGTGGGAAGAGCTCCGCTGACCTGTCAGACTTGACTTGTGCTTGTATAAATAACAGCTTCAGGACTGGGGTGATGTTTGCAAGAGACATCACCTCCTAGCTGTCCAAGCTTGTGGTATAGCAGTTTTTCTGTTTAAAGGGAAATATCTTTCCTTATTTTCCTCCCTGAAACATCACCTTAATTGTTTCCTAAAGCAACTTAAAATTGTGCCATTTAGATCACTGACTGTTGTCTCATGTTAGATATCAGGGAACTGTCTCAGTATATTTTGATTCACTTGATTTTCACTGATACCTACTCAGAAACTTTTAATTCTGTGGCTAAAGAGGAGTGCATAAAGGACTGAAAAGATTTATAAGGACCCTTTTGACAAACTCAAGTGAGAGTGGGTTGCACCTCACACTTTGGTTGTATTGGTTCTCAAAACAAATGGTTGATGAGAAGTAATTTCTGTGCACAGGTGAATCCTTCTTGCCTAATAAGCCAGGCTTCCCTATGCTTGTGTGTACGTGTGAGTGCAGTGTTGTTTAAACATCATCTAAAATATGAGAAGCAGTGAATAAATTAAGAATCTGTTTGTTAAACTATGCATATATTTAAACACAAAATTAAATTGTGTATATTTGGATGAGATTAAATATGGAAATGTTTTTATCAAGTACACATAGGATCCTTCATTCCCCCACCCCTGCTCAGTGCAATCTTTCTAATGCTGATTTTTTTTTCTTTTTTGCCCTTCATTGGCATTTCTTTCAGAAAAAACATGGATACTTGTCTATGCCTCTGCTCCTTGTCATGCACCTTCATTTCTGGGTTCTGTTCAGCTTCTTACCTATAGCCCCAGGCATTGCTGTCTGCTCAATAGTTTCCAACCCCTGTAAAGAAGAAACAAGATGACGTACTACTTTTTAAACATAAACCACACATGACTAAGACCCAATAATTCACTCGCTCCTGCTAGGATGCTGAATGATTAAGTCTGACATCAGTCAGTGCCAGTAGTGTATTTTTGATAAACCATAGTTGTCTGCTGCATACTCCAACATCTGTATTTTTCACACCAGAGGCATCTGTCTTGTTCAAGAAAATGAGAGACATGTAGCACACTGCTCGTGCAAGTAGTAAAACTGATAGAAACTGTACCAGTTATCATTCTCCATAGAGCTCCTTTCCTAAGTGATAGCAAATGACATATTTGGACCACTTTTTATAGAAACCATTTCAGAGAACATACTCTTGTGACCTACTGTGAAACTTGTGGAGATCCCTCCTCAGATCCAACAGCGTCTACAAGTGGCAGGGAAAAGAAAAAAAAGAGCCCAGGAATTAATTAAGCTTGTCACTACTATTTATCATTAGATAAAGATTTTTCTCTTCACACACCAATATATTTAGATATCTTTAGAAATTTAATCTACTGAAGAAGGTCTCGGAAGTCCATGTTCCTTGGAAATTACAAACATGGATTAATTGTATGGCATAAATTGTCTATACTTTAAATATATATGGAAAATCGTCAATTTGACCCTGTCTCTTTATAAGGGATGCAGGCAGAACTGCAATTATTTATTTCAGAAATTAAGCTGAACTAACATTTTTTGTGAAAATCATTGTTCTAATCATGCTGATTTTGTTCATGTTTTCTGTCTCCATGTCATAAGTCATGGATCACAGATCACAGAAGTTTTATTGATTTTTGTGTCTGCAAGCACAAAATTACAATAGTCAGAAGTCAGGTATCTCCTTCTCTCAATATCCTTCCTGTGCACACTAGCATTATATTTTTATCAAGCAACCTCATTGCTATTTCATATTTATAAAAAAAAAAAAAAAAGAAGCCAGTATTTAATATTCCTAATCCATCTTAATTTAAAACAGACTTCCAAATTTGACCTCCTGAAACAAAGGTGAGAAAGAAGAGGTGCTAATCTGACACTTTCATGTTGGCAAAACCAGAACGGCAGCAAAAAGAATCAATTTCTTATATTAAAATTAAAAATCATAAAGTCATAATGCTGTGACTTAGCAGTGTTTAGCTCTGGCAGTGCATTTGCAGCTAGTATTTAGCAGCGTCAGCACTCTGTCTCCAAAGGAGATTTTTCAGGTTTTACTGGGAAGGAAATGCTTGACTTTGATCACAGTTAAAATGACGGCATAGTTGGTCGACGAAATGCTGCAGATAGTTAGAAAAGGCAACTGCTTTGGAGTATGTCCTTTAAACTCTAATGGATCAGTTAATTCTCCAGAATATTTACTGGGAGAAGTCCTAAAAGGGTTAAGAAGCTGCTATAAGAAAGGCTAAAAATGATAGACTGGAAGAAAAAGAGGTAGTAAAAATTGAAGGATATAAAAAAGCAGAGGAATGTGGCTGGGGAATAATAAAATAAGAGAGAGAAGTTAAACCAGTGACCCTTGTCGGCAGTGAAAAGCGGGAGATTAGAAAATGTTTCATGCTAATTTCCATGGAGATTTCTTTAATTTATCGAAAATTACTTTCTTCTGCTTTGATTTGTCCAAGTGCCTGCCCCCTCGCAGCTTTTTCGGGGTGGTCCTACCCGTCACGCCATGCTGAATATGGGCCTCGTTTGCCCCCACACTGGGCCAAGGCGTCGTGAGATTACTGAAGCGTCTCTGACGTCTCTATCAGCCTGTGCCACCACAATGCCCTGTTCCCTTTTTTTTCCTCCCTTTCTCTCCCTCTCTCGCCTCTCCCCTCCGTAGCAGAGTCTTAGGATTCCTGTCACATGATGGCTTCATCGGGGGCCCCTTGCTGAAGCGTTTTCACTCTCCTCCTGATCCGTTCAGCTTGGTTCTCTCTGCTGCCTGGCATATCAAAGGAGATTTGTGGGTCATTGAGCCATGGACACAGAATATAAAGTTATCAGCCTGCCTGGCAGCGTCGAAACAACAAACCCGCCCCCACCCCAGCCATCATTTACCATCTTCATCCTTGGAGTGGCAGGAAATTGTTAGTCTCTCTTACAAATGTATATTGAAGGCATTTAATTTCTAAAGGATAATCAGGATGTAGAGGTACCAGCTAAAAGACCTTAAATATTACATCTCCTAATAGGGTACTTCAGATTATAGCATGATGTAGTAAGATGAAGAAGCTGCTTATAATTCCAATTTTAAAGACACAGGCTAATACTAATGACAAACTGGTATTTTTGCAGAATAATAAAGTAATTTGCCTAACATTTCCAACCTTGTCACAGATAATAAATGGATATATTTGATTACAAGCATTCCAGGCCAGTGGAAATTGATATCACTTCCTCAGTCTAGCTTAGTTGAGGATTTGATCCAGACTATTTATTTGGGGATTCAAAGAAAGATTCATTACAATAATGTTTCTAAATGTGGCCATTACCATCATTTGAATCATCCCTGTCCAGTTCCTTTCTGAGCACTGGGACTATTTAGCTTTCAAATGAGTAATCCTGGTAGAAATGCCAAGATTCAGTCTGGAGATTGCATTGAGTACCCAAAAGGATATGGGGAAAGATGGCACCAAGTACCTGCAAGGGGTGAGGAGTTCAGTGCAGCAGCAGGGTTTAGAAATACCTGCCTTGTAATGTCCATTGTAGCTCAATTAGAAACCGGTTCTTTTGATGTGGTTTGGAACTGTTGTGGGGGCTCTGAGCACCTTTTAAAACGAGTCCTCATTAGTCTCTTCAAAATCTTTAAACCGTGGCCTTAACTGTCTCCCTCAGTTCCCTCTGGACAGGGAACTTGCATATTAAAGATCTTTGTGTGCCAAGCTTGGGGCTCTGTCTGCAAGGTGACTCGATGGATGGATGGATACAGAGGGTACCCAGCTCTGGGGCAGTAGGGACAGCTCTGGCTGCCTGAGGCACACACTGCAGCCCTACATAAGGTCCCAGGGAAAGAATCCTGAGGGAATGTGGGGAATGGATGATGCCACAAACATTGGAGGAAAAGTCAGCCTGGTACCAGGAGCTTGTGATGGCTGGTGAACAAATTCTGATAAACTACAGATGCTGCGACCCCTCTAACCATAGCTTTGTATGTTTGCATTTCCTGCTTGACAGGCAGGAATGTGGGCATTTCTCCCCAAATCCCAGACCGGGGAGATGTACTTAAAAACACTGTCCAAACCCACAAAAGCTGTGCTGAATTCAGTGCTGTTGTGGTGTATCACCCACTATTTTAAATACTCAGCACATCTCTTAAATCTGTTCACTTTTGTCTTCTCTGATGCAGCAAAGTCTTCTAATATATGTCTGCATATTTCCCATATAAATAAAATGCCTTTTTGACTTTTTAAATAGATATATATCAACATCCCTTTTCACAAGTAAATTGTGTCTTTATTGGCTTTCTTATATATTGGCTTTCTTATATCTGTGTAGCTTGGCTGCATTTAATGTATTCATTCTTCCCTTTCTAACCATCACCATCTCTGTTTCTTCTCGTACTTAAATCTAGGCTACATAAATGATTTTAAATTCCCTCATGATCAAACATGATCATGCAGAGCTTGAAGTCAGAGAGAATGTTAAGTGTTCTCTAATTAATTGCATAAATGTGGAATGCAAAAATTAAGTGTTCTCTGGTAATTTCTGTATGCAGTAGGCTTCCTCGATATGTGCTAGATTATAAAACCTCACATGTGCTTGGGGTGCTGCCTATTAACAATTCATGTGACACTCATTTTCCAAGGGTGGTCATGGTTCTATTTTCCTTTAGTGATAATAATGTTTTCTAGTGCATTAATAGAGGAATATCTAGAAAACTGCTTTGTTGTGCCTGTTGAGTATATGCTTAACCTTTTCCCTTTAATTCTGTGTGCAAGCACATGTATAAATGTGTACCTATGTGTACTGGATTATGTTCACATATGACTGAGAAAAAAACAACATGTACACAGCTATGGTGCTATGGTTCATTACTTAACTAACTCCAAATGTAAGTGACATACGTTTTAGAACAGTTTACAACTGGGCACACCTTTCTCTTTCAAAACTGATCAATTACAGTGACTGCTCTGTTTGATTTTTAAGAGGCAAACCTTTGTAGCATGTGCCATTTTGTTACTTATGTTAGAAAGGAATGCTTTAATCCCCTTAGAAGTTAACCTTAAAAAGGAAACATCTACCTTATTGTGATATTGACCTTGTTCTGGTAAATTGCCATGTTTTCCTTTACCTACATCACGCTATCAGTGCAAGATGTTTACATCAAGGATAAGGTTAAATGTTTCTTTTTGAGGTCACTTACTCCAGTTCTTTCTATGTATATCTCTGAAAAAAAGAGACCAATCAGCCTGACTAACAAAGCAGCCTGCACGAGCTGTACCAAATCCATCAATTCTTTTGTGTAAAATTTACCCTCACTTTGACGTACTTGTCTGGGCAGCATTCAAAATGCAAAGCTAGCTGTGGTTAAATTCAGTAAGGTTTTCACAGAAGCTTATGAAAACTTCTATTTTGCATGGTCTGCACATGTGCAAGTTTAAACTGCCCAGATTGGTCTTAAATCTTCATCTATTTTAGACTTTTTATTCATTTTAGGATCTCCTGAAAATGTCAGGCATGGGGTTTTTTTTAAACTGAAATCTCCAGAAATATTAGCTTTGCACTGTTTTCTGTTTGATTTGGAAAACCAGTTCATATTTTTTCTGGAAACTAATGGAAGGAGAAATTAGAAGATAAATTGATTTGGGTTTTTTTTTTTGGTGAAAATTTCGAGTGTCTGAAAATAGTGAAAGAGGTTTGCAATTGGCTTGGTTCCTCTAGAAGAACCCAGAATTTCATATATTCTATGTCAGATTCAGTGCAGACTTAAAAATGAAATAGAAAATAAATATTTAGGGATTTCTTCATCTTATTGATTTGTTGCCCTTGAAATGAAATTTTACATGCAGAGTATGCTAAAGGAATTTTTTTTTGTAAGATATTTCCGTATTTACCACAGAGAGGAAATCAGACTAGATCCGTTTGTATTGAAATTCAGTTTTCTAAAACAGTGTTGAATGTTCAGATTTCAATTTTCATATGACAACTGTGCACAAATAGATAAAATTCCAGCTTTTTTTTCAGTGCTTCTCATTACAGAAGACTTAAGATACACCTGAATAATTTGTGGTAAACTTTGTAGGAACAGAAAACTGAAAAGACATGACTAGAAATCAAAAAGCCTGTTCACACCAATGAATCTGGATTTCTTCCAGATAAGTTTTAGAACTTGATGTAGTGTTCAGTAGTCCTTATTTTTTCCCAGAAGACAAAACCAAACTGTAAGACCAAGAATTCTGAGTTCATTTAAAGGCAGCTTAACATAGTAACAGGAAACTATTTTCATATGCATTATTTTTACAGAATTGAATGTTTCTTATTCACATCTTCTACATTATTGTGTTAATACTTACATAGTGTGGCTGACTTACCTTGATGAAAAAAAGAAGCATTTATAAAAATGTAAAATTTCATACCCATCTTCACTCTGCTTCACCCATTTTGATCAGTTCTAATTATTTTGATGATATGGCCCCAATAAAGATCATAGAGTAGTGCAGTCAGCATTTGATGAACCTGTAACTTTAATGAAATGTAGTACTGTATTATCCCTACAGCTAAGCTGAAATCTCCTAGGAAAATACTGTTGGCTGATTTTATTCTCTGAAATACGATCTAAAAAAACCCAAAGCACTGCAAGTGCTGTATAAAGACTCCTGCAGCATACCTATGCCAGCCTCTCTTTCCCTGCATGTATTGTGGACTAACATAAACACAATTAAATGAAGTATTTCCTTCCTTTGGGATCTTAGGATAGCAGCAGTTAATAATAGAGACTGCATTTCATTACAGTTTTGGGTCTAA
Source organism: Toxostoma redivivum (assembly GCA_013397375.1). Lineage (NCBI taxonomy): Eukaryota > Metazoa > Chordata > Aves > Passeriformes > Mimidae > Toxostoma > Toxostoma redivivum. The sequence goes on along the minus strand of VXBI01013213.1, from coordinate 1,809,872 downwards.
GGCTGCAGAACTTAGATATGGAGAATATCAAATGGAATAGCCAGGAGTAATAGTCAGCAGAACTGATTACCTAGAGGAGTGCCTCTGTGTGTTTTATGCATAATCATTTCACCAATTATTCCTAATTTAGTTGATGAGTTGACTTTATTTTTTTTTTTTCTTTCTGAAAACAGAGCATTAAGTATTGTTCTGTACTTATATACATCCCACTTCTGGGTCAAGATGTTTGCCATGGAGAAGACTATTATCTCTCTGTCCCTTGTTCTCTGGGACTTTGTGTGTGAAATGTGGGGGAGAAGGGATGTGGGGCTTCCTGACCCCCAAGGCACTGCTTCCTAGGGATGTGATTGATCCTGGCTTAGCAAGGCAAGGGAGGTTCAGGAAAGTGGCTGCTGGCACTCCCAATAACTTGTGTGGTGGAGCTGGAAGGGTTGTGGCAGTGCAAGGATTTCAGTGATAACCAAAGAACCTCTTTGCTGGAGAGGAAAAAGGGCTGTCATCTCATGGTCTGCAGGGGAAAAAGGGTTCTCACCTCACAGTCTCTGTGCAAGGAGCCTGTTTTTTACTGGAGTTGTCTCAAAGGGAAGTGAAGTAGGACAGCGTGGTGGTGGGCTGGATATTCTGCTGGAAATATCACATCAGCAAGAGGTTGGATTCTCAAATAAGTGTCAGCTTTTTCTGTCACACTGATGTGACCAGATCTGGCCCATGGCAAAGAGTATGTGTTCATATCTTGTCCCTGTCACTGCAGCATCAATCCAGGGAGCCACAGCTGGGGGAACAATCAGTGTTGGGCTTCATAAACCCAAACCACCCCAACACCTGATGTCTTGCGTTTGGTTTTCAATTCCACACAAACTACTTCTGTGAAAGTCAAGAAGTCAAAGTTCAGAGTGTCCTTAAGTGGGCTTTCCTGGGTTTGTTTTATTTAACTACATCAAAAACACTGGAAAATAAGTTTATCTGCCTTATTTGCAGGAAAGTCAATTAGGCCAAATATGGTACTGGATTTGGCAGAGGCATTCTTAATTAAACAAACAACAGAAAAACTGATGTCACAGAAAACTCAGTTTTAGGACTGTGTTACCAAAAAATGTGTAATGTAGCCAGTGTGACAGTTGTAGAAATTCTTATTATTTGTGTCCTAATACCTATATTAGGTAGTTCTCACTTTTCTCTCTCTAAAATTTAGTAGAACAGTACATGGTTGAAAAGTGCAAGTCAGAGCTGATTGCTGTGAGAATGTACAGAATATTTGATGTTTTTAACAGCAGTGAGGTAGATGAGTGAAGCAAGAAAATTAATGAATTTGAACCCTTTGAAAAATTTATTCTATGTGTTTCATTGATTTTGAGAAAAAAAAAGTAAGACTGTATTTGTGCTGGTGTAAGTCTGAAGTAATTGCACTAAAAGAATAACCTGAAGATTATTTAAATTAAGTATAAAAAGAGTTACAATCTAGTCACATATTATTTCGGAAGATTTCAATTAGTGTGTTTCTTTTGTCAGCTTGAATCTTCAAACCATTACAAATTTTTTTCAATTTTTCAGCTTTTATGATGTTTTTTTTAGTTACATGCAGTAAAATATTCTTCTTTGCATATTTAAATGTGAAGAACACAAATAGGAACATAGTAGTTTTGACTCTGGAGAACTTTTTTTTTGAAAAACCAGTCAAGTGCCCCAATGGCAGAAGAAGAATATGACAAAGCTGGCAAATCTGAAGCCCCTCAAGGGGAAGGAAAAAAAAATGAAGTTACTCCATCTGCAAAGCCTGATCCCAGAAAAATAGGGCAGTATATTCCTTAAGCTCCGCTCTTGGACTGCCCAGAGAAACTTGAGATTTATTGTTTTGAACTTTAGCTCTGCTGGGTTGGTTCTCTGTGTCCCTGCCTAGGTGAAGGGAGGCCATGTCCATAAATGTGACCTTGCTCAGGGAATGCAGTGTGTCCCAAACATTCCCCTCCAGAGCAGCCATTCCTGTGATTCCTGTCCAAGTGATTCCTGTCCTGGCGCTGCCTTCCCTGGTGCTCCCGCGTTCCGAGGAGCCTCGGTAGGGATTGCTTGTATGCAAACAAGGAATTTGGCAGGAGCTCAATCCCTTTCAGCAAAGTTTTCATGATATATTATTACCCATAAGGGAACTTCACTTCCTTTACTAGAACACTGCAGCATCTCATTTTATTCAGTTCTTGTCTTCCCTCTGTCCTCTCTCTCTCTCTTATCGTTTTCATATGCTGTTGTCTATCAGCTTTCATGGGAAGATTGCTGTTTCAGAAGATTAAGATGAATCTAATTTTATGTTTCAAATCCACATAAAACACGGATAGTTATGGAAGCTTGGACTCATTGTGACAGCAAATTCAGCCTCGAATGCCCTGCAGGGAATTATGTCTTAACATGTTGTATCTCTTTTTCAATGCCTGCAAGGCTATTTCTTCATCACCATGTAAACTGCATGGTGGGGAATGCCAACAAAAAATAAGATGCAGTGGAAGATAAAAATTCAGTGTAAATAAGGTGTAAGATAGACAGTAAGCTACAAATGGCTTGTTCTATTTAAACCTACTGGGTGGAAAACAGAAACGAGGGGCACATTTCTGATTATCTCACAAACTAAAAAAAAAAATAAATCTATTTAATATTTGTTGGCAGTATCAGCAATATGCATTGGAATTTAGCTCACTGGCATTTGATGCAGTTAAAAAACACACCAAAAATACACAACATAAACCAGCATTATATTTATATGTGATGGTAAATGTTTGTTTCTAGCACAATTCCCTTTGGGAGAGGTGGGGGATGGGGGTGGTATGTGATTCTGCTTTTTCATTCGCAGCAATCACTAATTTCAGATGAGTTGTTAGACCACACGCGAGTAATTTTCCTAAACAATGGCTTCAATTAGTGGTCAGATCCAGCTTGTTGGTGTTTTACCCTGGTCTGTACAATAGACATTTTGCAGATGTCATGCAGTGTTCTTCCAACAGCTGTGTGAGATTTCCTTCTGAAGAAAGTGTTCAGCAAAGGGAAGTTGGGGGGCCCATTTGCAGAGATGCAGGCCTGTGTTTGAATGTTTAATTACAGAGATTGCAGGCAGGGCTGCTGCTGCCTGCCACCACTTAGCACTTACACAGAGGGCTGAGTGAGGAGTGGGGTAATGCATTTGAGAACATGTTTGTTAAGACCAACTTGCAATTCATTTTGGCTGTCATTATTCATAAAGCTGGATGGGATTCTTCCCCACATGTACACCAAAGAAAAAAAGGAGTTTTCATCCCCAAAAGAAAATTTACCTTTTGACTATAGTGAAAGCAGTTGTTTTTAAAAATATATATATTAAGAAGATGTTGTTAAATATTTTAACCAAACCTAGCTATCTAAAATCATCTTTTTCACAAATATTTTACAGTTGGGTATTGACTTGACTGGGAAAAAGTAAAGATCACTTTAGTCAGAACTTCAGCACAGAACAATGCAAATCCAGGGAATGAGAAAACATTTAGGCAGGATCCCTAACTGTATGAATGGGGGAGATGTGGCTTATTAATATGGATCTATGTATTTATGCTTGAATTAGTGTATCTGAGAGAACAAATGACTTTGTGCTGGACAGGCTATATACACAAAATTACTTTTCTTGTGACAAGAGAAAATGGAACATAAAACCTAATAGACAATAAATCTGGTTTATATCTTCCTGTCTCTTTAATCAGGAAAGAATCTGGCTATTTTTAACTATAGGGTCCAATTATAAAGTGAAATGTAATGTTCTTTCTTTATCAAAAGTGTCAGGAAAATATTTTAAGGGTCAAATCCTTAGCCAGTATAAATTAGGAGAATGGGTTGATTTGTACCAGCTGAAAATCTGACTTCACATGTCCTTAAATTTTCAGACTTATCTAGCTCCTGAAGTGTGTGTGTGGACACACATCTCTCAAAAAGACTTGCTTTTTTCTGATCATCAGCTTATTGTTTGGAGGCAGTAGATTGTAAAGTACACTTCCAAAATGTCTCATGGATATGTTTTGTCAAATTTATGGATGTGAGTAGTGTTGAAAATGATGTTAAAACTCATGGGTTCACAGACGTTAATAGAGCTATTTATTAAGCAAGCATAAATTTAAAAATAATTTGGCAACTTGGTTACTGGATCATGAAAAAGTAGTGAGGAGAGGACTTTGAGAAGGGGGACATGGCATTAGAAGAAGGACCCAAATACTGGTGCATTCTGCTTGCTCAGGTGCTTTGGTTGTCACTGGCTCTTGGGTAGCAATGAAAAAATATGTGGTTAAGCATTCTTTTTGCTAACTAAGATTTAAGCAAGGAGTTGAGTTTGCTAAGTGATGTGTGCATTAACAATAATTTTTCAAAGTTGTTAAAAATACTTAGATATCAAACTCTGAATATCTCCTTCACACAGCCTTATCACAGCATGCTGCAATTGGATGTGTCAGATATTATGGTCTGAGCAGCACTGATAAGCTCAATTCTTCAATGTGAAATCTCCAAAAACACAGAAGAGAGAACAGAAGCTTGGTTGAGTCACTTGGTCATGCTTTCCTTTGCCTCAGCACTAGGCCAAAACACAGGATGACTGTTAGCAGCTGGAGGCACTTTGATTCTAAGATGAAATGCCTGTGTGCTGGTGGTTATTAATGAATCCCCAACACTCTTCCTGAGAGCCTTAGCACCATCTCTGTTCCACCAGGTAACCTGTGCTCCTCTGGAAAGCTCCCTCTCCCTTCCTGAGGGCACAGCTTTGCAGATGCTGGCATCAGGGCAATCTCATTAGCAGTCCCATGCCTTTGAAATTGGCTCCCTGTGTCCTACACCTGAGTGTGAATCCCATCATCAGCTGAGCTCTGGGAGCTGGCTCTCCCTGCAGCCCGGATCAGGAAGGCTGGTGTGCTGTCCCTCTCCTGAGGACAATGACAACTCAGGCTCCACACTGATGAGTGCCCTGCATTTAGCTGTTGTTGTAATAATAGCAGTTGTTTTCATTATGCCTTGTGAATTCTTAGTAATAACAAGAACTGGAACTTTTCGAGACTGACCCTGTTCTCATGGTTTCCTGACCACATCTCTTTGGGACAGGCCCAGCTGAGGTCCTGATGAAAATTTCTCTCGTTAATTAACAGGGTTCAAAACAGTTGGCTGGTGTTTTGGTGCTTTGTTTAAGGAGGTAAGAACTGCGAAGAAAAGAACGTTATTTGCTACTAGAAAAATTTGCTACGCCCTTTCAGTGTTATTGAAGGGCATAATTCAAAGGACCAGCAGAAATCCTTTGTTTCAGTTACTGCTTTATGACTCCAATATAACCTTCTATAAGGATTTTCAGAAGTACAGGTACACCCTCTGTAGAAGTCATGCAGGTTATAAGGATTTTTTCCCTAAAGAGATGAAAAATTTTTAAAAATCTGGAGTAATTTCATCTGCAAAGATGAGTTAATTTACAGATGAGCTTATTTTATAATTCATTTGGCCCACCCATAACATCAGCTACGTTTTTGTGACTCTAGGAAATGAGCTCTCTTCTGAAAAATACTGCCATTTTTCCTAGCCCAGCCCACACACACTCTTATAGAACACCATTAGGAGTGTTGTTCTATATATGCAAAGACAGGATATGGGTTTTTTCCATACTTTTAGCTAGTGCCACTTAAAGTTTTGTAGATGGAGCCGGAGCCATGGTGTCTAGGAGGCCAAGCATTCTGACAGGCTTGCTTAAGTGCAGCAATTCAAGTTTCATAACTAGCTACCCAAGGGGACTGTGTACTAACAGCATCCTCCTATATTGGTTCTGTATGTTGGGAAAGTCACAGGAAGTCAAAATGAAATCACCAAATACCCCCGGGCCTCAGACCTATATGGTGGCATCACTGCTGAAAAATAATAAAAATGATGCTAAAACATACTATCCCCAGTGAACCAGATTGTCAATAAAGAACAGGATCTATGCAGAATTGATTGTATTCATAGAGAGATTTTGGCTGCTTATAGTATCAATTAGAGTTGTATTAATAGGTACAATTCTGACTTTACGCTGTCATTAATTTTAATGATGAAGATTATCAGTCAAAAAGTAAAGCAAAGATATTTGCTGTAATGTTTTCATAGCTTGGACCTTCCATAAGTCAATGCAGTGCACTCTTTTGAATAGTTTGTCTGCTGAGAAACAATCCTGCAGTTTGTCTCAGAGCATATAAGTTAGTTTTTTAACAACAGAAGTTACCAAGGCACTGTGGTGACTCTGGTCCATACACTTCTCTGGGCAAGAATGAGCTACTCCTTCCATTGAAACTGCTGCTGTTTGCATGTAAAACAGCATAAAAAGGTCTTCCAAATATACCTGTGTATGTGTGTGTTGGAAAGGGCAGGTGTAAACTTTACTGGAGAAAAGGTGAGTGCATGGTGGTCTCAGACAATGCAGGAGGGCTGCAATGCTCTTGATTTACTGTGTGTGGAAATCAAATCTATATACACTTAATAGATTAAAACAAAGAATGTACTGTGTAGAAAAGTCCCTCGCTAAATAAGTTCTGTCTCTGATCTGCAATCTGTTGTGCTATGTCCTAAAAGCCTCTAAAGACTCAGTCCAGGTTCATCTGTGGCACTGAGAGTGCCAGCTGGACTCCAGACCAGACCGTACCTGGCTCTGCACACCCACTCTGGCCACAGTTTCACCTTCACCAGTGCAGCTTCCCCTACACAAACTGGGTAGGAGAAGGGCAGGAATAATTTGCACTGCCTATCTGTGACACAGATTACTTCCTCTGAAGAGATGGGATAGTTTTATTGACTTTGGCTGCATGATTGGAAAAAGAGTCGATGGTGGAATTTGTTCTTATGTGAGTAGACTAGCAGTATGCTTTGGCTATTTTTTTTTTTTTTTTTTTTCAGGGAGGAAGCTGTGAGTTTGTGAACTTTTAAAACTGATGCATGGTAAATTCTCAGCTGAAAATGGTCTTTAAAAAAAATAAATTGAAGTGCATTAGGACACTGCAGCCAGCTCCCCTCCCCATGAGCTCCAGTAAAAATAGCTCTGCTTGAACCCCCTGCACGGGTTTTTTCAAGCCAGATATTATGACAGAAGAAAGCAGGAGGTTATTTTAATGAAATGGGAATAGAAGAGAATGGAGTTTGGTTTCAGATGTTGTATGTATTGTGAGTCATCCCAATGCTTTTATGTTAGATTCCTGAGTTACACCAATCAATGAAATTGGCCTGTGCTTTTCTCTCCCTTTCTTCATTTAAATGTCAAAGTGAAATTCAAAGGCTTGTGCAGAACTACTTGAGTCATTCAGAAGATCACTGCCCCACTGGGGATTCTCTTTGTTTCAGCACTTGAACACTATTGGTTTTATTATCTCCATTCAGGTTTTGTGATTATTCTCATCCATAGCTTTCTAACAGCCATTAGAGATGCAGACAGAGAAAGAGTTCTGCCTTTGCATTGCATGAATAAATATAAATACCATTTTGTGACTTGTCAACAATATCTGCTAGTGGTGCAATGTCTAGCATATTCTGGGTGCTAACAGCCCCATTTGTGAGATATTAAGCCCCCTTCATTCCTCTTAGGTTCACTGGCATTAACACTTCCAAAGACCAGATGGTTTTTCACTACATTGGAAGATGCAGAGGACCAATAATAATGATGATCACTGAAGTTACAAAGTATTTTATCTCAGCTCCACAACAGTCACTAATTACTTCAGCTCTAAAGTTGCTCAAGGTGAGGTTCCACCTTACAAATCTTTAGATGGTTCAAGTCACTGTTGGTCTTTTCTGGACGAGTTTAGGTCTTTATGAATAGTAGGAAGAACAGCAGGGAGAGCAGGAGAAGTGGGCAGAATTCTCTTAAACCAGCTCTTCCATTGAATCATTCATAGCAAGGAAATGGAGAAGAAATTCAGTGCCTAATTAGAGAGGCCTTGAGGGCTGTTGAATGCACTTGAAGTTGCAATTTTTTATGGTTGGGGATTGGTTTGTTTGTTTGCTTTAAATAGTACAAAGTTGGAATTGCATGCATATCATGGACTGTGATATCTTCTCATTACAACCTGATTTACAGTCTGCTGGAGTTATGCAGAAGTTGTTCCTTGCCTACATTATGGACTCTGAAGGAACTGCCTAGCCTATTGATAAGGAATGAAGAGCTCATTATGCCAGTGATAAGGCCCCACAACTCAAAACAAATGAAAATATCACTGCAACTTTTCATAAGGTTATGGCAATATTTTTAATGATGAGATAGATGCATGTGCAAGTCTGAGCCACTTCTGCTGCTGGTGGTGGTTTCTAGTTGTGGTTTATGTGGAAGCAGGTGGGGAGGAATAAAAGACTGTTTTGTGTTCAGAATGTAAAGCAGACTTGCTTCTGGTTCTTCTCTGGCACTGGTGTGACATCTTCTGGGTGGTCTTCTCATTGTTCATCCCTGTCATGTCAGATCACCTGTAAGAGAAAGCTTTTAATTAGTTTGCAGTTATGTTTGAGACAGATGAGCTTGGCAGGAGAAAACATGGGCAGCAGTGCTGAATTTTGTATTTGACTCTGAGAACCTGTGTTATGTTTTCCCTGAAGTGAAACCTGGTTTTCAGGTCCCACTTGGAGCTGCTGGGAAAACTTTGTCTCCTGCACATTCAGCCTCCAGCTAAACAAAAGCTTCAGTAGAACATAGAAGTTGTGAGTAGGATGGAAATTATCAAGCCAATGGAGAAAGTGTGGTGCAGGAACAGAAAACAGACCTCTGAGCTGGTTTAGACATATCATGTGTCAGTTAAACAGATAGCCCTGCTTTCTAACTCAGTCCGTTTCAGACAGGATTTAATTTTGTCCAGACTAGATAAGCAGTGGTGGTGTTTAGTTGTAGGCAATGGAGTGGCAACTCATGGCTTCAGTTTGTTTTTGACCACGGGTAGTCTCTGGCTTTGTTCTGTCAGGGAGAACAGTTCTGGAACTGGAAGACATTCCCTTTGCTCCTGGCAGGGAGTGGAATAACAGTTAATGTTCCACCCTGGTTTTAAATCCTGTTTTCTGTGATATGGCTGAACTACAGACAGAGATTTGCCTCTCTCTCAATATGTCGTGACGAGAATAAAAGCCTTATGGATTCTGAGCAACAATGGGAGCTTTGGAAGGAAACAACACTTAGCAATAGTGAAAATCCCAGTTTTATGTTAGTGTGTGTGGAGTCTTTTAAACCAATATGTTATAATCCATTCAGTATTAACCTAAATGGAGAAAAGTGCTGCAGCAGATACAGCTATCACTTATTTTGGTACTTCCACTCGAAATTTGCTTGGTAATATCAATCTGCAATACAACAGTCATTAACCCTCATTAACCCTATGGAAGTATGATCAAGACAGGTGCTCCCAATAGGACAAATAGAAGAGGGCTCTTATGCAGTAGGCCATGAAGTAAGTTGAAAATTATCCCCAAATAAATCTTAAAGATGAAACTAAATGAAAAAGCACAATAAAGTAAGGAAAGCATGATAGTGCTGAGACAAGCAGTAATTTATTAATGTTTGTCTGCAGAAAAGTAAAGAAACTCTGCATATCTGTTTTGCTTAATTATCTGGTTGACCTCAGTGAAAAGAAAAGCTGAAGTTAAATGCATAACATTTCTCTTTACAGTGTTTTTTCTCAGTTCCTTTCTTATGAGTACCCATGTGGTTTCTCTGCTTCTAAGCAGAGTGATAGCTCCAGTCATTTTAATAACCTCTGAGAAAGTGCTTCAGGACATATTTGCAGAGCTGAGGTTGCCATGCCACAGCCTTGTCTCCTTACCATGCTCCAGATATTGAACCTTCCCGTAACTACAATTACAACATAAACCACAAAATGTAGGTTTACAGATTGTTTTCAACAACACCCATTCAAATTTACTTATATTTACACTAGAAAAATTAGGGTAAGTGCTATTGTGACCAGAGACAGAGACCGAGATCAATAATCAACCAATTCTTGGCTAATAAAGCACTTCTCTAAGGTCTATGGTTGCTTTATTCTGACTTTGAGGTTGGCCTCTAATGTCTTATCCATTGACTTTTCCCGTAAATATGTCTAATAGAGACCAAGCTGAACCCTGAGACAAAAAGATACACTCTGTTTGGTAAGAATTGCTAATTAACTTGGTATGTAAAATCTGTAGCTACTCTCTGCTTTTAGCTGGTCTTTGGTGGCAAATATTAATCTGTAACACAGGTATAAAAGTCAAAAATTAATTCTAAATATATAGGCAGAGGTTTCCATAAGTGGCAAGAAGTTAAAATCTACTTATTTCTCGTCTTTTCAGTATGAAAATCTTGTGCAGTAAGGAAAATGCTGCAGAACACATTTGAGGTGGTGTAACAGGATACCTTTGTCATGGACTCTGGTCATATATATTTTACATACATTGATTAAAAGATAAAAGGGTTTTGTTTTGCTTTGTTTTTGACAGGAGAAACGAGTTAGCATTGCCTTGCTTGTGTTAATCCATAGGAGCTATTAAATTAAAATTTAGGCCCTGGGTGCTCTTTGCTGTGTTGCTACAAGCCCCATCCAACCTAGCCTTGAACACTTCCCAGGATGGGGCAGCCACAGATTCTTTGGGCAACCTGTGCCAGAGCCTCTCCACCCTCACAGGGAATAATTTCTTCTTGATATCTGATATTAATCTACTCTTTTTTCAGTTTAAAGCCGTTCCATCCATGTGGAGTGTGATCATTGGAGCTGTTGGAGTAAAGAAAAAACAACCTCCAACTGCGGTTCTTGCTTTTGGTCGGGAAACAGTGGAAGACCAAAGGTTATGACCAGAAGGATGCAAATTTCTGTGGTAATGGCCTTGTCTGATGGGATACTTTATCTGAAGTAGCCTGCACATGAAGTGAGTTTTGCATTCTAAAACAGGCAAAGACCCCTTTGAAAGGTGTGTGGTGACCCCATGTGAGTGGGTAAAGCTGGTGAGGTTCCATCAGCAAGATTCATGTCATGGTGGGTTACAACAGCAAATCGTGTTCCTCTTTCTGAAAATGTTACAGAAGCAAAATCGTTGTGTTGTCAGTTCAAAATGTTCTAGTTCAGATTCTCAGGATCTGCTGTGAGTACATCAGAGCATCTCTAAGTCCCCTTGACATTAGAGCTGGGAGAATGCACCTATCCAGCCTGCTTTCACACCTCCCTGGGACTGGCAGATGAATGGAGACATGTTGCTGTGGTTATTTAAACCTGGCACACACTGCATTTCTTGTCTTGCTCATCTGCATTGCTTTGCAGACTCCTCAGGTGGCAGGGCAGGTGTCACAGCTTTGGTAGGGCAGGTGTGTGACAGAGTGGATGCAAGTCCTGTTTTCAGAGCACTGCTCCTCAGCTTCAAAGACTTGGAATGAAGAGCTTGATACCTTGCTGATCTAGGCAAGGGAGCCTGATAAACGCAGCTTTGTAAGGGAAAAGGGGAACTGAGATGAAACCACTGGTTATACTTTAACCCTTGTTTGGAGGGTGAGAGTGTCACAAAAGATAAATCATTCTACTTGTCAAGTACAGACTTTTGATAGGGTGAATTAGGAGGGTGTTTTTCTTTGGTGTTTCCTCATGGTGCACATGATGTGACAGCACTTTTAGGGATGGTTATATCCCCCCTGTGCTCAGGGCAGGGCTGTGCCTGGTACTTGAAATCCTCACATCTCCTGACTCTGCCTCTGGAGCATTTAAAGTTTGGACAAGGCCACACAAAGAAGGCTGAGCCTTAGGTCTGATGGAATTTGGAAGCTGCTAGAGAGAGTCAAACTGAAGTCAGAGAAGATTACACAACTCAGATTTGTGGGTCTGACCCAGTTGTCTTGGTTGTTGCTACTTTATCCAAGTGGATTCCACAGAGAAAGAACAGCTGCTGGATGTTGCCTTCCAGGTGACAATATTCTATTCAAACACATCCATATTAACCACTGAGAAGTGGTAGCTCATTCTTGCCATTTTCACTTGGGGTGTCACACAGTTTCCAAGTGATGTGACTCTGTCAGAATCAGTCGTGCTTGCATGAGAAGATCTCTGTATTGTTACAGTGAACAAAGCAATTAATATGTCTTTAATTTACACCTAACAAAACAAAAAGCATGCATTTATTCTGTATGACACGTAGACAAATTTTTCTTTAAAAACAAAGTTTCACGCTGTGACTACAATTAGTGTAATTGTCAGCTCTTCTCTAAAAACAAATATGTATTAAGAGAAAAGCCAGTATTGTGCCCTCCTCTGGTGTGAAAATGAGACAATCAAAATCTATTGTAATTACCTCAGTGATATTATAATTAGCAACGATTAAGTTATTCCATGCTGTTTTATTCCTCTTGGCTACAATTAAAAAAGTATATATCTTTCTGTTGCACATTACCACTGATCATTTTACCTCCATACATGTCTTCTAAGTGGATAAATTAGAAGTAATTTTAAAGCACAACTCCGTTAAAACATATATCTTTCTATTTAACTGCTTTAACCCTTTGCAAGATCCCTACATCTTTTAACATCTGTGAAAAATAGCCTTGTTTGTTTGTTTTTAATACTCTGTGGGCCATTAAACCAAAGCCATAAAAATGTGGAGAGTACCCTACTTACTGGTAATAAATGATCTAGGTTTTCAAAAGTCACTATCCTAAGTGACAAACGAGTGGTGCCAGAGATGTTTTGTGAGCAGGGACTCAGCATCACACCAAAATCCCTTTAGGAACTACATTCCTCCATCTGTAACCCCTGTGGTTTTCTGGTTGGGAGACCTGCTTTGGGCAGCACAAGGTCACATTTTTCAAATGTAGTGATTTGCATTACTTTCAGGAAGGAGAAGGAAATATTAGTATGAGTGTACCTCTACCTGATAGACCAGGTATTAATAGTCCTTAAATATTTACTACTGCAAAAACCTCAGGTTTAGCTTTATTTTCTTCCTGACAGCTGGTGGATCCATGGGCTGTCCTTATTCAAGGACTGAAGTACTCCCAACCATTTTATTTTTTTTTCCCCTAAAAGAATCTGTTTCACCTTGTGAAAGAGAACGTGGATTAAGCAGGGGAAAGACTGACTTTGGCCCATCTAATATTTCAAGCCTTCAGGTGTAAAAGAGAACCAGTATTGTCAAAAGATAGTTTCTGAATTTTATCATAAAAGGTTACAAGATAATCCACAAGCATCTGTATCCCAATCATCAAAGCAAAGGCACTCAGAACTTAAAGATGAATACAACTAATTTCAGAACTGCTCCAAAATATCCAAATTTGGTGTCCAAGAAGAGGAGAGCAGATGTTTAAATCAGACAGGTAGGAAAAAGCACCAGCTAGTTTTACGACAGATATTAAAAACTCCAAAATAACCCTCCCAAAATTCAGCCAGTCAGTTCCCCTAAATGAATTGATTGCATTGCTGACCAAAAAGCAGCAAAGTGGTTGAAGAATTGTATGATCTGTAGATTTAACGTATCAACTCTAGGAGGAAATTCCGTGTTCTTCTGAAACTCCCTGTCCTGTTTGCTTTCCCAGTATCTTACAAGAGTTCGTTTTCAATCCTGATGCTATCAGACTTGAAATCTCCTTCTCTCACTGATCATCCAGTCTAGCAATGCTTGTTTTGGCACCACTCCAGGACTAAACATGGCAAGTCCTGGACCTTGGACCAGTGTAATTTTCATTCCCTGCTAAGTGCCTACATTTTTAACCACACAGAGGCAGAGCTCTGAGCCTCAGGCTTCCTTTGTGTGCATGTCAGTGATGTTAATAATGTCTCTATTGGTATCTTGTCTCTGAAGTGAACTCCTAAGGCTTTCATTTTGTGAGTGGGAATCCTTTCTAAAAACGATTCCATCTCTGACTCTGTGTGGGGTGCTGCAATCTAGTCTCATTAGAGGCAGAGAAAGCTCTTAGGCCAGCAATGGAAAGACAACAGGAAACTTTATTTCATCCAGCTTTACCCCCAAAATTAATCTATGATTCACTTTTTTATTTTAGTCATTAAGTGTGGGTTTCAGATCTCATACTAAAAGGTCCCTGTCCTGAGGTTCAGACTCCTTCTTTTATGGGAGTTAATGATGTTCTTCACCTTGCAGGTTGATAGTGCTACAAGAGCTATTCTGAATATGTTGGGGAGCTGCTACTAAATTCCAGAGTACCACCTTTTCATTCCTCCTTTTCACATTAGTGAGGGGAAGTGTGTCCTAAAGGGGAGCTTCTGGCTGAGCCTGGGGGAAGCATTTATACAGTGCATTGAACCAGCTACAACACCTGTGTGAGCAGGGGATGCAGTTTCGCTCCTGCTGCAGCTGACTGATTCTTCTTTCAGCTTGCAACTCATTCTTTCATCTCTGCATTTGCTATTCAGAATAGTTGGGGATAGTTTTAGAAACCTGTGTTCACCATGCATAGAAGACACAAGTAGATAAAATAGAATCTCTCCAGCAGTGGAGCATGAGTGTAATACTAATGATATTTATTTATGTCAAATGTTGGCTGAAAGTCTCTTCCTGTAAGTGAGCAGCCTCAGAAGTGGCATGTGGGAGCTAGAAAGCACCTGGGTGCTGTAGGGGGCCTGTCAATGCCCCTCATTTATGTTGCATTTCCCTCCCAAATATGCTTATGCTTCACTAGGTTTGAATGCCTTGTCTTCAAGGCATTCCTGCCCCCTCAGATGCTCCTTACACACTCCTGTATTGGTATGATTTTGAATTTTAAATGCCACTTATTTGTTTACATACTGAGCTCTCATTCAAGACCAAGCATTGTGCAGGAGAAAAACACAGCTCTGGAGTCTCAATGTTCCTGATTTTGAGAGATTTTCAAGGCACTTCACTGCGTGTAGCCAGATGTGCCTGTGCTGGGCAGAGTTATTTATACGCACCATGGAGTAGCAGTGCTTCATTATGAAGATTGTGTCGTAAAAGAGCTTGGCAATGGGGTTATCAAAGTTAATGCTACATGAAAAATTGTGATTAGTGAGTCTGCTGCGAGTGGAACATGTTGTAGTGTTTCTGTGTGTATGGCAGTCATTTTCATTCCTGGCTTGTGGGTTTGTCTGACCTGGGGAGTACCACCAGCCCTGTTTGCAATAAGGGATTGGTTCATTAGCAATTACCAATAATTCTCTCCGCCACTGCATAAGCAAACAAGTGTCAGTGGAAGCTGATTTCAGGTTGGGAATGTACTGCATGGATGCACAGGCGCTTAGTCAGTGATATCATACTGGTGTTGACGTGCAGAGCTAGCCAGATTTTTGGAGCTCATGGAAAGTCTTCATCCTTATATCCTCTAAGGATTCTCTTTTCCCTTTAATGTGGAGGACTGAGTCTATGCCATCTTGCTGACAGTAATACTGAATTAGTAAGCTAATCCTGTTCCTCACTGATGATCAAAGGTAGGGCCTTGTAAAATGAGAAAAGGAAAATACACAGACAAGAGTGGCAAAAATAAACTGAGAATAACTCAGCTATTGTTCCTGTTGCTGGTGAAGTGCTCAGTGCCATGCTGACAATGAGGAGCAAAGCCAGAATGAGCACTTTCCTGTTAGTATGAATGTAGCCCATGTCGTTAGAGTATGGAAATTATTTTAAGTAGACGAAGCTGTGCTGCCTTTTGTACACAAGAAAGGCTAATCCCATTAAAAGTAATGGTCTGAGATTGCTCACTCCAAGTACTGTTAATGAGTTAAGTTTGGTCGGTGTGTAATGAGTGCTCCGTGTTCTTTATGTCCTCCTTGCTGATGAACCGCATAGCAGGAGTTGTCACAAGCTTAATTATGAAAATTTCCATGAGTGGAAATATAATTTTAGGAAGAAGAGGTAAATAAATGGCATTTGTGGGCATCATTGGGTGGAGCACAGAGGGCACTTTTCTCTCATTTTTCTGGTAGTTTTTAGAGAGCTCAAATTTAAACCTGAGTTACTTAAATTTTCATAATGTCAGACCTAAAAAGCCTTGTGAAAGATTGCATTTCCATGTAGATGCAACTGCTCAAACTCAGACCAGGCCTCTTTTACAGCACAACCTAATTTCCCCTTAGCCTGTAAAGGATTTTTAAACCTGTGAAATTAACATCTACTTTCTCCTTTCTTCTCTACCTGTTTGTGAGATTTCATGAGCCAAATAGCAAAAGTCCCAAATCGTGCTCCTATCTCTATTTAAATCTGGTAAATTTTTGGCTTGGATGTAAATGTCACTTGTATATCCATTTGGTTATCATGGCCACAGGGATCAAACTGGGAAAATTCTTCACATGAGGCATTTGGCCAGCCCAGGGAAGATGCAGGACACACTTGCCACAGCATTTCATACGTGTGGGCAACCAGTGACTGTTTGGAGAACCAGGTCCCAGCTTGGACCGAGTCATTATGCAATATTTTTTTTCACAATATGAAAATAATTATATTGATTAAGGCACCTTGGAAGGGACAGAAAAGCATCTTATGCATATGCAGGAGGGTAACAGTTAAGAGTTTTCTATCTTTCTGCTATTGAACAGGAGTGTTTGATCAGCGATACAAATGCTGCTTGGCAAGGAATGTTGACTGTATCAGACAACATATGGTTCTAGAGTACACATTTGCAAATTAAGTGGTATCTGGTCACAAAATGTGTTCACTTTTTATTTTAAAACATAACTCGCCTCCCCCCATTTTCAGTCACAGCCCATTTAATTCAATGAGTAGATTATTCAATAAAAAAACACTCTTGGATATAAGACAGATCGGATTCAATATTAAAAAAAAAATCTTAACAGTGACATTAATAACCTCAGTTCCAAGCTCAGAACTTGTTAGCCAGATCAGCCTCCAGCACAGTATTAATGTATCCATGAAAAGGAGGAAAGAAATTGTAGGTTCTTTTATTTTATATCCATATCTAAGCTTCTTTGCTGGTGACAGCCACTTTAAAGCCGTCAGCACTTGGGAACTGGGTTGTTTTTGTTTTTTAATAACGAGATTTTCAAGCCATGATGGCTGTTCTGTTAATTGGGATGCCATTTGTAAGACCTTGAGACCTGGCTCTGATCATGAAAAAAAGATCAGATATTACGGACGGAGATACTAGGTTAAAACCTGCATTTTTAGGGAAAAGCCCGAGTACAAATTTTGCCAACGTTGTCTAATTTGCTGTAAAAGAACAAAAATCCAAAACCTACTTGCAAAATTATCCTAAGCCTCAGGCATATAAAGCAAGTCCCGAATCTCATTACTAAATTGTCTTCTGCTTTTCACTTAGGCCTGTATCTGAAAAGACTTTTATGTAACTAAATTCCAGTGGAACTTTATAGGAGTTTAAACTCTCAAAGAGAATATAGGATCTGACCTGTTTTATAAATCCATGATAGCCTGACTGTAGAGCACCATTTAAAATAATACTGTTGCATATATAAATAAAATCAGGCCTGTTAGGTAGAGTTTACTTTCACTGGGTTGAGACTGTTCTGCATGTGACATTTATTGGATGACAAAATTAGCCTGTCCCACCTGGTATTGCTCTGTTGGAACTCTTCCCTCTTTGTATTGCAATTAATTTCCTACCAAGGCTGCAGTAGAGCAGTATCAGTGCTTTGATTTTCAGCAGTCTTGTGAGACAAAGTTCTGGGCTCCCTTAAATTTCCTATTAATTCAGCTACTGTGCAAAATAAAAACAGGGCAGCAGTTCCTTAAATGTATGGAGTGGCAGCCCTCAAACTAGCCCACTACAGCCAAAGCAAGCTGTGCTTGCAGGGATAGTCAAGTAACTGAAGTTTTCAAAGGGTTAAAGGTGTTTCTGTCATGACCCCTGCTCTCAGAATGCAGAACTTGGTGGCTCCTACTGCTTATTTCTTGCAAATTCCCATAAATTTATTTTAAATTCAAAAGGCTGATAGCCATGAAGTAAGGAGACGTGGATTCTGAAAGGTCTCTGAGCAATAGATGTTGAACAAGTTGTTAAACAAGAGAATTGGATGTCCTTTATCATCGTTCTGTATGTAGTATTGATTGATTGGAGTTTGAATAGGTATTGGTTTTAGATAAACAAGACAAAGATCAACAGCAGCCAGTGAGGATGAACACTGAAAAGGACTGTAAAGATGGTATCTTGTGAGGATCTGGCTAGACACAGTTCTGCTCTCTTTTGTGCTGCCTTAAATCTAAAGTCATGTTGTAGAACCCACAGACCTAATGGACAAACTTCAAGGAGAAAATTAATGTAAGAGAGAAACTAAGTTTGGGGTGGTAGAAAGGCCAAAACTCAACAGTCCGACCTATCAAGGATAGGTCATTGGCTATATTTTGATTGCACACCCTAACTTTCTGTTAGATACTAATAATGATATGGAAAATAGCAGATGGGCAATTCTCACTTGAGGGCAGTGGCAGTGAGGGAAAGCTTTGGATGAGAGAGGGGATTGGTGAAAGCCCTAAAATAGGGAATGCAGATCTAGGCCTTGCTTTGATCACAGATGCACCGTGAAAATCTGTGCCAGTTAAACCAGACTTCTCAAGCTCTGGGGTTTGCTTTTTTTTTTTTTCATGTCCTATTCTTTATTAGCAGTTTCTAATAGTGCCTAGCTGAAGGGACTCTCGACTTCAAGTGGAGCAATATACATTTGTTCTGTAATTAAGAAATCAAATTAGCAGGAGCGTGGATGTCATCTATCCACTTCATGCCTTTAGGACATGAAAGTAATAAATTGACAGTCTCTCTGAGCAGAGTGAGATGCAGAGATGGGTGTAGAAGACCTTGCAAGGATAATTGCACAAGGAGCCCACAGAGAAGGATGTGAGTTTGTGAGTGTGGTGCTGCACTCTAGGACTGACAGCAAGGACTACCATGCTCTGAGAATAATCAGATGGGGATCCTGCCTGTTTGCAGTAGAATTGGAGAATAGTTTAGCTCCGGACAATCTCTTCTTTTGAGAAACAGGGAATTTCTGTTAAAATCATTCCAAGCTAAGTACTGGGGGTGGTCTTGAGTACCAGCACAGAACAAACATCCCGAGTCTGACCTTTCCTAGACTTGCAAACTTAAAAAACACCCCGTAGAAGGCACTGAAGATACCAGTGCTCTGTGGTTACTGCAGTGTAAGTGCCAGCCCATCTTCCTCAGCCTCACCAGCCTTTTGTTTTTCTTTTTACTGAGATTAGAAAGTAGAGCAGGAAACTTTGACTATGCAGCCTTTGCTGTATGTCACAACCTCTAATGTTAGAAAAGCCACTCCTTTTACTTAAGCACTTAATTCAATTTTTATTGTGCAAATTACGCTTACCCAAGCAGTACTGTTTAATTGATTAATAAATTACCATTGACTGTCAATGTTCTTGGATTTCCTCTCTGTGCTATTGGAAGTGCTGCTGACAGTAATTAAATAATCATTTCATCACCAGTGATGATTGAGTTTATCTAATTCAGTAGCTCTCTTATGTACCTAGTGTTAAGTTTGGACTCTTATAGGATTATATTGATTGATGGAGGAAGACCAGAAAGATAGCTATCATGAGTTGTTCCTTGCATTCAGAAGAGGAGGTTAGAATTGTCCTGATGGGTAATTTGACAATTTTTTTTAAAATCTTGATAAAACTGTAGTGCTGTAATATGGCTCATTTAAAGTTCACATTGTAGAACTCACTAATTTGTGTTTTCACTAATGTAGAAAATATATCTAATAAAATGATTGTTGTTCAAATAAAAAAAAAGAAAAACAAAAGAGGAAAACTCCAGCTTAATCGCATTATCCTAAGTAAATCTTTAAAAATAATAGCAAGTATATCCACATACAGTATGCTTTAAAATGTATCTTCTCTGTTTCATCAAGTAAATAACTCAATTAACACTTTCTATTTAATGCACTTCTTAAGTAGCAAGTTGTAGCTCTCCCAGGGAACACCAGTAACGCCAGGTAAAGTGTCCCTCAGTACAGATATTTGGGTTTGACAAAAATATAACTGAGATAATTGTATTGAGGGAGAGTGATGAAAAGTGACAAGCAACAGAAAGAGCTCATGGAATTTTCCTCAGAAGAGTTGTCAGGGCACAATTCAAGCCCAATTGATCAGGGATGGCTTTAGAAAAATGAAATTAATTCTACCATCAAAACAGAAGCAGATTAAATAAAAGGACAGAAGCTCAGCTACTTGGTGATTAGTCTTGCAAGTTCTCCTGGAGGCTAAAGTGGTATTTCCAGCCAAAAGTCAACCTTTTGCCATTTGAAGATGAGTGCATAGTATCAGCATCTATTATCTGGGTGTAAGAAAATGCTATGGAGAATGTGAGTGATCCCTGGTGTCAGTATTGCAATATTTTTTGTTATGTTTGGGACTAAACTTTCACTGTAAAGTGTGCCATAAGTAAGTGTGATTGTTGGGAAAATGGGAAAATCTGAAATTAAACATGCAAAAGTAGTGAGTGGCTGAGAAAAGATGACCTCAGGGACATGTGTTTTTAGAGGAACACAGCAGGCTTTTTGTCTGATCACAGAAGGAATGTCTTTGTAGGATCCTTTGTTATAATCAAGGGAAATTTGTCCACCACATGCATTACACGTGACATTTAAAATGAAGGCCCAAGTCATGTACAGAAAGTTCCTTGTTCATAAGTACCAGGTGGTTTGGAGTCTAAATTTAATGAGAGCGAAGAGCAAAATACCCTGAAAAGGGAGCAGATGAAGCACTCATGCAGTTTTTCTGACAGTGACAAACTATCCAAGCTCTGCACTTTTTGCTTTATGATGCTTCTGTCACCTTCTCAATGAAAATGCCATCTTATTATGTACAGTGGGTGTACATTATTCTATATATATTCTAAATCATTTGACTATTTTGGCTCTCCATTAATGGCAAATTACAGTAAAACTCTAAAGAAAATGTCTGTGATGACTCTGTGAACACTGAAAGAATTAATTATGATTGATTTTGTTAATTAAGTTCAGTGGCTAATGTCTTTACAGTAATGGGATGCTTAAAAGACAGAGGCAGTGTTAAGTGTTGCACCTATAGCTGAGTTGAAGAGGTTCATTGCAGGGTGGGTATCCATCTCCATGGACAGGACCAGCTGTCAGAGTCACTTTTTTACTGTAGGTTCATGTGCTTTAGATGAAATTTGTGGTAAATAATTATCATACAAATTCTTCCTTGTTTATGTGGCACTGAATGTATTACATTAAAATGATATTTCTGCCAGTTCTGTTTTCATATTAGGTCTAAGGATTTGGGAATGATTCTGATCTAGGCTGTCTGTTTTACTTTCACTCATGTCCATTTGTGTTCAATCACCTGCCTAGAGATTCAGTCTTTCCCATTCAACACTGGTTTCCCAGAATTTGCTTTTCATGAAACATTTATAGGTGAATCCTCATGGAAGGTGTCTTTGCCCTCTGGCAGTTACCTTCACTCCTTATTCCCTGTATTGTTCCTGTGTCCCCCTGTTGAATTTAGAAGAACAAAAAAAAAGACTAAATCCACCTTGTGAACACATATTGTATATGTGTATATACACATATATGTGCACTTCTGTGGAGTTAGAAGCAGCAGAAGAAAAAAAATTAATGGATACATATTTTGCTTCAAAAATGCAAAATCCCCAGTTTGGCATTGACAGGATCATGCAGCTGGGTGGCAAAAGCTGACTTTGTCCTCATGACAAACATACTTCAGATAAAAAGCCTCAACACAGATCTTTCTGAGGCATTGTGTATTATCTTGAACAGGCACCATAATGCCCAGTGTAGATTTGGCCTTGAAAATTATTTCTGTAGCTGGGTATATGTTGCTTTAAAAGAAAGCTGCCACTTTTTATCTCTGTACCCTTGCAGAAGCTTGCCAAAAGAGGTTTCCCTCTTTTTCCTGCAGAATTATTTGTTTTTCCTGACACAAAGGAGAGTGCTTTGTCATTGTTTTCTGTATAACATTGATGGATTTCATGTTGAATGGGTATTGGGTTTTAGTTAAACATGACAGGGGAAGAGATTTATAGGCAGTGGCCGCAGAGGTTGTTTGAAAGGCCCAATAATGCTTCAGTGCACAGATGTGTTTTCAGTGTTCTCTGATGGTAAAGAACCAACCGGCTCATATACACTCCACCCTCATTACGGAGCAATCCTTGAAAAGCCGAGTGTTAACAACTATATAGGTTTCTTTCTTTGGAGTTTCAAAGTAAACAGGATTCAAGGAGCGGCCTTATGTCAGGAATGCTGTACTAATGAGGACAAATTATATTCTAATCAGGTTTCTCCATTATTAATTCCCTGTTATTCTGCTCTCTTTTTTTCCTCCTCTCCTCCTCTTTGTGTCCAATTTAAAGTTGCAGAAGAAACATGGGGTGGAGTGTTTTTCTTCTGGTGCTTGTTATTCATATTAAGTAGTCTATTCTGCCTTTGGTGTGATGGTGGGTGTTAAGAATTTAAATCCCCCCTAATGCATTGATAGGATAATATGAATCACCACCCAGAAAAAAATCCTATATGGATCTCAGCAGCTAAGGGATACTGGTGTGATGTGTTATTTCTACACACTAAGCATAACTCATTCTGGTTCATCGTGGTCCTACATAATTTAAGGATTTTCTTAGAGACACTTTCATATTTTGCTTCTGTAGGAAATTTGAAGAAGCAAGTAGAAATATATAATGCATTATTATAATTAGATTGTACTTTGTTCTACTCTTTTACACACATTCTTAAAGCAAATTCTATAATCAAATTAAACTACTATTAAAATGTAAGTATGAATAAATAAATCTCATTTGCATGCATTGCATCTTGTTTATTTTACCTGTGTCCCTTGGTTTAGCTCATGTGTATTAAATGCTCCATCAGGAAGCAGATGCCAGCTTGGCTTTCATGGAGGGCAGGTAGTGAACCATGTGAAGCACCAGCTCACAGAGTGTGTGCTCTCTGTGAACAATCATAATGCATTTGGGTCTAGATTCTGAAACTCCTGCAGTTTCCACCACAGTCATGTTGTCGTGAATCCTTACCTTGCAATCTTGAGCAGATTTGAAGTGCTCAGCTCTCAGCATCTTCAGCATCTGCCCAGGAGCTGGAGAGCTGCAGGAACACAAGAACATCTCAGTGGAAGGAAGCACCTGGGTCACTCAGTCCAGTCCTCTGTTACTGCAGGCTACCACGTCATTGAATTCCTTCCCTCAAATGATGAAGCTCCATCTTAAAAGTCATCTGCTACATTTAGCACTGCTTAGATTGTTAGAAACTCCTCCTCATTCCTGAGTAGATACATTGCTACCAACATCTTTTTTTCTTATCCTAGCACTGCCCATAGTTTTTTATTTGTTCTTTATTTACCTGCCCCAGTCTCACTTTGTGTTCATCCTCCAGCAATCATCTCCCTTTCCTTCTGCAAGGTTCAATTGACCAACTCTGTTTAGTCATCATCTCTTGAAAGATGGGCTCATTTCTTCCCATCATCATTCCCATCTCATTTCTTCTCACATCTTCCCATTGCCTTCTTTCCAATTTGAAATACTCTTCCTTGTACATCAGTGTTCAAATATCTGCAACATAAGCTGGGTAAGGACTCAGAAGGAGCTGGTATCATGGAGCTAGCACATCCTCAACTTCACTGGAGAAATCTAACCTTAGAATATAATAGAAATAGAAAAGAATTCCTTTGCAGCTGGATATATTATGTTGATGATTCGCAGCAAGAATACTGAACTTCTTTCTCCTTACTCATTCCCAGCTGCTGAGAATGAATTTCCAGCAGAGATTCTTCTTAGTTCCCACAAAGCCTTGCACTTGGAATTTTTTAATTGAGCCCCTTTTCCTCCCTGAGGTCATCAAATGTTAGTAGGATCCACCACTGACTTGAGGCTGAGGCATTCATCTCTTAAAGAACACACACCAAAAGTCTCCCAAACTTGTCCCAAAATTCAAGGAGTTCTCTGTACAATGTTGCTTGTATCTCTGTCTTCTTCCAGAGCTAGAACTTAATTGCTCATTGGGCAGGCTCACCTGGATTGAAAGCACACAGTGAAGAAAACTCTTACAGTAATGGAGGACTCATAATGCATTTGGGTCTAAATTTTGGATTAAGATGGATAGAGCTGAATGCTGTATTTGTGTGCCTATTCATAGCAACAATTGCTCATCCAGATAATTGGGTACTACACCAGATTACCTTCAATCTGTAGATGCCATTCCAGAAGTACAACTGTCACCAAGATAATTCTTTCACATCTTTTGTCATAAACCCAATTATAAAATACTTCTGGGATAAATTGATGTACTCCTGCCTTTGCCATCTCTACTCTAAGCCTTTGAGATATTTGCATATTCTTTAATACAGAATGACCCTTCTGGAGTTTGGTTTATTCTTACAATAGTATTTAATAGTTTCCAATCACAGAAGTTATTTCCTTCAGTAGTGTCTTGTACTTGGGTTTAGGGCATGTTGAAAAGATAAAAGATCCTGGAAACTTAATGCAAGGCCCCTCAACTTCCTGAAGAAGGCCCCTCATGCAAGGCAAAGAGAGGTGACAGTCAGCATAGAGCTCACTGCAAGATGGGAATTTGAGATGAACTGTGTCTGCCTTTAGTTCTTAGATCTCAGTCCTGAATCTATGGTCCTCATTGTTATAAATATTTAAGTATTTATATTCCTATTAATTTTTTATAATATTATTTATTAAATACTAGAGTTTATAGCAATTTGTCATCTGAATAAAGAGTGCATTTCATTTAAAGTCCAGCTTGTGCTGCAAAGTATCAATGTAATACAATGTGCTCAAGATGGTTTTTTAATGCTTATTTCCCCCCTCAAATTGGATGCTGGCTTTCAATTTGAATATTGAGCTACCTGAACTGAATTATTTATCAACTTTAATTGGATTTGCAGACAAGTCGTTTTTGCACATCTTTTTAGGAAAAAATTTAATTCTTTCTGGAAACTTTTAAAAAGCATCAGATTGAGGACATAGAAATTTACAGGAAATGTGAAGTTAATTAACTCTTTCTTTCTTTCTTTCTTTCTTTCTTTCTGTCTGTCTGTCTGTCTGTCTGTCTCTTTCTCCCTTTCTTTCTTGTTTTATTTTTTGGCTAGAAAACAAAAAATGTGGGAAATTATGTTGTAGCTGACTGATTGCAAGCTAAAAGATATTACAGCACCTATCTGCAATCTAAAGTTAGGAAGTTTTTAATAATGATTATTAATTATTTGTATTTCTAAATTACTTAAATTCTTCAGCTGAGAGAGGAGTCCTGTTGCGTTTAGCACAGCATGAACACAGAATGAAAATCTGTTTCTGAATGAAAAAACTTATTTTGGCCACAACAGAGCATCAAGCCTGAATCATGCTATTCACTCTAAATTATATCTGTGTAATTTTTATGAACATATTTTCTGTATTTTCTCGCTCTTTCAATAAGCTCTGCTGGGCAGTTGGAAAATCCCACTCGTGAGTAGAATCTGTGGTGTGACACCATAGAAGCTACTGGGAAATTTCAGAATTTTGTCTTTGCCTATAGAGTGTCCTTCATTGCTGGTAATGTGAGGATTGAGTCTTAAATGTTACTTTGAGGCATGGGAAATTCGTAGTAATTTCCAAATGTAGTCCACACAATTTGTGATTTAAAAAAGTGTTAATATGTTAATCAAAAAGAACATAAATTTTATGCAGTTACTCATAACTTTATACAATGATTACATGTAACTACACTGTTATTGCAGTCTCAAAATTACAGTATAATTATATTTAGTTAATTCCAAAAGCAATTGCTGCGTGGCCAGAATTCATTTATATAAACCTAGACTAAGCACTGAATTGACTAAGAAAGTAAGGTAAATCTAATTGAGATAGATTGAGCAAACCTAATCAGCAGGGATATTTAATGGCAAAGAGAACAAAGAATTAAATAAAGCAATGCAAAGGCTATTCAGAAGAGTGGATATATGAGATAATAGGCCTCTCCATCTCTGATGTCATGTCTGATTCAGTGAGTCATTCCCTAGTATTTTGTTAGTTGGCTGCCAGTTTGCATTATGTGTGTATATATATATGTATGTATTTATATATGGAGGACACGTTTTGCCTTTTTTTCATCCAGGATCCTGGTGTAACACATCCCACTTCCAATTGCTGGTGCTTTACAAAATCAGGAGGGTGATTAAAGACTTGTTTGCTGTCCCACCTCATTTATCATTAACTGTTAATCATTCTGTGATTCTGATGAGCCAGAACTCAAATTCCAGTTGTCTAAGAAAAGGGAACTTGTAGAGATGCTGTGGGGTTCTCAAGACCTGAATGGGGCTGGAAAATGCAATGTGCAATCTGTGGCAATTACACACCCTTCTCATATGAAGAGGAGTCACATGTGAAGGCCAGATGTGAAATCCAGAATATGTTCATATATCATTAGGTGTCTGTAGTTAGAATATGAATCAAACCAGAGGCTGTGATACCCTGAGAGCTGAAAAGGAGACCCAAGACCATTTCTGTGTTTCCCACTCCAAGTGCAATCTCCAAGGAATTGCTGGGGAGCCCGAGGGTTGTATTTAGATGGATGTTATTATATCAGCTGATAATTTCAAGTTTGCAGAACACAGGCTGGTTCTGACCTCATCCCTTGATTGCATCCTTTGATTGCCTCCCTTGAACCAGCTACTGAGAAGATGGGAGGCACACAGCAGCTTTCCATCAAAGAGACTCTGTGTAGCAGGATATTGAAAGGACATTAAGATGGTTTTAATGTAGGGGAGGATTTGAAGTAAATAACATATAATGATTTTTTTAGAAGAAGAAAATCTGAAAAATCATCTTGTAGGTTCCTGTAGGTTACTTTCACTCTTAAAAGCTGTAAGTTCATATTGATCTTCCTGTTAGCACACACACAAGGTTTATTGCCTTACAGTTTTTATACTTCTCCATTTTGGTTTGGTGGAGTTTATTGGGTGGGGTTTTTTGGCTTTTTTGGTTTTTTTTTTTTTTTTTTAGTATGTTGATCTGTCATTTACTCCTGTAAAACATCTAATTTAACCAATTTTCCATGTCAATCTTAGATAATATTTTGGTGCTTGTATTTCAGTTACCTATATAAACACTGGTTCATATTTCTGAAACTTTAAAGGAAAACTTTCTTAGTTTATATACCAGCATTTTGCAGCTGATAAACTCAAACACCTTATTTTAGAAATAATAAAATGACAATACTAAACTGTGCTAAAACAGGAGGAGAGAATATGCATGGAGGAATTTTCATCCACAGATGAGCTGTTGAGAGGCAGAGGCAGAAAGAAATGGAAATCCTATATTAGATGGCAGAAGCTGCAGTACTAAGAATCTAAGAAACAAGAGGCAGATGAACCCATGTGCATATCCTGGAAATTTGACCCCCTTTTGGATGTATAGAAAGAGCAGTGGCAGCTTAAAAAGTTGTATTGATGTTTGGGGGATTATGTTTTCTATATGAACACAGGTCAATGAATCCACATGTTACAGTTCAAAAGGTTGCTTTTTCAGTAAACAAGAACCCAAATATTGTGTGCGTGGTAAAGTATTCACAGAGCTACACAGCAAAATAATCTTTAACCTTAGAGAAGTACTTGGTAGAAGATAGAGCAGGGCTTCCTCTGGAGATTCAGGTTTTCTCTAAAGTACTCATGCCATTGTGGATGCTTGTGCTTAAAATTTTATTTGAACTTTCCTATTATTTTATTTCATGGTATTTGTCTTAACAGAGAAAAAAAGGATGGTACTACCACACATGTTTGTGTTGGAATTAACTTGTTCGGGGGGTCATAATCCAGAGTTTACTGGAACTACTTCAATAAATTTGTTGACTTCATGTACCTACCTACAGTCTACTCACTGGAGTGCCAGGAAGAGCTGAAAACAAAAACTTTAGGGGCTTTGCATAATGTGATGCATTTCTCAAGTGTGGCAACATGAGTTCAAACAAAGTGCTTGAAAAACCTACCCAGTGTTCTGTTGTATCAATGCTTTTAATAGCCAGATCATTGACCTCATACATTTATGGTGTATGTGGTCAAACAGTAGAGCAGAGAGCTGATTGGAATGACTAATAATTCCAGAGGAGTCATTACACATAATGGTGTCAACATGTACTGCTAGGAGACTCTTAATCCTTGGAACATCAATTTACACTCCACGTAACCATTGCATGTCAACACAGACCACAAACCTTATGTGATGCTCAGTCCTGCCACCAAAAGACACGAGGTTGTGATCGTTTACAAGTTATCATCCTAATGTTTTGGTATTCCCTGGCTAATATTAAATCCTATTTAGACAGAGAGAAATGGTGACAGCACATGCACAGTTAGCTGAGAACTTGAGTGTGAAATTCAGCAGCGCTGATAAGCATTTACAAGTCACCCACTGAACACACTGGAATAATTTGTGCGAGCAGTGGTTCAATCCAAAAGAAACTGGGTTAGATAATAGCTGGAAATACCAAGTACTGTGCTGTGCTACCAATCCTCCCCCAGTACATTATGAATTTTTACAATATCTGTGCATCTGTACACAGATGGCACAGAGAATGATGTCAGATCTGACACCACACAGGACGAGAACGCCTAAATGACATTTTTAAAGGTCCCCAAAACTCCCGTTTGCCATCCATGTGAGAAACAAAAGACCTTTAAATCCTAACCCAGCCCTACTGGTGGGCTCTGGGCACATGCAGTGGTAAATGCTGGAATGCAGATTTATGGCCTCTGTGTGAGTGCTCCCCAGGGTTGGAGTCAGCCCTTCAGCAGCCCTCCACTGCCACAGAACTGGGGGAACAAAGATGCACAACTGCAGGTCTGGCTCTCAGGACTTCCCTGCTGAAGCCCCAAATACCCACAGCTACTGCTGCTTTGAAGTAGTTTTGGGGTGCTCAACACAGATATAAATCAGTCACTTGTGCTTATTTTCTATGACTTTCTCTCCTGGTACCACAGGGGTAAACCTGAAATAATTCCAGCAGGTTCAGTGTAGTTGCTTTAGATTTATACCCATGTAAACAGGAGCCCTATTTGTCCATTGTTTCTAAAATATGAGGTTTCTCTTTCATATCAAACTTCAGCAACTTATTTTATATTCCCTTACATCACATTTCATCACAGATAATCCAGGAATATTGTTTCTCTGAGTAATAAAATTGTTCTTTAGTGCATGACCAGAGTAAGGGATATTGTGTCTTTTAGACATCACGTATAGACAAGAAGATATAAATGAGAGTTAATAACCATCAAATGTGTCTATTTCCTTTTCCTATAAATTTGAGCATGCTTTCCTACTGAATTTTGCAAGAAGGAAAACAGACTCCCTCCTGCTGATGTGGGGAAGCAATGCTAAATCTCCCTAAAGATTCACTCTGGCTTCTTACAGCTGTATGTTAGTACCTTTTTATATGCAATTTTACTTCATTTAGTCTTTAAGGTTGTGCCTGAGGTTAGTTTAAAAGGTTAGTTAAATGTTAATGGATGTTAATGCTGCAATTAAATTGTTAAATCAATTGAAAACTGTGGCTCCATCTCTATCTGTGTTAGTGCCGGCCTGAGTTGCATTGGCGTATAAATTAAAAGCTGTAAATCTAGTGAAGTCTAATTAGAGACCAAATTTCTCATTTATCTTATTTTCACAGGACTGTAAGCACTGATAGATAATCAACGAAGGGCTAAAACTTTTTAACATTAAAAAACTATTTTATCTATTTCAGGACTCAGGTGACTGATTATAATTCAGATCCAATTACTGTAAAAGGTCATATGTGAAATGAAGTTCTTACAGACACTACAAGTTTTATTTTACAAGTTTGCATACACTGCTGCACCATCTACATCCCAAAATGCAAAAGTAAATACACTGTACGAGATTATATAAAAAGGCTCTTCAATTAGCTTCCCTCATGTAACCCTTTGAAGTTTGTGATTTTAGTACATGAGCACATCCAGGCTTCAATCCTACAGCACATCTTTAAGTGTGCCAGCTTATATATGTGCCTGAGAATCCTGTTGGTTCTTGCCTTCTGTAAGTAAAAGTAATTAGCAAGAAGCTTAAATACATTTGCCATAGATACAGAGACACAAATTCTTGAATTTGTGAGAATGATTATTTCCATTGTTACGTTTAAATTAGCTGCTGGCAACCTGCCATTTAGGAAAAAGAAAGAAAAAAAAGCCCAGGCTATTTTATCTAGCAAGGTCTTGAGGAAAAGGAAATGCTGATCTTAATCCAACTTGCAGTGCCCCAGTTTTGAGGGTGTTTTCATGCATTAAAAACACATGGTACTTAATGTTAGTTCCTCAGAAGTTAAAAGTGAAATTTAATCATGCTGCTTCTGTTGGCTTATTTTTCCAACACCCCCTGTGATTCTCCAAAGTGTAGATCTTAAAGCTGCAAAAAGGCCAACAACAGATTGCAGCATGAGCATAGGGAGCAGCATCAAGACTCATTAGTTTACAAATAAACCACAAGACAAATGTTTAAAATGTTTGTAGGTTCCAAATCACAGTTCTAAAATTGCATCCTTTTGGTCATGTAGGAGTGTTAGAGATGTTACAGTTTTACATGTTAATTTCTTTTCTAGTGACTGTTCTTGGAGCACTTGGGGAAACAAGTTTTGCTTTGGGAAATAAAAAAAAAAAAATCCTCTGTCCTAACCAATTAAGACTTCACAGAGAGAAGTCATGAGCTCAGATTCTGCTAGAAGGCCTTCTTGCAAGGAAGCATCAGCTCGTGTCCTTTCTAGTGACTTCAGCCAAATTTCAACATTCATTAAAACACAAAATGAGATCAAATCTGAAAATGAATTGCCGAGTGACTTGAATGTTCTGAACTTTTCTCTCTCCTAATTTTGTCACAAATTCAGATCTTCTGAAAAACATCTTGATCACAGACTGCAGGAAAAAAAGCCATGTTGTAGCATGTCCCCTACAGCAAATGAAAGGATATTCTAGTTTTATTCTGAACGGTGCACAGATTTCCTGACAACGTTTTCTTTCATATTTGCATCATTTTCAGTATTCACAGATGTGATTTACCAAATTGCACCTCCCAAAAATGTTCTAAATAAAAGATGAACTGTCAGCTATCTACGGGAGTAGGAAGACTGTTGTGTACTATTTTGTTAAATAGTGCTCTTCCAATTATTTTGGTGAGTCTTTACAATAATTATCTTTTTTTGTATCATAAGTGTTCTGTATCTTCATAAGAAATGAATAGGGCCATTGCTAACAGGGGTCATAAATAACTTCTGCTAAAAGTCTTCTCTTCAAAATTGTAACTTTCTGTCCTTTTACTTCCTTGGTAAGAAAAGACAGCAAAGAATGATAATTCTTTATACTATGTGCTCAGAGTAGTAAATAGTTGCCTTATAGCAAGACGTGGTGTCATAAAATAGGATACAAAAATAATAATAGTTAATCATTTAATAGCATGTTTCATCCATAGAAAATGGAGCTCTTAGCAAAGATGACTAAATAGCCCCATCCATTTCCTTAATACATCTCCTTCCTTTAATAGAGATCTGATAAATAGAAGCCAACTTTATCTCACCTTGAAAAGAATAGTCTAGTTACACCAAACTTTCTCTATTACTTTCTGAAAATCAGGTTTTGACAAAAACAGTGTTTGATTCAAACAGACACTTGAGAGAAAGTCACAGTCCTTTCTGTGAAGGAAGGATCAACACAGACCCAACCAAACTCATTGTTGAGTCAAAGCTGAACACATTGTGAGAGAGAAGCTGAAGTTAACACAAGAATTGGAGAGATACCAGTATTTCCAGTTAGATCTGTGGCCTGTTGAATTCATAGGGAATACTCTCAATCTTCTAAGGTCTTGTAGGCTGGGTAGTTTCTTTGCAGGCTAGTTGGGAGGCTTTAACTGTGGATAAAAGGCTAGCTTTGGGGATGGGTTTTTTGAGTGAGGCATGGAAGGAAGAGATATTTCCTTGGAAAATTGATTGAGAGGTCATGGTCTGATGTCAATCACAGCATTTGTCTTTTGAGGTGATCATGAAATTGAGAATGTAGGACAAATTCTAGTTAGACATTTGCCCTACCAGCTTCTGCTGTGTGTTTGATGGTAGATTTTCAGTCTCATGAAAACTCACTCTGGTGTGCATTTCTAAAGAACCTGAATGTTCTCCACAGATGAAAAAAACACATTATTTTTCCATTTTTCTTGCCCTGTTGACTTTCATTGCTGTTTTTGCTTGTGTTTTGGGGAGCACAGTGTTCCCATCTTGTTTCATATGCCTTTGCTATGTCCTGTCATTTCTGGACATAACAAAATATTCCAGCAATATACTTTGGACCCAGTGGAAGGACAAGATTTGGACCATTTGGAGAATGAACATGGCAGGTTTTTTCTTTAAAACTTTAGTTTTCTAATTGTATTCTGATTAAGTACTAAGATTTGTCCAGGAAACCTTTTCTTTCCTTTCTCTTTGTTAACATTCAGCTTTTGTGTAAATTTTAGTGAATGCCTAAGAGGTGTCTTGATTTTGTGATTGGGTCAGATGTTGCTCTTGGTCAGTTTTCATGGCTATACTACATATTCCATGACATTTTGGGGAACAGGTGTTAGATGCCTGTGTGACTGACATGTTTATTCAGTTTACCTGTGGCTGAGTCAGTCTGAGAGTGAGCTGTGACTTCTCTTGGGTCCTGCAGTGTTGGTTCAGGGAACTAGATGAGTGAAAATTTCTCCTACCTAAAGGAGTAAATAACTTTCTGCCGAACTCCATCTTTTAAGACAGTGCAAAAACAGCCATCACTCTATGCTGAGAAAGGAGAGTGATGGGGAGGCATCGTTTCTTTCAGTGGCAGCTCACACGCTCATGCAGCAATATCATAAACCTGTATTCCAAAGAGCAGCTTTTTTATTTTGTTGGGTGGGTGTGTTCCAAACAAAAAAAAATCCTGTGGCAATATCAAGGAGTTGTCTTTCAGACTGGGTTTTATCTGATAGTCACCACCCTGCCTACTGCTAACTTCAGCAGGATTTCTGTAAATAGCTTGGTGCTATTTGCTTGGCGAGCAAAAGCGGCTCTAAATGTCTGGATTAGAGCACTTGTAAGAGAAAACATTTACAAGTCTAAGTTTGTTCCCCAATGGGTAATATACTGGGAGGCAGATAAAATCATCATGCAGCTTTTCATGACTGGCAGTGTCTGGTAACACAGCAATGAGTGCTGACTGTGTAGATAAAAGAGTGAGGCACCAGAATAGCGGGGACTCTGCAGATCAGCACTGAGGCACATTGATAGAATTACTCCCTGCAAAGGGAACTTCTACTGCCTCTGCCTGCAGATATCTGACACTCATCAACATTGCCATTGTCTTGCTTTCCTGGGAATCAGATATTAATTTTACAAAGCCTAAATGCAAGCTAAAAACGAGAGATAAACACATTTTTAGCTGTCGCATTTAGCCTTGTGATGCTCGCAGCAGTGCTGGAACCTCTCCAGGTGGGTGACTTGCTTCAGCATCTACGTGAGGATGACAAGGGACAGAATGTGTTAAGCAGGAAGCAAAAGTACAGGGAATGTTGTCCATCCATTAGAAGCTGTTAGTGGGATGGCTCTTGGGAGAGATTCCTGTCTGTGACTACACAACCTCCAAACTGTGATGGTAAACAAGAGCAAGGCAGGTGATATTTCCTGATTCTGGAGATACCAGTTACCTGTGAAAGTCAGTTTTATTTAGGAAATAGTGGATCTCAGCAGCTCCCTGAGACAAGAATGCCTTTTTCTTTTTAATTTTGACAATTTTGGTATTTTTCTGAGGGAGACATATTTGCAGCATGATGCTGAGGAGCTGCCCTTCCCTCCATCCCTCGTTCCCCAGTGCTGTACAGGCAGGAGCCCTCCTCCCTGGCAGCAGGGGCCAAGGTGGTTGTTTGCAGGAGAGACTCAACCATTTGTGCAATCCGGCTGTTCCCAAACAAGCCAGACTCCCGCAAGCCTTACCAGCTGTGACTAATAGTGAAGGGAAGGGGGAAAAAAGAGAGCTGCTTGGGCCTGCAGGCTTCAGACAGGCAGGCTCTGGGGGAAACAAGAGAAAGCCATTAACTAACCACAGTATTATCTTGATTCTCTCAGAGAAACGAGCTAGGGACGGCTAATGAACTAGCCTTAACGTTTCAAACTGAATGCACCTCTGGGAGCTCTGCTAGAACAAACAGTGTGACAGATCAATGCCTGATGCCTATATCAAGAGAAAAGGTTATTTGCCTCTCTGAGGAATTATAGGATTAGTATATCACTATGATACACTTTGTATCCTTTTCAAAATATGGGTTCATATGCTGTGTTTATTTTCATTTTGTAAGTTGTAAACTCCATTAGTTTGAGCAATAAAAATGAAATCCATTCTTCTCTTCACCTCTCTCACTCCCAGGATCCTTTATGTCAGAGAGACTACACACACTCTGTTTTCCTGTTGTCTGCACTTTGCCCAAGCAGATACTCGCCTTTGGGAAGTTTTTTTTAAAAAATGGTTTAGAGCAGTGTCATTTTGTTGGGACCCCATGAAAAATCTTGGTAGGAGACAGATTCATAATAAAAGGCATTTTATCTGGGGAAAGTTTTGCTTACTTTCTTTTGCTGCCACTGGTGTTTTCTGAGCCCTTGCACAGTTCCACATATTCAATCTTTAGCTGCCCACCTCTAAAATGGGACAGTAAACCTTCCTTATTGTTACTTCTTGTCTCTTTGCTGTTTATATTGAAAGCTCCTGCACAGGATGTTCTTCCTATTTGTGCTTTACATGACACACTTGCTGTAAATCCCTGGGGGAAGTTTTTGATAATTTTGTTAATACAACAATAACCTCAAAGAATGACAGTTTTGTACAAGAGATGGAAAGAAATGAAAGGGAGAAAGGTGGGACCAGGAAGACCATATAAATTTTACAAATAAAATTTTATAAATCTTAAATTTACCGTATACAATTATTACAGTTGGTAGACTTTTGGGGCTAGAAAGAGGTCAGGCCAGGTTATTGTTCATCCTTGTGCCTTGTCCTTTGATGCTTAGAGTGATACCAAGCCAAAGGGGTAAACAGTCCAAGGCTTCCTCAACAGGAGGCAGAGTTATTTTTAACTGCTGTGTATGATTTCACTGTATCCTTTGATATTGGCATTTTTCTTTAAAGCCAAAGCCCTTGAAAACTATTTTGATCAATTACCTCATTCAGGAAGCTGCTGTACATATTTAACCATAGATACAAGCTTTGGTCAAGCTATCAGAGTAATTTTCATTTTTACAAATTATTACTTTAATGGGAATTAGATGAGGAGTGAATTATTGTTTCGTAAAAAAAGTAAATCTCCAGGTGATTTGTCAAGCGGTAATTGTCTGAGTATCAGCATTTAAGGAGGGCTGCATTTCCTTTTAGGAAGGAAACACGTTAAATGCTGAAATTAAGATAATATTGTAACTTAGAAAATGGATCAAAATTACCTTTATCTCCCCCAGTAGTAGCTAGGAATTGAGTCAGAAAGTGATACAAGTATCCCAACTTAATTGCTTCATGTCAAATTCTGATATCTGTATTCTGGTTCAGTAGCCCTTACTTCATCCCTGCTTCCACTGATGTTAGAGGGGTACACATGAAATAAAGAGTGATTCATTGTAAGCAAAGCCATCAGAGTTTGGCCTTTTGAATTTGTTATGAGCTTTCCTATTGACGCCATTGGAGATGAGAAATTGTGCTTTGATCATCTTCTGAAAACCACAGTTGAGCTTTGTAGGTTTTATACCAATCATAGCACACTATTGCTTGGCTCAGGACAGGTGCTACAGAATTCTTCATTATTCTTCATCATGTCTCCTGGATCTTCCATTCTGTCACAAACCCCACTGTCAATAGGACTTTTGTAAGCCAATGTTTACTTTTAGAATTCATTTTCTAATGCCGATTTCTTACAATAAATTGAAAAAAAATCATTAATACAAAAGAAGAAAAAATAAAATTACCAATTTCTGAACATGTCTTTATTGATAAGTTTTAAGTCATGCTGATCCTTCTATAGCCATTATGAACTGGGGGATGAAAATGTTATTAGGGATGTCACCAGGTCTGAATTTCTTCTACGTGTAAGAGGAGGAGGGTTGATTATTTCAGGAGATATGAAATATAATATTTAGTTTTCAGTCTCTTTCTATGTGCAGTCAGGCAAAGCTCTCATTCACAACTGAGCTGGGAATTGGCCAGGTCGTAATGAAATGGGAAATCTTCTGGTCACGGAAATTCAAGGAACACACGTGTACAAAGAGAAAACAGTCTAGATTGCTATAAAAGGTTGATGCCCTGGAAAGGGGAGTGGATGAAGTAATTCTTGTTTGTCAAATTGTTTTGAAAGCCTGGTGAAGCACAAGTATTTTACTGCAGGACACTAACAGAGCTTATTTTGTTATTTACGTCAGAAGTGATGTGAATCATGTGGATTTTACTGAGGTAAACTATCCCAAGGAAGCAATTAATGGTTATCCTTCTCTTGTTTTATTGATACACTTTAGAACCAGAAACAAATTTCTCAACAGTCCCATCATGCTTTTCTCTGACAGGTGGCCATGGTTTCTCCAGATTCAGGGACTCATTGTAATTTACTGGTAAAGTTCTTGTGGTTCTGGCTGAAGATGTGGTCAGGCAAGGTTTGCAAGGAGAGGCATCAAAGATTTTGTTGATTCCCACAAACTTTTGCCATAGTAACTTAAGTAGAGGAAACTGAAATGTCTCCTTTTGTCACTGTACACATGCTGCCTTGTTAAAAATTATCCTTTTTTTTTTCTCAAATTCCAAGTAACGAGAAGTATTTGATAGCAAATTGTTTTAGGATCAACACTGGGCTATTGTATCAGCCCAGCTCCTCCACAGTGGAATCACAGAATAGAATCATACAAGCTTAAGTTGGAAAGACCTCTAAGATCACTGAGTCCAGCACTGCCACATTCACCATTAAATCATGTCCCCTAGTGCTACATCTGTGTTTGATCCATTTGTGTTACCACATTCTGCAGCTTTCTGGTGAAACCCAAAGGAGTGTGTGAAATCTCCCTAACTCAGTACAGTGGTCAGGGTGAGTTTGCCCAAGAGAGTAACTGAATAAAAATTTGATCCAAATATCTGCTGAAGTTAAAACTGACTTAGGTGCTTACATGGGCTCTTAGTTTAATTTTACTTCTTTATTTTTGAATTGTCTGATTGCCCTGCCTACAGCCAGGAAGCTAATTTTTCAACAAAAACCCCCATTCTCTCTTTCCAGATATGTTTGAATGCATCTGCTAAATCAATTTTCAACAAATCTACGATTTTACCAAGTAAAACTTTGTTGATTTATAAAATTAAAAAAAAAAACAAAACCATTTTCATTAAGCTTTGCCTTATACAAAATATATAAAACATCAATTTTAACGTACAGTGAAGATTTTGTAATGTTTCAGGGTATTAGAAGGTGTGTTAATACAATCTCTTCCTGTCTCTTGGACTAAGTCAGTTCAAAAGTCCTTGTTTATGCATTTTTCAATGGTCTCATCTTTCCTTGGTGTGGGTGACGCAACTGAGGAAAGGTTACCCAGTGAGACCATTTGCTGTATGGATGAACTTGTAGAAGATGGCATATCAGGGAGCTTCTAAAGGAAATATTATATGGTCCATCAAGGCAATCTCAAATTTCCTGATTGCATATATTTAAATAGGATAAGCTCCAGTTACCTAAGCACTTGTTTTGGCTGTAATGGAAAATAGGAGACTAATGTGTGCCATAATACCTATCTCACCCCAGCCCATCAAGGTGTATGAAAATAAATCTAAATATCTGTTATTAGAAGAATGGGAATAGTGGATGAAGAATTGAAGCTATGTGGCTATAGACAGAAAAAAAATTAACTGGATCTGGTTTAAGATTATACCTGTCCATTGAATACATTCATCAGTGTCTGGTTTTGTATTTCTTCTTCCTCATGATACCCCAGATAAGAAGTGGTAACTAAGTCTTAATGGTTTTAAAACTTTCTGTCTGTAACCATAAAGTGACCATTTACAAATTGGAATGCATTGTTGAGTGGGGATCCAGTTCCTTTCTCTGCCAGACCTGTCCATGCAGGTAGATCTCTGAGTTAAGAGAACAGCAGACTGTTGAAAAGGTAGATTTTGTGTGTGTGTGTGTGGCTTGTTCCTTTTTTTTTTTTTTTTTAGCAGTATGCACATTAGGAGTTTTATCAGAAGACAGCTGCTTAGAACAGCTGTCTGCTTATGTGCCCATCTTAGGAGAGAATGATTAATGAATTCACTTGGGCAGTGAGAAACTCAGTTCACTGATCCATAGTTTCAGCACAGGTATTGATGTGAAACTAATGAGAAATTTGATGCTCAAATTTGAATGTTTATTCCAATTACCAAACAACAGATCTAAATTAAAAAATAGCTTGAAACCTTAACCTTTTATTAGTAACACTGAAAGCTGAACTGTGGCTCTGCATCCCGTGGTGCAATCTGAAGACTCAGTGTGCTACCACCTACATTGTTTTGGGGAAGAGAGGGAGAATGGCTCCTCCTGATTGACTCTGCTCCCACTACCTGATAATTGGAATCTTCTTCCTTCCACTCCTCCCACTCCTGTTTAATGTGTATGTTTTTCCTAGGAATTACAACATGTGCTCAGAACTGAGCTGTAGGCATCCCCTACAGCTCTATTAAAATACTGCATTTAATAAGTTCTCTGAGCTATGGTTTTTGTCTGATTGTGGTATGGTACATGGGAGTCCCAGCTCTGACCTAAAATGCTTTCAATAAGCAAAGGATAGAGGGAAAAGGTATATACAACCTTTAGTTCATTAGGAACTTAAGGTATGGGGAAATTAAATAATGAAGGTTGTATACATAATTTGTGGCAAAATTGGCAGTCAACCATTGATTGCCGCTCTTTCTTCTGTGAAGAATTGCTTTCCTCTTCCAAACTTTTACAGTGTTTCTATCAGAAGGGACTAACAAAAAGTTTTGAAAGTTACTAAACACATTCAAGTTGTCCTGTCACCCAAAACCTGATGTTTTTGCAAAGGATAAATACTTCTAATTTTCATAGAAATCAGTGACAGTTTGTAACTCTGCATCTTGCACAATCAAATTATTTAAAAACAAGATTCAGAGGGAAAAATTTATAATTTTAATCTAGGAGTGTTTCATAAAAGTATTTGTGGCTGGGCAAGATTTTTTTTTTAAGAATTTATTAACTACACGTTCAGGACTGAACTTGGATAATCTCAATACCCTTTGCTTTAGATGTCTGCTGTGCTGGCTTTTTCTTTTTCCATGAAATTATTCCAGTAAGTTTTAATATAATAAGCCAAGGTGCTGAAAATGTGCAGCAAACGTTGCTAAATTCTGCACAACTGGTCCATTAAATATGCCTAAAGGAAATGGAAGATGTTACACTGACCACTGTTCAATGAAATCTGTAAGCAATTCAGATCCTTTTCTAGCACTTGGGTTCTCATGAATTTGGGAGCAAAGCTGGCTGGGGCAGATGCTGCTTGATACACATGATGGGCTCAGCCTGTAAACATCCAGGCAGTGTCACCTTGGTGCACAGCTGCAGCCACCAAGGAATGGTGGCATCTGTGGCAGCTGCCCCTGGCTCTGGGAGTCATGGCACATTGTGGCACATGGCCATGTGAAAATGCAACCTGTAGGAGAATGATGTCTTATTGCAGACTTTAGGTCAAGCCATGTGTGAGGATAAAGCAGTTGCTTGCAAAGCAAACACACAATAAAAGTTCCACAAGTTTTTGAGATAACCATGTGGATTTGGCTGAAATTAAAATTAAAAGTGAATGTGTAAGCATTATTTTTAGGTTTGTAGGACTGTGAATGAGCTGTAACACTTTTCAGTTTCAGCCATCATGGAACAATGTTCCAGGGGCTGGATTAATCTCCCTTTCCTATTGAATTTTAGGAAGACATTTTGTGGAATTGCTAATGTTAGCAGCTTATCTTGTCAGTTTGCTAACTTTTGATGATATACACTCATCTGGAATTGAGATCAACGAAAATCTTTGCTTCCTTAGGAAACTCCTGGCCCTGGCAGTCACTAGATGTGAACAAACACACAGAGGATCATGGACAGCAGAATTTGAGGGGTCCTGTGCTGGGACAGACATGGTCACCAGCTCTGCCTTTATGCATGCTTGCAACCCAAAAAGAATTTTCAGGGATTGCTCAAGTAAGTGAAGAAAGTTCAAGCATTTTTGTATATTTTTTTTTTAAATGAATGTGGGTCTGGACCTACACTGGCAGTAGCCAGGCCCTGAATCTGCAGCTGTGTGTTCACAGGGTATGATTCTGTTCCTTTTCTTCCAAGGTCCCCATTCATTTCATTGTACAATAGCCACTGGGAGGATTAGAGCACAATTTCCATCTTGTCCCATTAGTTATTTGTATTTCAACATCAGCTGGAGACCTTTGTCAAGAGCTAGACCTTGTTGTACTTGGTGCTTTGTATATCCATAGCAGAAGGCATTTCTTCCCCCACAGATATTACAGTTTAGAAACCTTGAGGTTTAGAGAGATCTGCTCTATGACATACATAGTGACAAACTTCATTATTGTTTTAAGTCTAGCTAATGCCTAGAAAAATGCTGCTGGATCAGTCAGAAAAAGAGCTTTAATTCCCCTGCTGGGTCTTTCCTCGTTGTGTCATTTATTTGTGAAAAGAAAGTGCTTCAATTTTTTTCTTTGTAATTTTTTAAAAATCATTTTCCTCTTTTGAAAATGAAGGTTTAGAGCTTCTTGGAATTAAACAAAAAAAAAATAAAAAATTCTTTAAGCCTTTGTAAAGCAAAGAGAACTTTGAAAAGAAATGACCCAGTCCCCTCTTTGGTTCACACCTATCTGGTCAAAGGGTTCAGCTCTCTGTGGAGGCTCCCAGACCTAACAGCAGTCATGCGGAACCTGTTTGCTGCCTTTCAGGCTCAGCACTTTCCAGGGTGCCCCATCTCAGCACACCTGACATTTCTGGCCTGGCAGCCAAGAAGAATAAAACCTTTGGGGAGTACCTAAAATTAAATGACTCCTTTTGGTCGGATCAAGGTTGTTCACTTCAGTAACTCTGCTGCAACTCTGCCCTTCTCTCATTTAGTGGCCATGGAAAAGCTTGTTCTCCCCCTTGCCTCTTTTTCCTTTAAGGGGCTTTAAATACAATTCTTGGATGCAAAGACTAGGAAAATAATACTTCATTTTATGAAGAAATTAATAAGAAAATAATCAACCCCTTGTCAATGTTCTCTTATTTTATAAAGTATTATTTGGACTTGCATTCCTGTATAGATGGCAGAAAGAGTAGAGCATCCTCTTGGTTTATGTAAAGCAGTCTCTTCATCAGTCACCTCTTAAACATGAAATAAATTAAGGTCAGAAGGTCCTTCTGGTCTTTGTCCTGCAGCTTTCACAAACCCTTCAGGGTATGAATTTGTGGGGGAGCATAGGAGATGGCAGAATATGCTTCTCCCCATGAGTCTTCCACTTCAGCAGCACTTGCACCTCCCAGGCTAACACCTACCAGTTTATCTGCATGCTTTGGTCAGGGGCGTTTTCAAAATGGTCTCTTAACTGGAGGAAAGGCCCTGCTCTGCAGCTTTTGTTCTGTAGGTGTTCAAATATGAGCCTTTGTAATTGGCTGCAGCAGGGCTGATAGCTGTAAACAAGGCATGTGCTGAAATGAGTTGTTCAGGTGGTTTGGGTGACAAGAAACACATGATGTGTGAGTGGCTGTGCTGACCACTTCTGTGCCCTAGGGCACATTTCTTTACCTGAGCATTTTCCACTGTCCATAGCCACCATCTCTGTGTTGTTCCATTGCCACCTGGCTTCATTTTTCACCCTTTCTTCTCTCCCTCATCTCTTTTTATCCATTCTTCCTTTCTCTTTTTATCCTTTATGGATTCTCTAGACTGGAACAGAACCCGGTAATATTTACACATGAGCTCAATTTTTCAAGCCACAATTTTGTTTTGTTTGTCCTTTCGTGGTTGTTTTGTTTTTGTTTTTTAACGAGGAATTATCTTGCCCAAGCTTAGTTTTAAGCATTTGGATAAAAATTAGGGTTAAATCAAAACTAACTGAAAAACAGAATGATTAAAAAAATGAAAATATGCATCAATGCCTTTCTTTAGTTGGATTTTCTGCAACTTTCTACTGATGCTATTCAGTATTAACAGACAGGAATGTGAACTCATGTAAGGATTATGGCCCAAACTACACTTGTATTTCAAACTAGGGTTAAACTCCCTGATGGAAGGTCACTGGATGTGGGTACATTCTTGTATGAAGCAGCATCACCTGGCTCTTCCTAAATTCAAAACCAGTGAGAGGTGAGAAACTTCTGCAAATGAATCCCTCAAGATGCTGCAGGTGCCAGCCAGAGCTGCCTCTGCCACTTTATGTCCCTGCCAGGCTGCAGAGCTCTGGGAATCCCAGCTGATTGCAGCCCACATTCCCATTTTGGGCTATCAGTTTGCAGTTCTTGGTCTCACTCATTTTTGGGTGCTGTTTTCTGTTAACCCTTGACCAGCCTTTGAGATGTGTTGCTTGCTGAGCAACACCTCCACTCCTGGGACAAAGGACTCAGTTGTTCTCACTGCATTCTGTCCCAGTATCCCAAAATCTTTTTGACCAGGTACTGAGCTGGTGCTGCTCCCTGGATTCAAGAACTAAAGAGAGTGAGTGTTTCCCCCTTGGGGAAGGCCTGAATCCACCATTACCAAAGCAGTGTCTGCTTACCCTGATGATGCTTGATTGTCGTGGTTTTCAAGACATGGATTTCTGACACTCCATTCCTCTATCTAGGTGAAATTATGTTGATAGTTCCATCCCTACTTCTGCAGGATGAAAAAGGGGTGCCAGGACCTCTGCAGCTGTTATTGTTATTAACCCTTGCACTGAACAAACCATCTCTAGCTCACACATAGGCTAATAAATTAGACATGTCAGTAGTGTTACCGTGCTTTACAGATATTTTTAGATTGGAAGAAATTGTAGGGTTTTTTTGGAAGATGACAGTTTTTTGTTACCCCCCCTCCCCCCCCCCGTGATAAAGAAATCGTCAAAAAATTGGAAAAAAAAAAGAGAGAAGGAAAATTTCACATTGCATACAAAGGAAGACAAAATGAAGCTAAGAGCAATTAGGCGAGACAGATGAATAAGCTGCCTAGTGAGGTAGCTGAGTCACCATCATTAGAGGTGTTCGAAAAACAGGCCAGATAAAATCCTTGAGGGGGTCAGAGTGTATGGGAAAATCCTGCTCGATAGAGGAGACTGACCTGGCTGACCCAGGAGGTCTCCTGCTTCTTCTGCATTTCTTTATTTAAAAACAGAGTTGAATTCAGAGAGTAACAGAGGAAAACAAAACCCAAACCAGGTGCCTGTGTCTGGTAAATAGTTTTCTTTTGTTCTCAGTGCTGAGTTGTGAAAAAAAAAAAAAAAAAAAAGAAAAAGAGAAAAAAACAAACCCTAAAATAAAAAATGTATGTGTGCTGTTTGCAGAAGTGATGTGATAAAAGATCTACGTCTGCTTAGCAGAAAGATGGAGCATCTTTCAGCAGACCTGACAGAGCGTGGAGGGGAAATTTTTTCAGTGTGACGAGCTGGGGAGCACAGGTGAGGTTATGCACCTGTGCAGCAGAGAGAGAAAACAAGCATTTGCTTTCCTTGGGGCCTTCTGGGAGCAGGCCTGTGCAGCCCACAGCAATCCTTTTGGAAATTCAGAGCCTTCACGATTTGTGAAAATTTGACCCAGTGACTGTGGTTCTCAGCTGTGCACAAAAGCACAGAGATGGAAGCCTGGGCTCCCAGGGGCGAGGTCCAGCATCCACACACAGGGAAATCCTGAGGCTCGTCTTGCTCCTGGGGTCAAGCTGATGATCAGCAGTGGCCATGAAAAAATTCAGGCTTAAGGCAATAAAAGTTCAAGGAATTCCCAGAAGCCTTCAGCACAAAGACAGAAATACCCCTTAAGTGAGAGCAAGCCAACAGCATCTCACAGAAGGTGGCTCAGTTCATCTTTGCTGATGGACTTCTCCAGGTGGGCCTGAGAGAGGACAGGAGTCAACTGCTGAGGACTCCACGGGACAGGTTTCTTTCTGCCCCAACACTTAGGCTTTGTAACACTTCCTAGAGCTGCCCTGAGCCACTCACTGTGTCTGCAGTTCAACTGCCTCAAGTTTGTGGTCCCAGTTCATCAGGGCTTTAAAATCTCATCCTTCTCTGCCTGCTTGTGTCTGCTGCTTTCCACTGCAGAGGATTGATGCCACCAGGAAAGGCATACAACTGCAGCCCAA
Organism: Toxostoma redivivum; assembly: GCA_013397375.1. Lineage (NCBI taxonomy): Eukaryota > Metazoa > Chordata > Aves > Passeriformes > Mimidae > Toxostoma > Toxostoma redivivum. The sequence goes on along the minus strand of VXBI01013213.1, from coordinate 1,765,593 downwards.
GACTTGGAAATGCAGGTGCATGGTAGCCTTTTCCTCCAGGCTGCAATGACTAGCATGAATTTTACCTCTGTAGGACAGCATTGTTGCTGTTAAGAGTAGAAATTCTTCCTCTGGAGTACGCAGTTGTTACAGAATGACAAGATTTCACTGATACATAAGAAAATAAATGAGGAAAGTGTTTTTCTGTCTTCCCATAGCATTACAGTGAACAACAAGAAACAAAGGAAAAACTATTTTGTTAAATGCAGAACTTTGGATTTATTTTCTGCTAGGCTCCAGCTAAGATGAAGCCTCCTTATATATTCAGTATTTTCTAAATGCAGAATAAATAATAAAATACCCTGCATTCATCAGAAACCTTGCCATACTTGAGTGAAAAGAGTGGGAGCAGTAGCTGAACCTTCAGGAGTTCTGTTCCTGCCACTGGACAGCACTGCTTGCCTGCTGGAAATGCAGTGGGCAGTGGTGCTGCCCAGGTGTTACCTGCAAAGCAGGAGCTGTGAGCACGGCAGAGCTCTGCTGTTTTGCAACAGTTTGCTGTCAGAGCCATGGGCTGGAGTCGGTGTTTATCACTAAGTTACTTCTCAGGAACTGGGCCAGATCAATACTGTATTCTTTCAGCCCTCTCTAAACCCAGCAGGGAAGGCAATCACAGTGGTGCAGAACTCTGCACCTTCTGGAGCAGATCAATACCCTGACAGTGCTAAGCTTTGTTCCCTCACCAGCTTTAAGATGTTCTACATGATTGCTTAACTGTTTGTTTTCTCTTCTCCCTATATGACAACACTGCTCCCTTCCTGATCTTTCCTAATAACATCACTGTAATTGCCTTGACATGAAATAGCAGCACAAACACAGATGCTTTGCTTTGAGGTGTTTTATCTCTTTATGAACGTCTGTATTGGTTGAGGGTGTTGATTTCACTTTAATATGAAATCAGAGCTTTTTTTTTTTGGTATGTCTTATCATATTTACATTGTTTTACTAAACTTGATTTTACTAGGCTGATTTTGGCTATGGGGATTGCACACAGGGGTTGTATTGCACTGTGTGGTAGATGTAATATGTGAAGAGGAAAAAATAGCTTAAACCTTCTGTTGTAGAAGTCTGTTTTAGTCTAACTCCATTCAACCATGTCTTGTTCATCTCAGAAATACTGTGATGCTGTTACCTTTCAGCTAGTGCTAGGAGGAATAAATCAGCTTCTGTCTTGTCCAAGCTGGATCTAGAACTCCTGCCCCACATTTCTCTTTCCTGATTTCATCTGAAGCTGCAGAACCTGTAGTTTCTCTTCAAAACTACATCTGTTTTTTAATTTTTGAGAAATGATTGCATGTTATATAGTGTTAGCTAATGTTAAATTCAGTATTAGCAATTACAAATGACCAGGGTTTTCTTCTAGAGCTGGGAAGTGGCTTTAATTACAGAAAATTCCCATTTTTGAAAGTGTTCAGGGCCTGATTGGATGGGGCTTGGAACAATCTGGTCTAGGGGAAGGTGTTCCTGCCCATGGTACAGGAAACTGGATGATTTCCTAAGGTCCTTTCCAGCCTAAACCATCCTCTGATTCTATAATAGAGCATTAAGAAACTTTCCCTGCTGATGCAGGGAAAATGGAGAGTTGTCCTGAAGGATGTTCCATTGCACATGCCTTGAAGGCTCTTCAGTGGTTCTGTGCTACCAAAGATGGGGCTGTTCCATGTGCTGAAAATGTCAAAGAAAGGGTGATTCAGAGAAGTCCTTGCTGTTGAATTTGGACAACTGTCAGTCCAGTGGGAATTATTTATCAAGGATCTGTGTCTCCAGAGCTGTTTCACTGAAGCACTGGGGATTATCTCTAGATGTCAGTGGGAATGGAAGAGGGATTTTGAACCAGCCTGTTTCTCAAGGCAGAGCTGTGCTTTGGAGAGTGTCAGACAAGATGATCACACTGGTCCCTCCTCTACTTCTTATCTGTAAGTTTGTAGTTCTTGTTGGACAGACTTACAAAGGGAGTTCTCCCTGAGACTTTGAACTGAATTACCACTTCATCACATGAAAACCTTCCGTCCTTAAGACCAGGCCCACGGGAATGTTGCTGTTTTGCTTTGATAGTTGACTTCCGCTGCATTTCCCAGGTAAAGCACTAATCCCTCACAGCCCTCTCCTCATTTTGAAAGTCTTTAGCCACAGTTCTCTGTTAGGCTTTGAAAAGCATGTTGTAAGGAGTACAAATGAGAGATATGCTGCCTTCAAAACAGCCGCTGCCCACTTCTGCATATGTGTAAAGTAGGATAAGATATGCAATTTGTAGGTACTATGATTACTGGCTTAAGGAGAAGATACAGCATTTCTCAACATTTTTGAGACATTAATACAATTCAGCCAGGCCATTTTCTGTAACGTGTGGTTCGCTGTATCTGATGTATATTTTTTTCATCTCAGACATAAAGGTAAATCCTTTTCATTTACATAAGCAGGCTCTATAAACCAGATTACCCGAATTAATCATAGATATTTAAGCATATTACATTGCTCTGTACCACAAGCTAGCATTCCTAGAAGGTGGATCAGAGATAAGGGTCCCATAAATTACTGACCAAATCCTTAGTCCATCAGGCTTTATTTCCACTAAAATCAGTTTTGCTTGAGTAAGACCTTCTGGATTTGGCCCTGATACGCTTTTATATTCATAGACCCTTCAGATACAAAGAAAGCTCCATAAAGCAGTTGTATAATTTTTTCCCTGGTCTTGAATTTACTGTTTCAAATAAAAGTATAAAAATAAAGTGGTTTTTAGTAATGATGCTTTTAATAATAAACAACCCATATCTCTGTCCTGTTTGGCTTTTATTAGCTTTTTAGGTTTTATTTAATGTCTCCATTATGATATTTCCAGTAAACAGATTAAATCGTGAAATGTGAAAAGCTAGCTATTTTACCCTTGATAAAATAAAGATCTGTGTACAATTCTTGAATATTTTGTCTCTCTGCTTCCTAGAAGGTTCCAAGTTTCATCTGTCACTTGGAGACTAGTTGGGCTACTGGCAGCCAGCATGCTGTTACATATAAAAGTATAGGGAATATTCCCCACACACGGTTCTTTTACCCTAATCAGACACTGCAGATGCATCTTGTCAAGAGAATGCACCTCATGCTCAGAAATCAAAGGAAAGTGACTTCAAGGAGGACACAGCAGCACAGCAGCAGCTGACCCCACAGCAGACCCCACAGGCAGGTCTGTCAGCAGCGCCGAGCAGGAGGGCAGGGGAGATGAGCTGACACCCCTGACACTGCTGCAGACATTCCTCCTGGAGCTGGGCATCTGGGTCCTTCAGCTGCCAGGGTCAGCGGGCCAGCAGCTCCCAGGCCACCCTGGTGGGAGCAGGGAGTGTCCCCAGCCTCACCCAGCCGGGGCTCAGGGACCCTGCCAGGGGCTGGGGACACACACCAGGGACACACATTCGGTCCAGGAGCAACGTTTTCCTCACCAACTTCCCATATATAACGTTTCCTCCCATTCTCCTTATTATTTCTTTGCTTCCTACCTCAGTCTGGTCCAGTCAAAAATGTTTCCAACAGAGAATTTTTCCCTCTACTTTCAGTGCACAGACATATGGACATATTTAAAAAAAAAAAAAAAAAGTTGTTTTCATTTCAAGCTCCCTTTTAAAAAGGATTTGTCACTACCTGACACAGTCCTTACTCTGGGAGACTGCTAATGATTTCAGCAGGGTTTTTTATGAGAACTGTTGGCTTTTATCATATATTGTGATAGCAGTGGGGTACAGCAGCATCTTTATTTCAACAAATCAGAACTCTGCAGTTTAGAAGAGGTTAATAGAATGAGTAGCATTAAGTATGTTTAAAAGGTATAAGGATATGGAAAAAAAATCTTTTTAATAATGTTTTTTTTTTTTTATATTGGGTCTTCCTTTCCTCTGTCAGAAAAGCTTCAAAAGCCTGACCCAGTCCATCTTCTGGTCTCTTCTCTTTCCAAGCCCTGCAACCCTTACTTCCCCTTTGGGCTAGAAGCAGGTTTTGCCAAATTGTGTTAGCTGAACTAGAGTCCTCTACAGAGAAGGGAAGCACAATTTTTTTTTTTTTTTTTTTTGAGAGGGAGGGCTGGTTATTGACAGCTTGCAAGGACAAAAAAACCTCACTTCTGCTTTTTCTTCATATCTTATTAAACATCTGCACTCCACATCTTGCTTAAGAGTGACATGGGACTGGAAAAAGAGGTCTTGTGCTGCTCTATATTTTTTTGCAATCCAAGATTCCCCCCTTTATCTGTTCCTTTCCATTTTGTCCATATCTTCCTTTACCTTCATTGCCTAATAGGAGCTGTGATTCTCAGGTGGCTCTATCCAGTGCTGTGGGATGCAGTGCAAGGACAATATGCCCAGAGCAGTGTCACAAAACCACATTTCATCTTCTTTATCTCTTAATTATGTGCATCCATTTCATCTCTTAATTATGCTCTATCCAGTGATGAAACCAGGACTGGCAGGTTGTTTGTAGCTGGCCAAACTTGTTTCCCTTTTAATGGGGTCTACTTCAGTGCTGTGGTTGACCAGGTAATTGAGAGGAGCATCGACCTTCTACCACACAAGCACACAACAATTCCTATAAACTCTGATCATTCTGGAAAAGGCTGTGTTAGAACCAGCATGACAATGGTGCAATTAGTCCAGCCTGTTTCCAGTTGTCACCATTTCTGGTGGCTGTCCTGAACAAAACATGGAACAGGCTGGATGCTCCACTTCAGGATAATCACAGATTTTAGGACCCTGTGTCTCTTTGTTGAAGCATGTCCAACAAAAATCAGGACATGAATGTGCCAGCCTCTGGGATTCCTGTGCTTTTGTAGTTCATATGCCTTTTACAGACTCTTCTAACAGTAGATGCCCTTCAAAATTTAAGATTTTTTTTTTTTTTGGTTCTGGTCCACAGGGTCTGCTCCCTTTTGTCTTTGACATTAGAGGATAATAACGAATGCTGAGAATAAAAGTGAAGAGACACATGTTAATCTGCCAGGGAAGCTCAGCAGTTTCTCTGTTAATCTGGCAACAGAATTGTTTTGTACCAGAGGTGTCCACAAATGCTGAGGCAGATACTTTTGTCATCATTTAAACTTGGGATCTTGGGCTTTGATTCTAATCCAGTTTTCTGGCGTGGCTCAGAAATGTGCCTGGCCATTGTCATGCCGAGCAAGGCCTCCCAAAACACAGAGACACCAAGCTTTGTTTTGGGAAGGTCTTGGAAGTCAGGATGTCTTAATTAGTGCCTCCTTTCTCGTGGCTCTTCAAAGGTAAAGAAATGCAGGGCATAGGAAATGAGTTTCAGGAGATAAATATGGAAATTGAGAGGGAGGAGGGAGTGGTTATGTCTGTCCCACACAGGTAAATGGAGTAAAACAAAACCCAAAAATGAAGGTCTCATTTTCAAAGCCCAGCACTTCTGTTCTTTGTCTTTTCAGCTGGCAGGAAGAAGGCTGGGATAGTTCAGATGCTGATAAATTAGTCTGGATAGCACAGTGTTGTAGTTCGTGTGAGTTAGAGACTTTGAACCTAAAAACAAGTGATTTCTTTACCTTTCTCTGGTCTGTCCCCCATTATTCTCAGTCCCACCACTGAAAGACACAGGCAGTTTTTTCTCACTGTTATTTTAAATTCTTTTCTCTCTGTCCAGTGTTATATTCCAGCATCACTGGAGACTTTAGAATGGTTCTGATGGACAAAGTAACTTGCAGTGTATAGGTAGGAAAAAGCAGAACCACTTTTAGTGATGAGGATAATTTTTATGAAGACCACCAATATAGAGAAAATACTAGAGAGGAAGTTAGCAGAATGTGGCCTTGTGTGTTTCTCCTCATATCTATTGGCAAAAGTAGAACACTGACTTGTAGGGTATTTTGAATGAAGAGACTGAAGGACAGAGTAGCACAAACTTAAATTTTGTGGCTATGTGCAGTCTTACCATCAAAATGAAAGCCCAGTAATTCATAGTTCACAAAGGTTTCTGGCCTTCTGTATTTTGAATTTTATCATCTGCATTCTTCATTTATTAGTAGTATCATGAAATTTTTGGTGGGTCAGATTTTCTATTAATTTAATCAGTACCAGGATTTTATTGTAAGTGATCCAGTAAAATCCAGTACTGATTAAATCCAGTAAAATCCAGCTGTCTAAAACCAGGGTAGTTACCTGATGAATGATCTTCTGCTGGGACCCTGCAGTCAGGTAGGAACATAAAGCTACCTTGACAGTAGCAATGGTCACTGCAAAATGAAATATGTAGCAGTAGCTAAACTGCAGCCATTAGATGCTATCACTGGGATTTGAAATTAAATTAAGCAGCTGGAATGCCTCCTATCCTGCTAACATCATCAACCATATCAAAGATAATCACTGCTTTTATTACTGCAAGCACAGGATGCGGCTAGAAGTAAAACTGCCGATTATCAGATCTCAGTTTAGCCAATTTTGACTTCCAGTTCAGAGATTTGAGTTGTCAAAAGGGACATTTAAAAAGAGATCAGTGGCTTTGAAGTAATAACACACAGGAGCCTGGGGGGCAGAGTCACAAAACTTCTGTACACTGGGTGGACTAAAACCACAAAAAATGCTTCCTGTTTTATAGGGTGCAGGGAGAATATTAAAACTGCAAAAGCTGTGCAGACTAGGATGTAGACAGTCTGATGGTGTCAAGAAAAAGCCTTATTATCTCCCCTGCTTTAGTGTTGTGGTAATGTTTTTTCCAGGAACATGAGGATTCAGGGAAAGAAGTTCCGATTACTAATTATCTTCATACTCACAGTGCTGGACTCTACATTTAGGGCTCTGCTCTGATCTAAGATGTGGCTGTGAATTACCACAAGCTTTGAAATAAAAAGACCCAAACACACCCTGCTGCTCTTGTGGTTGAGACACTCTGTGAAATATGCACTTAAATACCTTGAGTTGAAGTAGCAATGGGAAAAGTCACAGCCCCCAGTTCAGTGAGGCTCTGTAGCACAACCTCAATAGGACTTGGAACATTCCAGCGTTAGGACTTACAGGGCACACAAAGCCACCACACTTTTACACCAAGGAATAGTCCTGGAAGTGGAGATTTCATGGAGAAAAACTGAAGAAAACTGAACAGAGCAGGGCATAAAGTCTAACACTTCTTATATGTAGTATTGCTTGTCCCCTGACTCTCACAGTCAGAGCAGAAGGATTCCACAACTTCTGACAGCTTTTTCAGGTGTGAGGGGTACATCAGATTCAGAAGAAAGATAACCCAAAGTGCAATGAAATGTTCAGTAATTGTGATAAACTTGGTTTAGCATCAGGAAAGTTTATTTTCTGTTGCTGTTAATTTGTAGTTGCAAGGGTTTGCTTGGATCCTGATGAAAACTTCTCTTTCAGAAGGGTAAAATAATGTTTCTGACTAAAAAAATTATGTTTTGATCTGGTCAGGTGCAATTCTTTAAGGGAACAGTTGGTGGAGACTGCAAGAGAAAACCGAGTCTAGTCCTTTGATCTGTAGCCGACTGTCACTTCTTACCAGGAAAAGCCTCTTAGCTTTATCAGTTTTAATCCCCCAAAAGGAATTTTTGTTTGACAATAAAACAATTGGTTCTTTGTTTTCAGTTCGTGGGCACTCTGAAGCTGGGCCAGTGCAGGATGTGGTGTGAAACCTCCCAAGGCTTCCTCGCTGTGTCTGGCTGGTCACAGGCTGGGCAGGAAGACTCAGACTGCAACAAAGCCAGGAGAGATCTTGGGAAAGAAAGGTTTAGTTCATCAGTGGCCTTCTCAGTAGCTTAGAAGGTCAGCTCTTCTCTAAACTGTGTCAGCATCCTTGGAGAGCTGGTTAAAGAAAATAGTATCATGTGCCTTTTACAGACAGAAGAGAACAGATGCAGTGCCCTCTGAAGCTAATTCAAAGTTTCCAGTTGATACAAGCTGACACTGCCTCACGTCACTCCTGTACTGAAGCTGTGCTTATATTCTGTGCTAAAACCCACATGGAAGGAATGATTGAGTTGTCTTAGAGTGCAATCCCCTTAAATGCAAAGCCCAACTGAGCAGGCTTTGTTTGGTTAACTCAGAGGGCTCAGAGAGAGCAGAGCCCTTGCCCACTTACAGCTAATAGTTTTTCATTTTTAGTAATGACCTCAAATGTTGCTGTTTTCACCACCCCAAATAGCTGTACACTTCTCAGTAGCCAGTCTCAGGATCCATGCCATGAGTGTTGTGAGGAATAAATGCAGAAGAGCTGTAAGCAAGAAGAAAAATTTCTTTTCCCAGGTGCCCCATAATAGTTTTTCCCCATGTTCACCCCATTCTAAGTGGGTATTTTGTCTGCCTAAGGGCACCAGGGTTGTATCCCAGGCAACACTGGTCTGATATTTTTGCACTATCTGTTTTTGTGGGCAGCTGAACCCCAGCAGAGATGCTCTGACTCCGTCACAGCCACCCCCTTGCATGGCGGCTCTCTGAGGAAAGAAGCCAAATTTCCAGTTTGATTGTCTAATTTGTTTTTTAATAATTGAGACAGATTGCTTTTTGCCTTTGAGAATGGGTCCTTGTGTGCAGTCAGGTGAGCTGTTTGCTATCAATGTCTGCTCTAGTATCAGATAAGTAGAAAACCCCCTCAACCTGACAATTCACTTGAGAATAATCTGATCTGGTTTGCTTTGCTGTTTCCTCTTGAAGTGGACAATGGCTTTTCCCCTGTTAAAAAGTTGACACAATGAGACAAGTGTGTGATTATTGTATCCCTTTATGTCATTTGAGTAACTTGAGATAGCCTGGTGTAATGTGAGTAATCTGTGTTCACCACCCCTGAATCTATCTGGAGTTGATTGGCATATCTGTGCATTTTAACTTGTCTGGAAGGCTCTTATCTCCTTGCTGCACAGCATCAGTTGCAAATTTTAAACCTTTCCGTTCAACTTTATGTTTAAGTGTGTTTCTCTTCCCCTTTCCTCTTAGGATGTTAGCAGGGAGCTGGTTTTGCTTTGTTTGGTTGCTGGGTTTGTTTGAAGTAAACCCAGTGACTCCTTTAAAGCAAATGAATCAGGGGAAGGCAGGTAATGCAGCTGACAGACAGGTGATCCTGATAACACTGTCTGGTGCCTGATAGACTGCCCTTGAACATCTGAGCCATTCACACCATTTTAGGCAGTTAACACTGGCTCTCCACTACTGAGCAAATCATTACTTTCCATCCTGACCCATTAAAGTTAAGGCCTCCCTGTGCCTTTGGGGTGCAGCCTGTGGTTACAGGGTGATGCTGAGCAGAGCCACCCCCTGAGAAGTGCTGCAGGTGCTGTCCCTCGGTGCCTCCAAGCGTGCATGGGAGCAGGACTGCACTGCCAGCCCCAGGCAGTTGCCAAAGCAACCTATTTTTTTTTCCTTCTTCATTATTTTTATTTTTAACCTGTGCTTCCCTTTGAAAAGACACAGATTAAAAATGAATCTTGAGAATCACCTTTCCTTTAGTGGTGTTGCACTGTAAATGTCACTTCCTTTATTTTGAGTGAAGGTGACAGAAAAGTGTGGTCTTAAGGAACAAATGTCATGCTCCAGGGGAAGAAGAGAGGCAGTGAGATACGTTCTAAAGGAAGGTAAGATGCCACTTTGATACTAAATTTGTCCCATTTATGTAAGCTCAGTTTGAAACTTCACCAGCTGCCTTGGTTTCCCCTGACAGATGCAGAATCTTGTTCAGGAATGTGCAGTGATTCCGAGGGCTTAAACATACAGAACCCCCCAGCTAAATCAGATTCATAGAAAGGTCTGAACTGGAAGGCATCTTAAAGATCATCTTGTTCCAGTGCCTCTGCCATGGGCAAGGATATCTTCCACTATCCCAGGTTGCTCCAACCTGGCCTTGGGCACTTGAGGGATGGAGCAGTTTCTGACTCTCAGTGACAGGAGTATCTGCTATCTCATCTAGGTGCCTGCTCGGGCGTTTTTCTCACTGTTCTGCTATTTCATGGAAGTTTTCTCCCTTTGTGGAGCAGTGCAGGCAGATCCTTTGTCCTTTTGCTCTCTCAGCTGAGTGAGCACCAGACCATCCAGGTATTGCCCACTGGGACTGCCTTCCAGTCTCCTGCTCCTCTGCCTCATGACCCTTGAAGGATGTGGGTTACACCTGGGATTGGTGGGGCTTTTAGGGTCAGCTCCCCTAAAACAACTGTCTTCCACATCCCTCCAGCAGGCATCTCTCTCTTAAAAATGTTTAATAAAATGTAAGAAACTATGATGGGTGAGTGACTGCAGCTCTTGCTACTGTCAGGCAATGTGGCTGTGTAACAATTTCATGTCATACTGCTCAGATTAGGATGAGAAGTTGATGAACCCTCCCCTACAGAGGAGGAAAGCACTCCTCGTCTATATATTTGAACTCCTGAGGGTTGCTGTGACTCTGTTCTTTTGCATTATGCACAATGGAATCATAAGCTTGGAAATGAGAAATAAACGGAGAATACTGTGATTAAAAATGTACAATACATAATATAACCTTGCACAACAAAATTAGTACTTTGCTAATTTAGTCCCAAAGCATATTGATTAAATGCATTTTACTACTTCTGTGTACACTGGAAAATCCAATTAATATAAAAAAAAAGAAAATGAAAACATTCAAGTCACTGAACTCTGGATCATAAATGTTAATCCATCCTGCAGTATCTTTTGAATAGAACACACACTAATTTTCTCTCATTGTTACAGAACAGATTTCACATAAAATAATGCTGTAATTGTTAGGGAAAAAAAGTATTTGCCATTTGGTATTTCCATTTGCTCCTCCTTGATTGAATTCATTAAGAAAGAAATTTTTTTTCTATCCATAACAGCTTTCAGCAAAGTCTCCTTAGTTAAGAACTTTTAGTACAAAAAATGTCTGCAAATTTAGTGTACTAGAAAAAGGAGCCTCACACAATATTCAACCATAGGTATAGAATTTGACCAAATGTAGGAGTTTTTTTTGGACTATGTCTTTCAGAGCAGCTGGCTGCCAAGAACTCAGCTTTTCTTAGGTGAATGGGAAGAACAAACTTCTGGCTAAAGGCTTTGTGCCAGCATTACCTACAAACAGAGGAAATAATGGAGTTTTTTATTTGGTACCTAAATTGGGGCAGAATGTCAATAATCCAAGGTCTCTATGTGCTGCTAGAGCCAGCATAGAAATTCCTATGTCCTCAGAGATGTGATTTATTTCCTGCTGGAATTTATAACATTTGAATTCAGCACATTTACTATAGATGAAACAGTTTTACAACAAATTCTTGTATTTTCACCAAGGCTTGGAGCAGAAAGGGAAACTGCAACTTGGTCTCAGGAATCTCTAGTGAAGGAAGAAGCCAATGCTGTTGTAGCATCTATGATGGGGAATCTTTTCCAGCAAAGTGATGCTACCAAGGGAATGCAGCAGCTGAGTGGAATGATGAGGAATTTAATGTTTCCAGCACTCTTGAACTCTTACAATTAGTGATATTGTGAAAGGTTTTAGCTGTGTGTTGGTGTTGGGATCATATTTAGGGAAGTGTTTCCACAGACAGCGCTTTTATCGCTTTAGCAGCACAGAATTCATGAGGTACCCATGGGAATATGTTGGTGTCCAAGGGAATCTGGGTGAGGGGCATCCCTTCTGGAGCCATGTCTTCAGGGAAACACCTTCAGATGTCTTCATTAATCTGGTGTCCCAGTGACTCCCCCAAAGGCTGTGCTGTGTTGTGTATTGGCTGTTTCACAGAGAATCTGTGGAAAAACCCATGTGTTCTTCACCCTGCTGCTTGTGGGTGGCCTCAGAAGATATTTTCCTCACCCTCCCCTTGTTCTTTCTTGTGGAAAGAAGAGCAACTGAAGTACTATAAAAAATAAAACGTTACTCTCAAATGGGCATTAATTCTGGTGCTTTTATAAATACTTTTTATCCTCAGACAGGGCAGCATTTACAAGGTTAGCCCAGTGAAAATCGTGTGAATTTTATCCCATCATAACTTGTTTTTATGTAAGTATGCTCAGATAAATACTACTATATGATATATTTGGATATATCTAAGGCTTTTTTCACTAGGTTGATATTTATGTTTTTACATGGCCAAGCTTTATTACCATTGCAATAGTATTTTGTGCAGCAAAAAGCCCATTTGATTTCCAGTGCTTTAAAACATAGTAAGAGTGTGAGGAACCAGGCATTTCAGACTACTCCTTTCCAGTTTTAAGCATTTTATATGCCTTTTAGAATATGATCTAGCTGTACATTTCACTCTATCACTGTACATAGCTGAATGTAAAGAAACAGGCTTAATATCACAATAATCTATTCCATCGAATGCGATCGTGATATTTTATGATATTTGGGTGTAATTGCAGCTAGGAAATACACTCTTTCCCAGAATGATTCAATTCCCAGTACAAATCAAGTGAGCTAAAGACAGACTTTTCAGACTGTCCTTCGTTTCTTTCCTGTGCTTTTCAGTAAGACCTGATTTTGGTGTGCTATACACTACAAGAAACAGCCTAGGAATTTAATACATCTGAAGAGACAGAAACTGGAATGATAGTGCAGAAAAAAGAGAGGAACAGTCAAATTCTGCCTGTTCTGTGATGATCCTCCAAATCTTAACTTTTGTATCTCTTGATTTTTGGGACAAAATCAAGAACTCCTTGTCGGATAGGAAGGGTTCAGTTAATTTCTTCCCTTTCAGTTTAGTCCTGCTCTGCACTTTACAGCACTGGTCCATGGGATTCTGCTAAATGTCAGATAAATAAACTATTCCCTCAGCCTCATCAATGAGTTGGAAACAAGTTGTATTATGGTCTCATCCTAATATAATGTATTGCACTTATGAATTAGAAGGATAAATCCTCAGCAGTTAAAAAATTGCCTCATTCAATGTGCCTTAACACAGAGATATTTAATAGAGATAAGTCTTACAGAATTTCTGGTCCCATCTGTTACAAGTGTATAATTTTTCAATACTTTGCTTGTATTTTAGAAAAATTAACCTCATACTACTTTTTATCTTATTCTAAGAGAAATGTGTATGTCAAATATGTGATATTAATTCCCTAGAAGATATTAGTAAACACACTAACACTGGAAGCTAAATAGATAGCAATAAAAAAAAATTGAGATGATAATGAATCCATTCTATATTTATGGGCTTGATTAGCTGTCATACAAAAATATGTTGGTGAGGCCAAATCAGGTTATTCCAGCTTTCTTTCTTCCATCAGCATGTGCCCAAAGAGAGTTATTAACTCATTTTGGTTGCTCACTGGCAGTCCCAATGCAGTTCAGGAAATGTCTGCCAGCAAATGTCCTTAATATACGTGGTTGGAAGGGGAAAAGAAACACCAAACCCATAAATTTGCCATATCCTGCTGAACTGAAAATGTCTTCATGTGCCACTACTGAGATTATATATTTTTTAAAATTGGCTGTGATGTTCGCATGTTATCTTCTTCTCCTTTGCCACCAGCACTCAGAGATATCACCTACACAGGGAGGAAATTCATGTTCATATATTAATTTCTGTGGTTTTAATTTTTTTCCTATGGAGTTCAGAGTTAATTTAATACTTCAGGCTAAAAAAAAAAAAAAAAAACCGATAAAATTCTTTTTTCTCTCATGTTGTAGGCATAGTGTGTTGGATATTTTATATTTTGAAGTGCTTGTATTTTGGAATATGTATGTGTACATGCTTGACGTGCGTCTGCTAGGACGTTTCAACATTATGTTTGCAAAACTAATCTGTCAGAACTAAAAGGCAAAAGGGTGATGGAGATTTCAATTTAAAAATAAAAAGGGAATAAAAAATTCTGCCAGTTCTTTTTCCTTGCATGAAATTCCCTGCATGACAAAACAATGGCAATTAATGATATGCTTTTTTTTTTATTAGTAATTCCTTGCTTGTGGAGACTTTTTGTACCTTGTTAAATACCTGTTGTTTAGCAGCCCAGAGTTGTCCGTATTTTGCAGAAGCATGACAGGATTATTAACTGTGCAGTTGTATTATGGGGTTTAACGAACAAATGTTTTTCAAGTCTAATTTATTCTTAACGAGAGTAGTGTTAATTCATTTTGAGCTTTGCCTGGGAGGTGAGACCTCCAAAATTGTCCCAAAGGTGATAGCATACTTTTATTTTAGTGCAATGACTTTTTAGCATGTTGCATCATTGCATATATTTATTCATCATCCTTACACCATCCTCGAAAAGCGAGATTAAGGCACAGGGATCAATCCAGCCCACCTCTTAGGAGCTCTGCTAGTGCTTAACCACAACCCTGCACATTATCTTGGGACAAGAAGTGGAGAAAACAACAACTATTCGAAACCATGTTCGAGATTAAGGATGGTGGAACTTAATTGCGTGATTAAATATTAGTCAGCTTTCCTATGGCAACAAAAAGTGGCATGGGACTTTTTTTTTTTTTAATTCCTAGAAATACTTAGTACTTGTTTCTTAGCTTATCAACAGCATGTTGTGGCTGTGTCAGGCAGAAACATTAGCTTGTGAATTAGCCCTGAGGCACTGTCCTATATACCGCTATGGAAGCGCCTGGTGTGGGATCCACTGACTCAGAGGAAGAGTGCCTCCTGCTGATTCTGTCTTCAATCCAAACACTGACCTTGCTCCCCTGACGGGATTTGACAGGTTTACAACCCACGGGTGTGGCTGTCATAGCATCATTTTCCCCCCCTTTTAGCTTCTTCTCTAATAAACTTGTTAAACGTTTTGCATTAATAGAGAAACTTATGCAATGGGTGTCTCGCTGTCTTTGACAACTCATTCAATGTCAACCATCAACAATTTTCCTTTAATGGACACGTAACATCCCTGGTGTGATGATTTTTTTTTTTTTTTTTAACTTTTGGTGTCAGATTGATAAGCCTGTGAAATAGAATAGCTACACATAATGCTGCTTTATCCTCACAATTGACAGTGAGGCAGTGAAGCAGAACCTCAAGAAAAGCGACCCAGTTCTGCATGTGTAACCACACAAGAACCCAGACTGGTCCCCAGTCCCAACTAACGTCACCGCTTCATGACATCTGAGCAAATAATAGGCAGAGAGTGTGAGTTTGTGAAAGTAATTATATAAAGCTGAAGGCAGGGGACAAAAAGAAGTGGGGTGGGGGGAGAAAGCGAGCAGTTTCAGCGCTTTGACAATGTCCACAGCTGTGATGTCATAGGCACAAAGATGATAATAAAATTTGGCCAATGTGGTGTCAACTACACCTTGCTCCTTTTGTCTTTTCCCTCGTATAATTTTGTATCCATGTGTGAATCGGCTCATTAGTGGAGGAGAGTGAAAATTGAGGTCAGGGTATTTAAACCTGACCTGTGCAAAGGCCATGCAATGCCTAAGCCCACCGGGGGTTTCACTTCAGAGCCCTGGACCACCCTTGAAGGTGACACCAATTCAAGCCTCATTTTATAAAGGCCTTATTAATTATTGTCTTTATAAGAAGGAGAAGCCATATAAAGAAATGTGTCATTCTTAGAGTAGGAGTAGGCAGAAAAAAAAAAGAGAGAGAGAGAGAAAGAGAGAAAGAAACAGAAGATCAAAAGAGAGCTTTTTTTTCCCTTTTGCTTTTCATGCCTCAGAACCTCAAAGGAGGTCGGGGAACAATCAGGCTTAGGGGTCTCGTGTGCTTTCTGGCAATTAGACTCAGCTGATGGGCTGAAAGGGATTGAATGGCAGGGTTCAAGGCCCTTCTCCAGAGCTTCAGACAACAGGCTTTTCCAAAGCAGCAGAGCAGCAGACACCACTGAAATAATTTCAAATGGAGACTTACAGCCAGGGATTCATTAATTCACCGGCCTAAACAATTACTGGAACATATAATGTCTCTATATACACTTTGATAAAGACTGTCATCCTAGACCTTCATTTTCCCCATTTTTATTAGAGATTTTTAATGTCAGGTTTGAAAAGAACCCTTTATTTCTTCAATTATCAAATCAAACCTTTTTTTTTTTTTTTAAGGGTGGGGGGATATAAATTCCAGAATTTTTGTTTTATGGTTACAATTGATTTGAATTACAAGAGGAGACTAAGAAAGTTTTGTAAAGCATCCTTAAACACTCAGTCATAAATAGGATGGGAGCCTCAGTAGCAAGAGATCCCATCCTCCTCCTTCCTCTCTTTAAAGAGGGTGGTCTGGGACAAATAGATTTAAATGAGCTTGATGTGAGAAAATTAGCTAATAGGGGACATGCAGCAGAGCGCTCTATACAGGCTGCATTTGCTGCTGGAATGGTTTGAACTGAGAAAACTGAATTAATGCACTTTTAGTGCAGTTGAAATGTTTTTAAAATAAGAGAACATATTGTATTTTTTTTTGTAGTGTAAGATTAGATGCACTCAGAGGTGAAAGGATGTAGTGCAGACCTGTGGTTCACTTAGAAAATGTGCCCAACTATTCCTATGAAGATTAGAGGTAGGTAGGGATAGATGCCTCTAGTGCACTTTGGGAAGGGACCAGGTGTGCTTGGTAGAGAAACGTGGATCTAGAAAAAACCTCTCCTGTGCTGAGGCAGATATAAAATCTAATTTGGCACAGTCAAAAGTGAGGTTTGAATGGAAAATTGGATTTGTGACTAAATTAAATTTAGTGTCTCTCTGTTCCTCAGACACTTGTTTGGTGGAGTTTTTTGCTTGTTTGTTTTTACTGGGGGAGAGACTGCAAAAGCCAGCATGTTTTAACAGATAAATATTTCAATTGAAAATGTTTTGATTGGAAAGTACCATCATTATGGCACTCAGAAGTACTGGTTCAGGCACCCTGCTGAGGCAGCCATCACCTCCCCTGCCCTGCAGTGCAGTGTGGGGCACACCGTCTGACCAGCTAGCTCAGGTCATAGGGCAACAGGAGGCTTTTTACACATGATTTTGAAAGAATTCCCCGACTTGTTCATCACTGAATGCTGTGTTGGAAGAATCCAGCATCCTCTAACCACACCACAAAAGTTTGCTTGATATCGATGGGGTCCTTGCCTCATCCTGTGTCAAAGCCCTGCTGCTGTTTGGAAGTCCCAGCTATAACAGGAATATTCCCATGCAGACAAACAGTGTTGGGAAAGAAGCTTGCCTATTTATGTGATTCCGTGGTTTAACCTCAGTCAGCAGCTCAGCCCCACAGAGCCACTTGCTCACTTCCACTCAGTGGGAAGAGGGAGAGAATTAGAAAGGTAAAAGGTAGAAATCTCATTGGGTTGGGTTGAGTTAAAGACAATTTAATAGGTAAAACCAAAGGTGCATGTGCAGAGAAAGCAAAATGAGGAATTCATTCCCACCTCCCTATGGCAGGCAGGTGTTCAGTCATCTTCCTTCTTCTTCAGCTCCATAATCTGAGCATGGCACGCAGGGGTGAGGTACTGAGATATCCTCAGCATAGGCTTGTAGTAACTATAACTTAATTTATCTTGGTCCGTTCTGGAGTTTAAGAGGGAAGCTAAATCAAAGCAAATGATGCACCTGGGAACTGGTGTAATTCCTGAAACTGTGGTGCCCATAGAGGGTATCCATCAACCAAGATAATGATGATGGGGATCACTTGGGTATTTACTACACACCTAATACACCTGGGAATGCTGGCTTAAGTGGGCTATTTTGGATTCCTTGGAAGGGGAGAAGGAGGGATACAGAAAGGTGGGGTGGGTTAAAGTGAGCCACTGTGAGTAAGAGCCCTTTCCATTACAACAAATGAGCACTGTAATGAGATTCATTGAGGGAAGTTGTAGCTCTATTGTACTCCAGGCTTACTTAATAGATGAAGCTAACAAGCCTAGAGATTAGAGTTGTCTGTTCTGTATGTCTGTATAGTATCCAGGCCAAAGAATTTCTTTCCACTGCACACCTTTGTGTGCGACTTTTGATTTTAGTTGTCTAGTTATCAGATGAAAATAATTATTTTTGATATTTTGGAACTGGAGTCTTGGGTATTTATTTGGCTCATTTTTTTGTTTGTCATGGGTATAACAATACTGTGCATTGTTAGGTGGCATTAAACATATTTTGGGATTGTTAATTTGTAATCTGTAAAACTCTTGCACCCAGGCTAGACTATAACAGAGTTCCTTATGTCTTTTTGTCGCTTACTGTTGAGCTTATCTTTGTGGCCTCTACTTACCTTCATTGTACAGCTTTTCCCTCTGATGGATATTGTTTGAAACTCTACCACAGTCACTGTGTCCCTCTTTTCTGAGATATTAATGTTCCATGTTTGCTACGAGGCTAGAGGAAGTACTCCCATATAATTGCTTTTTTGTACTTCCCTATTCTCCCCTGTGGTTGAATTCTTGCATATTGCAGCCTTCTGGATTTAAACTGAATTTAAGATGGGTGCTGCCCCAAAACATGGGGAAGATCTCCAAGAAGGAGATGCAAAATCCTCTTTGGTTACCCCTACTTAACCATGTCAGTCCAGTGGCCGCGGGTACCACAAATGTTACCAGCAGACACCTGTCAGGACCATTCTGTCAGTGCTTGCTTCACAGTAGGGGACATGAGTGAAATCATCACCCCCAAAGTGTCTCTCCCTGTGGTTTTTGAGACTATTCTTTCAACTCAACCCACCAGCCACCTTCAGCTGTAATCTGTCTCTTCCCTGCCATCCTGCCCTTTCCCAAAGCAAATCTCTTTGTCCTTGCCCACTGCCCATTTACACCATTCCCAATCAATCTTCATTGAATGCTGCAGTACATCATTAACTTGTCTTCTGGCAAGGCACTTAACCCCCTCCACCCTGGAGCAGATTCATTACCTTGCCACCTTCCCGTGAGCACTGCCATCCACTCTTGGCTCTCACTGAGGCACACGATTCATCTTCCACACGGGTGGTTCCCCGCTGCCGGCCAAATTGGTGTGACATTATCTGGGGCATTTCACAAGGAGATATCCCAAGGAAAAGACCCTGCTCAGGAAGTTTATCCACAGATAAAACTCGTGCTGACCCTGCTCCTCTCTGTTGTCACCCAGCAGACACAGGAGTCATGATGCAGCCCTTCCTTCTCCATGGTCATGGTTGCTTTTGGCATGCTCTGAACCAGGGCTGGGCTTTGTGTAGGGTACTCGATGCAGAATACATCCAAATTTTGTTATTTCTCGAATTCACATATTTTCTACTCTTTTCTATATTAATATCCAGACAAGTTTGTAAGACTTATGAGTGTAATGCACAGTAGTTTTATGCTTGGGTTGGTATCAGACCTGAAATCAGAAATCCAGAAATCCAATCCTTCCCTCTCATGAGTGGATAAATATTCGTGCTGTTCTTTTTTGGTTTCATCACTCTAGGGGCCTTATTTTACTCATACTTTCCTCCTTTTATTTTTTTATTTCTTCATGCTAATTTCAAAGGAAATTGCACAGCTGAGGTAGTTCTTTTATTGCTGAAAAGCCTCTCAATATTTCTGAGTTGATAACCCACTGTACAGTCACTGATCTGACTTTGGTAATCACACATCACGTTATGATTACCAAGAAATAACTGAAGAGTGATTATGCAAATCCTGGAGTTCTAATTGGCTAATAATGACTTTAAGACAGAGTACAATGATTCATATGTTGTGTGTTTTTGAGGGGAAAAATCCAAAGTAATTATGTAAATCATTTGCCTGTAACAACTAGTTAGATGCAAAGCTTTGTTTGGATACGGAGGGTGCTTGGTAATGCATCAAAACTGGAGCATTCCTGTGATGCACAGACGCACTTCCACTTCAAATATGGTGTATTGTGGATAGGGACTGATTTCATTCCTTCAGGCCAACTATTTTTTCTTGCACTATCCTTGAGGAAGCTAAAACAACCCTCCAAGCTCACATATATGCTTAAGGTGATTGTTTAGCCCAGGAGATAAATGAGAAAAGAAAAATCCATTTTCTAGAAAAGGATTCTAAAGAGATAATATAGTCCTTCTTCTCTTTTTTTTTTTTTTTTAAGATTCTGTGTCACAGTCAAATTTATTCACTATTAAAGATACTCTTCATTAGTAACCTAATAAAAGCTTCTCTTTAGCTTTTCTCCTGCCATGCTGTTATAGGACCTCTAGGCTTTCTTTGTAAATTCTACATGTTATTCTTTTTAATGCTGATTTTAAAAAATAATCCTCATGTGGGTTGTAGAGTTTTTCTTTGAGATTCATTGAAAAAGTCCTGCTCTGTCTTCCACACACTGAAGACCAATTATTCGCAGTTTGGTACAATTTCTGTACAAAGCATTAGGAATTGTAAATACCTTTCACAGCTTTTTATTTTACTTAAAATAAGCATAGTTTGGTTGATACCATGGTGAATACAAAAATTTCACATCAGGTTTCTCTTGGGAAACATGTCTGGAGTAGGGAGCTGAAGATTGTGGTTTCATGGTAGCCATGAAGAGATGGTTTAACCTTCAAGAGGTTTCAGCCAGGGCTCTGGTTGAGGGCATTGCTGCCCAGTCTTTGTGTGACTCACTGCTTGGATGTCCATTGTATATATTTAATGGAAAACCTAGCTTTAATACAGATGTATTCTCCATCCCAGCCCTTGAAAGGAGTGTGTTTCTACTGACTTTATTGTCCACTGAGGGTGTTGACTTTGCTGATTTGTCAGTCCTCTGTCTGTCTGTCTCTCTACAGTGGGAGAAGCTCAGACCCACAGACAAGGTGCATAAGAGAAGAGTGAGGCAACAAAGTCCCCACATTCAGAAAGTCTTCTGTGCATACACAGACTTTGCTTTTATATTTCTCCTAGATAGCTGTTTGGGCTGTTTGGAATGACTTTACAACTTCTGTCTACACTTTCCAAAAAAGAGTTTTCACTTGCTGTAATAAACCAGACACACAGATGTGAATGCTTAGAGGAGCAGATTAGTTTTCACTTTGGAAACTGGTACCCTTTAAATGCTGCTGATAGAGGGCAAAGAGAAAAGGGGGACATGTTCCCCATGAAGGGCACTTGGGGGTAAAGGTGGTCTTTAAATGCCTGAAAAAAATGTTAAGAGAGAAGACAAGGAATTTAAAAAAAAAAGGTAGGTGAGGAAAGGTGGAGACCCAGAACACTATATAGCCCCTGCAGGCCAGTGAAAAAAGTTTCTAGTAATTTAGTGCAGTGTTGGTCTGACACACAGTGAGCAGTTGAGCAATACCCTGAAGTTGACGTATTTGTCTGCACAATATGCAGACTTGGCAATGCCAAAACATTTTGCAGGTAGGTCTGTGCTTTGCTGGATTGATTGTGTAGGTGGGGTTCTTGGATGTCAAAATGAAATTTATTTCAGCCTAAAATTTCCTAAAATTTTTTTAGGAAAAAAAAAAAAAGAAATCGAATTAATCCTGTGTGATGGTTGTAAGGGGAATTGAGAATTTATCTACATTTTTGGGCTTCTCCATACAAAAATAATTCAGCATTTGGAAATTAAACGCCCATGAAAATTTAATAGCTTTCATTTTTTACTGGAATGATACGTGTCATTTCACAGTTTAGTGGTAATGGAGAAGAGCAGGGATCTGGGAGTTTGTTGTGCAGACAGTGTACAAGCAATTTTATGCCTATTGTATCATGAGGGTGGCAGGACAGGATGTGCATGTCCCATTTTCTTCCTGTAAAGGCACCTGATGCCATGAAGTCTGTAGATTCTGTGAGAATAAAGCCCTGCTCTTTCTGCCTTGGCCTCAAAAAGACAATTTCACCCCCTTTTCTGCCTGAGACTTTTAAGGGAACATCCAAATTTCAACAATTTGGGCACTGACTCCTGCTATCCTCTGGCTCTGCATTTGTGGGTAAAGGTGGATGCGGATGTTCCAGTTGGGATTGGCAGGGCATTCTGTTCCCCTGGTGCTTGCTTTGCATAGGTATGAGTAAATGTTGCCAAATTTCAGATGTGAGTGATGTGCCTGGGGAGTGTACTTCCCTCCCACAGGTGAAGATATCCAAAAATATAGAAGCCATCCGTTTTCTGGATATTTTAAAGCAGGAGGAGGATGAAATGTCAGGACCCTGAAGCAAGGCAAACAGGGCTGCCAACATATCTCTAGACCATCCCACTCTGTAATCAAATTGTGATTGATCCACTCAGCCATGCCCAAGCAACTGTCTGCTGAATCAAAGTCAATGCTGTGTGTGGCTCAGTCATGTGAAAATTGTGCCCTGAAAGCGATAAAGTTTAAAAATACAGTGAAACCAAAGAAGAGTATAAAAAACAGCTTTTTAAGAAAATTGATGGGGTATTTATTTATTTTTTTACTTGTTGACCAGAATTTTGTTCTGACATAAGACTACACTTGAGATGCAAAATGCTTGTTTTTTGAAGCAGCAGCAGAGGTATTTAAATAAAGAAGCAGTTTTGGGCCACTGTTCATTAATTTGAGACATAAACAAAGGAAAAAGATGGAGATGAGAGAAGCAGAAGAGCTGACTATTTCATTGTTGTAAAAAGGGTGAAGAGAAGATGACAGGGCTTGTGTAGAACTTCTATGCATAAGTATTTTCGCACTGGCATGTTCCCCAAATTGGCCAGATCCCCTTCCCACGCCCTGCTTCCCAAATCTCACCCCATTCAGGCTGTGCTGCTGTGTGCCCGTTTGTTGTGTTGAACAGTGGTTATGTTTCAGTAATGCTTTATTTATGTCTCTGGCTTGGAAAAGTCTTTGGCTGAAAGTCACAATTTCAATGACGATTTTTTTTTCCAGCTTGCCACTTAAAATATGATCAAGCATTACGGGTGAGCTACACAAAATTTTTTTCAGTGAACATTTGAAATCAGAGCAAAACCTGATTGTTCCATCTTATTAGCCACGTCTTGTTTGATGTAGCATGTTTTTCTAACCCGGTATCACTTCCATCTGAAGCTGCACCACAGAGAACACAAAGGTTTCAGTATTGAAGTTGAAGGAGCACTGAAGGGCATCTTACAAATGCTACTTTGTCACCTAGCAGGAGTTCTTGGAAATTTTTCAATGTTTTTCTTTTCTTTTGTGAACGGACATAAAGTGCCTCTTTCAAACCCAGCTAGGGTTTCATTCCTGCTTCTGTGATTCTCTGAGGTGCATTAGTTGAGGCTGGCAAACTTTTAGACTCCGGGGAATACAAAGCAAGATAATCAGTGCAAACTCAGTCCTTGCGGCCACTCTGGGTGGCTGAGTTTCCCGACAGGGGCTGGGGTGGGGGGAGGAAAACTCCTGCCCTAAAGATGTGGAGCAGCGACAAAATTAAAGCAAGAAGAAATCCCTCATTTGTAAAAATCGGAATAAAGACAGAAAAGGATCCAGGGCCATTCAGAGACTGGTAGGAGCTGAGAAAGACACTTATGCAGGTTTGCCTCCCAGATTTTTTGCTTCACTCTAAACTTTTATTTATGTGCCTTTTCCTGTGCCACTTTTACCAGTGTTTCTTGACAACACATTAACTTCCCTCCCGGTACAATAATCGACTCCAATCTGCTATTATCACGGAAATAGAAGAGGTAAAGTGCCTGTAATAGGATCCAAATCAAATCACTTTCACTTCAGCCGGCTTTTGCTGTGAAGCCGAAGATTCCCCAGGGAGATTCAATAGAGAGAAACACCTGCAGACACAGGCTGAGGCCCGGAGATGATATAGAACACGACAGCCCCAGCTCTGCACTAGCATTTCCTTCCTTACCAGCCAGTCACATTGGCAGTAATAACCAGAGGCAGGACCTGATAAAGTTGTGACTCATTGGCAAAGCCAGGATCTGACTTTCAGCTGATTTGACCCATCCTGAAGCAACCCATCACTTGACAATTTACTGTAGAAACAGCTATAGTTTTTTGGTTTTTTTCTGCCCCCCTGAAGCACTTGCCTTAGTCTTGAATGGTTTTGCATGAATCCCTGGTTGTATTTAAGCTCAGTCCTGCCTGAAGAGAAAAAATATATCATCCTCTCCCAGCGGCTAGGAAAGGCCAGACTAAATTGAATTTAATAAGCTTCAGGTTTAGGGGGAAATAAACCTAGAATCTTTCTGTGGCATAGGGAACAACTTCAACAAGGGCTGAAGATGGAAATACACATTTGCAGTATGCACTCACTGTAGGATAGAGTCTTGATGCCTTTATTAGTGAATATTAGTTTATGTATTCAAGTGTTTTCCCCCCCACATTTATGTTTTTGTGTAAGCACTTTTGATGGACGCTAAGAGACTCTATGTCTGTGACATGTTATTATTTAATTTTGTGTTTTTCTCAGGAAAACACTAATATAATCTTAGCTGAATGAAAGCAAATACAAGCCCTCTCTGTAATTGTCACCTAAGACTTGACAGGTTTGGCCTTATTGGAGAAATAACAATAGTGGTAAAAACAGCAAGAAAAACAAAGAAAAAGCAATTATTCCCAAATTAAAAACCTGTGGGGAAATTTTACAGGACTGAAGTTCAGCTGCCATTTTCACTTTGAAATATCTGACAGTTACCCAAGTTGCTGCTGCAAATATTATTTAGTAGCTGACAGAACACGAAGTTCCTCATGTAGTGGCTTTGGTGAGCACACACTGAGGCAGTACCTGCATAAAACACAGCCTTAGTTCCCACCCCAGTGTAATTGGTAGTTCAAGGACAAGAAAATTGTGTAAAATTAGATTTAAACAGATTGGTATAAAACTCAAAAGCAATAGACTGAGGAAAAAATATTGTGATAATTGTAAGTATTTTTGCAACTGGCTTCTTCTGGAAAGTGTTGTATGGTTTTTGATTGTGTTCTCTTATCTGTGGTGTTTGAGCACCTTTAGTATATTAGGGAGAGTGAGAGACGTCATGTAGAGTTTGCTCTTAGACTTCTTTTTTCTCATGAGGAGAATTGATTTTTCACTAAAAGTACAGTTGAAAAGGTTTAGTTAAAATATTTGCTGTAATACCGGGATTTTTCATGGAGTGGCAAATGAAAATAATAATTCTACTCCTCTCCCACAGGCTTTTATTATAATATGAAAACTATTTTTTTTGTTGTTGTTTTAGAAAAATCTTCTGAAAGAAAGGAGTGCAGTTTGGAAATGTGTTTTGACTCCACATTGCAGTCACATTAATGTGATGTATAAAAAACCCATATGTTAAACACTAACATGGGATCAAGACTCCTGCTGTGAGAGATACGGAAGTCACATTATCTTGTCAGCTCAAATGCACATTCTTAATTGCTAAATATGAGCCAGAATCCCATGTCCAAACATTTGCTCACTGGAAACCAAACCTTAATTTTACAGTTCAATTGCAAATGCAACTCTAAGGGAGTTTGGGAAGCTCTAATGGAAAGGAGCAAAGTATTTAAATTATGGGGCATCAGAATTTGAGATGATAGTTTTTAAATTTAAAACTGAAAATATGGTGCTGATGTACTGTGAGAACATGGCAAACAACATTGTCCAGCCTCTCCTATTAGATTTGGGAGCAGGTAGGGCATTTAAAAGCAAAATAAAAGAAAGACTGAGAGGGCTATCTAAATATCTGTTTGTGGATGGAGTGTTAAATAGTGAACGATTTCTGTTCTGAATAATTGGGTTTTAGTTCTCTGTGCAAATCAAAGGTTTATAGGCAGGAGAGCAGAGGCAAGGAGAAGGGGAGGAAGGGAGGAATTAGGTCACTCTGTCAAAACATCTTTAGCTTTCCCTTATGAAATAAAAGTTATATTAATTACAAAAATAATAGTTTTGTTGGTTTTTTTTTTTTAATATAAAGCTGTATGAATTGTAGGATCTGAAATACAACACTTCCTGTAATTTTCAGGGCTTCTTCTTTATATAAGGAAAAAAGGCAATAATTCAACTTTAGACTGAAAGCATCTGCCTGATTGAGTGGGATTTTGCGAGTATTTTGATCAATACAAATGTGCTTTATTTGACATAAAAAAAAAATATATATAAATCTGGCTTCACCAGCTTCTTATGGTCACTTTTTTGAGAGAGGACCTTTGGCTTGCAGCTGCTTTGTAGGGGCTGCAGTGTGACATTTCCCAGCAGTGGGAGCAGGAGCAGGGACGGAGCCGAGCGCTCCCAGGGATGCTCCGGGAGCTGCGCTCGGTCCCTGGGAGCTCCCAGCCACAGCACCGGGCTCAAACACATCTCTGCACCTTCCCCTCCCTCTCTCCCAGGTCTCGCTTTGCTGGCCAAGAAAAAAACAATGGGCAGGGAGAATAACAAGAGGTATTTTTAGTAGCCGCCGTCTGTTTTTTTAAAAAGCAGCCAGGGCAATGATAGCGTTACTTTTGGTCTTTTTTTTAGGGGCTGAGAGGCTAAAGCCTGGAGGATTTCAAGGTGTGATCTCTGACACTGCCTTCAAGAAATGCAGAGGCTTCTTCCTCTTGTGTTTCCAGGTGTAGCTGTGTCTCAGGTGTTAGTTCATCAGCTTCATTTATAGGAAGCTTCAGGGCTGAGTGTGAGGAGAATGAAAATACCTCTTGCAGCTTAACAGAAAGTTCCTCTGCATTTTTCTCGGACCTTACACTCAATATAGCACCAAGAAATTTGCTTAAACATAGAGGGGAGAATTTTTAAGAATGTAATGATTTTTCTATGCCCAGGCAGTAGATTTCACAAAACCCTAATTCACCTGATACGGAGTAAAAAAACTGTATTTCCTTTTGCTGTTCCTCTCATCTTAAATAAGATTTTTGAATTTCTTGCTGGAACTTCTTTTCGGACAAACAGCCAACTTTTCCTTACAGTGCATTATCCAACACAGCATTTATATTATTAGAAAATTAAACCAGTGACTGAGAGATTTTGACTAATTAGGTTTCTTGGATAATAAGAGCTTTTTAATAAGGTACATATCACTTACAATATTGCTAATGAAATGTGAAAGCGATTCAGTACTCTGTAAGATAATGGCTAACTTGTTTTAATTGTTAACATTTTTTCTTGCCTGCAATGACACAGTCATTATTTCGCAGTCACCGCTTATCGTGAAATCCAAGAGGATTAATGGTTTCACTTATACTGGCGAAAATGTTTAAGCTGTCCCGATTATCAGTGCAGTTGGAAAGAATAATGGTTATTTGTCATTGCGTTTAGCCCTAGAATGAATTGTCCTCCAGCCAAGAGAATCATTAACCCTTTGAGCAACAGTAATAGAGTTTTGCAATTAAAAGTAAGGAAGCAAAGATTTATGGCTGGATATTTTTTTTTCCTTCTGTAGGTAGTTTATTAGCTTATGAGTCCCACTAAAACTAAATATATTTCTCCTGGAAAATAAACCACACAATATATCTTATTCTCCAGAATAGCACTTCTGCTAGTCGGAATTAGATTGCACTGAAACATTCTTTTGGTGAGGGAGCAAATCTCCCAACTAGCTAAAAAAAGGTAAAAAGATTGAACATACATTCTGGAGGGGAAAAAAAGGAGATTCACATCGATTTTTTTTCTTACTACACTGCTATATACATTTAAGCACTGCATTTAAAGGAGAATTTTGTCTGTAAACCCCTATAATTCTAAACCATTTACTACATATAAGCAACTTTAAAACCACAAGATTTCTCCACAAAGTAATTAATATTGTAAATTTGGTTCATCTGGGAAGAGTTTAAAATTGCATTGTGAGTGAATGAGCAGTCTTAAAACTCTGTACATGGCACTGCACTAGCTGCCAGAACTATAAAAGGCATCATAAAACAAACAATTGAGTGTTTAAAGTTTTGGATATAAAAGGGTAATATAAAAAAGAAAAGGGAGAGAAATAAAACCATTACTTGGGAAGTTATTTTAAATCAGGGGGAAATACATGCCCAGCATGGCTATTGGTGAGCTGGTTTGGAATATTGTGGTTCCTTCCTTGTGTGTTTATGTTGGTTTATATTGGGGTAATTTCCAGGGGATGGTTATATGGGGTTTGGTTTGACTCTGAAGCAGCATTTTGGAGTTGCTGCTGCACTGGAGCAATGGTGATTTCCAGAAGCACAGAATCCAGCTCATGGCATGGATCTGAGGATAAGGAATGCCTGTGAAATATTTCTCCTTGGACTAGTGTTGGAAGGAGTGAAACCCTTTTTTTATTTTTTTTCTTCATGAACTGATGGGGATGGAAGGGCAATTTGGTATTTAACTGGAAATGTTCAGCTCCTTACAAGATTACTTCTCCTGTTGGAGTTTTTTCACGTAAGAAGTACCTTAAAGTGAGTCTCACATTATAAAAATACATTTAAAAAAGCACAGAGCATTTCTGCTCCTCAGCAGCTCGTTCTTGTCCAAGTGTTTGAGAATGCAAAGGACAAGGAAATTTGCTTGTGGAAGACACAGGTTTATTACTTTACCTGCCTTCCAAGAAAGATAAAGCACAAAGAGAATAAATACTGGTATCAGTGTGTAGCTCAGGGGCTGATCCTCAGCCTGTGGAAGGTGATGGAAAGGGCTCACAGTTGGTGAACACCACACATCAGTTGGTGTGCCAGACCCAGCACTTGGATGAGCCATAAAATGTCATTTATTTTTCTGGGATGGAATTTTCTCTCAGGTTTCTATGGCCTGATTTTCTAAGGAGGAAAGGACAGCTACTCCCTTCAGCTGTAATAATAAATATAAATGAACTGGAGTATGAAAAGAAAACTTGCTCATCACTAGAGAGACCACATTAATGAAGTCTGTCTGGGGAAGAGCACCTCCACATAAGTAGCCAAGGTGTGAATGGAAATTATACTATCCCACAATTCTTTTTTTAAAGAATATGTTACTTCAGGTGTTTCTTCAGTCTGTGTCATGAAGATCAGTGCAAATGAGCTCAGAGCATGATCATTATCATTATTATGTGTGATCTGTGCACAAAAAAATCATCTTCTATGAGATGGTAAACAACAGTTTACCAGGGCTGAAGCCCCCTGAGGTGTGCTGGAACTGCACACCCCAGCAGTTTTAGATGGGAGAGGTCAGAAGGAACAGCTGCTGCCAGAAAAAGACATGGCAAGCACATGCAAAAAAAAGATAAAAAGGCTAAAAAAAACCTGACCAAGAAACCCCCACTACCATCCACTCAGAAAAACCCCACATGCACAAACCCACGTATACACGAATTCCCAGTGCTCCATATTGCAACATTTACAGATGCAGGAATGTAGAGCTGCAGAAGTGGATGGTGGAATTTAGCTCTGGTTTGGAATTTATGATTGAGGCTTTTGAGAAGCCACTGTTAACCATGGCTTTAACGAAAATTGGCTTTGTTCCCTTTGGTTTTTCTTTTGCAGAGGTCCCTGGGTGTATGGTATATGTAACTCCCTCCCCCAGTCCAAAAATGTGATAATGGTGGCTATTTTGGGGAAGACAATTACTGATGAAAAGAACTGAATGGATTTTCCCTCCTTGCTGGATGGGGGTTCAAATGCTTTTCAGAAAGTGTGAAGCAAAAATCCTGCTGTAGCTCTGTGGCTGGTCAGCTGGGTTGTCCTTTGGAATTAGCTTGGAATGTCAACTCCATCCTTGCCTTATGCATTTTAATTACAAATGAAGCAGCCTACAAAAAAACGCAGTGTACAACTTGTAAATGGACCATTTCTTAAAAGTTAGCTGGAGTTCAGAGGCTTAAGATGCAAGAGGTGGGAAAGAGCTGACATCCAGCGGTGAAATTGTTGGAGGGAAAAAAAAATCAGGCATTTAAAATTGAGAAGAATTCTTCATTAATTTTAAAATAATCTCCCACTGGATCTGGAGGAATATAGGTAGAAAGAGACGGACTTATTTAATGGTGATTTTTTGCTCTTTGTAGAGGGAAGTTGGTATCTCTGATCCTTCTGTCCATGTGAAGAAAGGCTTGACAGGAAAAACTGAGTTCTTGTTTCCTGTTCTGAAATTTTAATTATTTTAAGGGACTGTGCTCAAATGCTGTCCTGTACCCACAAGAGTTCTTCTATTGCAGGCAGGCCTTGGGAAGGGAAGGTTCTCCTGTCTGGGACTTGTTTTTAGCAATTCCTGTCAAATATTAAAAGTCTTGTAGTTTCTTTTGTTTTATTTTTCATTTTTTTTAGCACAAGTACTGTTTAACATTGCACACAAAGAAGACATAAAAACCTTGAAAGAGTAACTGGCTGAGGTCAGTCATGTTCTCCGAGCTGGGTAAAACACAGAAAGAAAACATAGTACAGAAGAGCAAATTCTGTGGGTCTGGGGTTTGTTTGGTTTTCTCAATTTTTTTTTCTTTTTTTTTTTTTTTTTTTTTTACGTTGGCTTCTTTATTTCTTCAAAATTTTAGCCTCTTACTGTGCCAGCTGGAAACCAACATTCTGATTTTATTCCCAGTATTTAATAGCTTTGATTTCATAGTCTTTCTCCCCCTCTTCCAAAAGGCTAAAATTTTAATTGACACATTTCTGGAAATGTATTAGGTCAATTTAGAGTAAAGCATGTCATTTACGCAGTTTGTGGAGTCTTGGTTTCCGTGTAAAATACTGCTCTTAATTGATTATCATGTACATGAATTTTCTGCATCATTTACACTTGCATTGCACAAAAAGCTAATAAATCTCAGAGGTTTGAATATTAACAACATTTTATCCCCCTTGTGTTATTAGCAGAGAAATCAGCACTAGAGACTGGCAAACTGTTGCTCCCATGAGTAGCCTTTCCCAACACAAGGAGCCCTTTGTCACGTAAATGGTTCAGTTGGAGAAAAGGACAATATCTGACCAGTGTCAGCAGCAGAACTGGGGAGAAGCAGAGCTTCTCATGTGTGTGTAGGCATGGAGGTCCAGGTCAGTATCCTGCTCTTTGCTTTGCTTCCAAGGAGTGAGAGAAAAATCCCTCTCTGTGAAGTGGGGTGGAGGAATTGCCCAAACCATCCAAATATTCTCACAGTGGGATGAGGCTGCAGTGCACAAGCAGAAGAGCAGGAGACTGTCCAAAAGGCATGGTATTACCCCAAAAATTGTTACTGTATGCTCAAGGGAAGGGTAGTTTTGTTCCCATCCTTGAGTCAGCTCAAGGCTGTGCTGCTGGATGATTTGAGGATGTTCAAGACCATTGTTCATGGAGCTGCACCATTGTTGCTTCCCAGAATTTAGCTGGAGCAAGAAGCTTTGTGAATCTCTCAGTCTCTTGCTGGTTTGGGTTGGAAGGGACCCTAAGGATCATCTCATTCCAGCCCCCAAATGAAGGGGGAATGTAATCTTAAGGGAAATGACAGATCAGGGTGTGATCTAGAGGTCATCTGCTGTGGACTGTTTTATGGTCTAGCTGGGAATACTAAGAATATCTTTTAATATCAGATCCTTATTGGTCATATTCCAGGCCTGACCAGATCCTTCACATGCTGTGGTGCTGTTCCTGTGGGATTTGGTGGCACAGTCTGTGTCTGAAAGTGTGGGGCTTTGCTTTACTACTTGATATTGCTGTAATCAGTGGCTGAGGCCAGCTCTGTGGTGTCCTAGTCCATTTTATCACTGGGAATAATGATCTCCTTTTCATATAGCTGCTTTTATTCCTTTTTTTTTCTTTAAATTGAGCAGTGTAATTTACTATAATTTTTTCACGGAACTGAATTGCTGAAAAATAGTTGCCATTAAAAACATGTAAAACAAAGGGAAACAAGCCTTCTCTCTTAGTTTTTCACTTAAAGGCACACAAAGAAATGGGGGCATTGCTTCGCCTGTGTGTCTGACCATCAGTCAGAGAACTCTAAGTAACCCTAATGGAAGCTGAGGATTAGACATGTTTATTGAGGGAGTAGAATTATGTCCCTTAGAACGGATGCTAGCTTGGGATCACTGCGGTATGAATCACTGGGACTGTGGCCAAAGGTGGGAAAGAACACGGCTGACATTCGCAACCCTCCCAGCTATCAGTAAGTACAGCCAAAATAATTACCCCAAGGCATCTGGATAACCCAGCCTAATTAGCGGTGCCTGAAAACGAGTGGGTTGCATGTTTATACCTGAAGAAATCAAATTACCCTCATACATTTCACCAGGGGCTCTTCCAATTCATTGCTCTGTTGATGGAAGAGGCAGCTATTTACCATAAAGTCACAACCCCGCAGCCTGTGGCTATTCGCCACGTTGAAGTGTGTTACTGCCCTGCAGGGAAATTATTCCTTTTACTGGAGTTGAAGGCAATATTCTTTGCACTGATGAGCTCTAATACTTTTATGGTAGGTGGCATGGGCTGTGGAATATACACAAACATAGTAATATGCACTTAATTAGATTACTTGTTAATATCGTTCATTCATTTAATTTGGTCAAAACTGCTGCAGCCAAATGTTCACCCTGAGCTGCAGATCTCTGTTCCCAGATCTGAGAGCAAGATTTAGAGAGAGTTTTAACATCCTTGTGGATAATAATATCTATAATTAAAACGTTTGAGGCTAACCCATTTGGAAGGGAATGTAAAGCCTCACATTTTAGCCAACTGAGTAAAGGGTAAAATCAAATCTTTGAGGTTGTAAGGTTATCCCAAACCATCATAATTTTTTGCATCTTTTTGAAATGCCTCAACCCAATGATTTGAAGAGATCACACAGAATCTTTAGCAACTATGAATCAGATCAAGTATGGCAAATTCTCAGTTCGTCAGTATAGCCCAGCTTCCCTCTGTTGCAATCAAATGTGAAAACTCAGAGCGACACTACTGCACAATCCAAATATCATTGTTAGGAATTTGCCATTTAGAAACAATGACTAAAAAAGACCCAGATCTAAATTGTACATGAAACATGGGAAAAGAAGGTTTAGGTAGAACATTCATATATTTAAGAATGGCTTTATTTGTTCCTTAATGCTCATTTTAAGAGCTGTCATGTACTTGTGTGGGTAACAAATGCAGTGAGTGCCACAGTTAAAGTGCTTTGAGTGGATTTTGAGTCAAGTTAAGGGAAGACACAGCGACATACAAATCTACTTTTGTCAATATTATAGAGTTTTCTCAGAACAAATGTGGCACATCTTGCCACTCCATCATGGAACTCAATCCTGAGTGATATATACCTGGCAATCTGGCTTGTACAGAAAGATCCTTCCTTGGGTGCTCTGCACCAGAGTTTAGAAACAGAAATTCCCAGGGTTAAAGTTCTGAAGGGAGAGAGATGAAACGTCATCCCTTGTTCTGAATTGACTTTAAATGCAGATTTGTTCTGCTTACTTTTGATGTGTGAGTGCTCATAAAATGGTGCCTGGGTATATTAAAGCAGCTCTTCACCTCCAGAAGGCAAGGTTGGGATTGGAGTTTAGTGGCTCCAGGCTAGTCACTAGTGGGCAGTTGCCCACACTGCTAAGCATAACACAATTTAGCAGAAATCAGAACAATTGACAGTTTCTCCTCAAGAGATGCTGTAGACTCATTACTGGAATTGAAGGGGTGTTGGAGGTCAGAGCTGAAGTGCATTGGCAGATCTGTGTGGAGGAAGTTTGTGGCACTCTGTGTGGTAGGACAGATGGTGCTGTTGCTGTCTAACTTTCATGAGCACTAAAATTCACCAAATATCCCTCTTGCCCCAAAACAAACAAACACACGCACTCACAGACATGCACAAGTAGTCCCACACAGTTGAGAGCAGTCAGTGTCCCTGGCATCCTTACCAACTTTCCTACTCATTTAACACCAGCACAGATTAGAGGACACAGGAACGCAACACTCCGGGCTATTTGCTGAATGTAGCTCATCATGATTGACACTCCTGCCTGCGTCCCCACTTTGAACTACATGTTGTATATTATTATTTTTTGTTATTGTCCTTTAAAATGCTCTGAGATATAACATATGGCAAGTGCCAATGCACCACGGCGCAATGTAATTTAGTCAAATATCAGAAGCGTAGACAGTGCAAATGGAAAGCAGGAGAAATATCTGATCCAAGTGCCTACTGGTGTAATTGACTCAGTCGAGCCAGCCTGTGTCATTAGTCCTATAAAGAGTTGCATTTACAACAATAAAACTGAAAAGCATGGAAATTAAAAGCTGTTAGAATTTCCTCTTGTGTGTATTTATCTGCACGAGTGCTGTATACTCCCTGCACAATTTTGTAATCTGTTTGGTAAAGTGGCATTACAGTAACCTGTGTCAGCCCTGCACTGTATATCAAACAATATCACACTCCAAAGGAAGATTAATCAAAGTAACGGATGCGCTGGTTTAGTGCTCCATGTCTGCTGTCAATTACACACGCAGTAAGCTCACAAATTTAAGCTGCTGAACAGAATAAAATCAAGGGTCTCTGTTGCTTCCCACCCTTGTGTGCTAAAACAGCCCCAGCCAACCGACCTGTGAATTTTGCCAGGGATTTCTGGGCAGGTGAAGTGACTCCAGAGCCAGGCGATGCAACAGGGACTGTTTGTGTTTGGCTGTGTCAGAGCTGAGTGGCAAAGGCAGCTGATGGACAAGTGTACCCCAACAAGGTTTCACTTATTAAAGAAGCCTTGTCAAACAAGCTGAAAGCCCTGCATATAAGTGACCTTTCTGTTCACCTCCCATTACAATGAAGATTTGAGCATTCCTTGCGAGCCTTCCAGTGTCGACATTAAAGAATCAGAGTGTCTTTCCATCTCTGCTGATGTGCCACTAGACCACTTAACAGAAAATTGAGAGAGTATATTACAGGGTGAAAGAGCAGAGTTCGGAGGTCACTATCATTCTCATTAAGAGATGTTTCTATGCAGTGCCCATAGGTGGATAAATCAATACTTTCTGTCTGAAAATGATCACGCTTGGTAAAGAGTGCTTTAATTGGGCTGTTACTGTTTATGGAGAGTGAGTATTTATGGGGTTTCATGACAATAAACAGCAGTGTGGATGATGGCTTCCATGTTCCTTTGTGGGATGTGATGTGACAAGTGGTATGACAGAAGATTTTGACATTTCAGACCTCCCTTGAGTGAGGGGAGTGCAAACTCATAGGAATTGGCCAGGAGCTCCCAAGGTCCCAAATTGTTTGATGCACACATTGTTTGAATAGAAAGGCCTTTATTTCAGATATCTTTCTGAATGTTACACATTCAAGAAACTAAACGTTAAGGGTCTGATAGACAACCTTTTTTTCCCTCTTTTCTTTCTCCCCCATTTTTAGCGGCACTGGGTGGGTCTTTTTAATGCACAGCATTTTAACTGTCAGAACAGAGGCCGAGAGAAACAAAGGTTACAGGCAAAAGGGGAGACTGAGATGTCTGGATCTCACAGAGAAATAATCAAACAAAAATAGGAGAACTGAAAACCAGAAGCTTTCCTGGCTGTGGAGGACAGGAACACTAAACTCAAGCAGAATCAGTCTTCAAACAAAAATCCTGAAATCCTGCCCAGCATCATAATCTGGTGCAACCCAAGGGAAAGAGTGTGGCCATGCACATGCAAAACTGGGGGCACAGGGCAGGCTGGGATCTTCAGCCACCCTCATTCCTTCAGACAGAAGACTGTTAAACTAACCTTCAGTAAATCTCCCTGATGCAGACGTAGTGTACACATCCTGACAAGTTATTTATTTTGAACATGTTTTAGTTGAGATTCCTGGGTCTGACAGTCCCACTGCATTGTATCTCTGCTTTCCCAGTTTGAAATGTGTATATTCTGCAACTTTTTTGAAGGAAGTCCAGGCATTTGAGGTAAGCTTTATGTGGAGAAAATAAGAGAAATTTTCAGAGAATCTAGACATGAATTAAACCAGCTGTCAGGATTTTAACTGAGACATGCAGTAGTGATTGTAATGCATTAAAATCAGCACGGTGTATTTCCAGATTTCCCCCATACTTTGAAAAGCATTCAGATGAAAGAGTGTTGTTTCCAGCATTGGCTCCAGTGTGGCAAGGTAGGACAGGGAATTGGACTCGGAGGAGGTGACCACACACTGGTCTGTGCTGTGAAGTTTGCAGAGCTGAGGATCTGCAGTTTAAGATACACACACACATTGAAACACGTTTCTGATTATTGTTTAGCTGGTTATTTGGTATAGGGAACTTTTTATCAAGGTGACATTTGGCCTTTTGGTTTCGGCTGATGTACCAAACAGCTGTTAAAGGAAATTCTATTTAAACCCAGGAAAAATCTTTCCTGTTTGTCTAGGCAACACTAGAACATGTGCCCAAAGAAGCTGTGGGGCCTCCAGCATTGGAGAGAGTCAAAACTCAGCTGGACACAACCTTGAGCAACCTGCTCCGCTTGAGTTGGGCAGGGAAGCACCAGAGGTGCCTTTCCCCAGATTCAGTTTATTCAGTTATTTCTGTGATTCCATTATATTACACAGTTTTGCAGGTGAATGGGTAAAGGAGCATAGGAAAGGAAATTCTGTGGTCTTTGGTGTCCCTGAAATACTGACATTTATGAAACTTTTATTGCAAGGAGCATCTGTGCTCCATATTCTATATTCTATATTATTATATATGTATTGTATGTGTTTTGCTGGTGGGAAACTAGGACACAGAGATTACCCTTCCAAGCTCCAAAAGCTTTTAGGTGGCCAACTCTTCCTGGTTTCAGGAGTTAAGCACTGCTATGTCTTCATGGGTTTGTGTTCTGATAATTTACTGTAACATGGGGTATTTTGACCAAGGCTCTCTGGACTGCTCCATCTTCTCTCGTGTCACTGCTGAACAGCCTAGACAGGATCCCTACTGCTCAATCTTTTCTCTTTTGTCTTTTTTTTTTTTTTAATCTATGGTATTTAAATTTTTTAATACGTTATGTTTTTCAAAAGCCCAAGACTTTTACAGTACAGAAGCTGCAGTAGAAGTTGTCTGCTAAACACATCCAGCCTCAGATGGCTTTCTTTAGAAAACAGAAATGCTAAAGTTTCCGAGTCCAAAGACTGAAAATTCTGTGCTTTCAACAGAAGCAAATTACATACTTTTGCTTTAAAAAAGTCTATTATGAACTTAATTTAATTTTCAAGGGCTGTTTGTATAGGATTGTAAATTACATATAAATGGAGGCAAAGTCTTTCTGAAAGCATGTGTTGTTAGGAGAAAAATAACAACAACAACAAAAACCCCAGGCTCCCGTTTTGATGGGAAAATATTACTTCTGGTTATTGTTTCATCAGTAATCCATAATACCTCCAAGGGAACTGCTACAGTCTGTCATCTCATGGACAGCTTAAAAAAAAATGGCATGCTTTAGAACTGGTAGGCCCTGAGGGAACTTTTGAATAGCTGATACCCTATTTGTGCAATAGATATTTTCCTTGATAACTGGAAATTAAGCTTGCCTGGAAGAAATGTAAATATCATCTCTAATTTGTGCTCTGAATTACCATTAAAAATTATGTGTGCACATAATCATATCAAACATTTCAGAGCTTAGAAACCATGATAACACTTGGCACTCTCAGCATCTTCAAAGCACTTCACAAATATTACCAGTACATCCTTCTTCCACCCCATATTGTTATCCCCACTTTACAGATGAGGCAAAGAGGTCAGTGAGGTTCCTTAGTGCCTTGGGATCAGGCTGACTATAAGTAACACTGCCGGGATAGGGGCTCAAGAATTTGTCTGTGATTAAGCCACTCTAGGTAGACTGCTGGTGGTGCTAATTTACTTACAGGTTGGCAAAAATTACATATGCAGTGACTGAAGTGCACATGATACCATTACATAGCTGTTGTGCCTCCTAACCTAGTTAAGATATAGCTGCAGGACAAAGATTTTGTTTACATCAAAAGAATGACTGGAAATAAATGGACTTTTCCTACATCGGTGCCAGTAAAGTGCTTGAATTACAACCAGACTGATATATGATTTAAATGTAAACAGACTAAACCAAAGCAAACTCATTCAGATTAAACCCTGTTCCTAACATGTAGAATTATTGCAATTGCAATTGGAGGGGGAAGAGGATTGTAAAAATATTTTTGCATCATAAAAATTGTAGAGATTCAGCCAAAATTGACCTTGGCCATAGTTAATGCCATGCCAAAAGCAGCGCAAGCTGCTAAATCCTTTACTGCCTTGGGTTTTGGTTCTCACTTGCCAGATTCCCAGGTGTTGCATTAAATGTTTGATCACAAAATTGCAGTCTGGAGGGTGTTTTATGATAGATGATGTTCCTGCATTTGGGGTCTGGTTCTGGCCTATGGAAGCCAATAAGAAGTTTTCTGATCTTGTGGTAACCAACCAGTTTTGGCAGAGAGTTTCCAGTAGAATTCCCTGTTGCCTGATCTCAGCCTGCAAGTCACCACTACAAGCTCTTGCAAGTCTTCCATGAAATTCATTATCAAGAGAAGTTCCTTCCCATGTATCTACAAGTCAGGAAAGCTAAAAAAGTAGGTTTTGCACCATGTCCCATTTTCTTGAACCCTCCCCTAGAGCTCTCTCTTTCTGGTCTGCTGCTGAACTGGTTCTACTGGTGTTAATGGCATGTCTCTTGCTCAAACACAAACCTTAGCCAGGACACAAGCTGAACCTGTATTCAAACCAAACACAAGAATCTCAGGTAGCCTCCAAGATGCAGTGAAGTGTCTTTTCTCATTTGTTGGATCCAGATGTGACCAGCTGATGCTGCTCTGCTGCTGGGGGAACAGCAAGATGTAGGATTCCTGAAGGGTCCTGCCTTCCTTTGTGAACTAAAGATGTCTGTGGCTGAGCTGTAACTCCATAAACTCCATGAAGTTTGTTTTTGCATTGCTATGGAAGGGCCCCAGTGCTTCCTGCAGGTTGTCACTGCTGTTTTATAGCCATACCCAGCCTTTGATGGAAATACCCCCTCCTGCCACCTCTCAGCACCAAGGGGTTGTTTGGGCTGCATTACAGGACTGTGTTCCAAGCAAAGTTTGTGCAGGCTGTGGTCAAACATATGGTATGGATTCTGTGCAGATTCTAAATCTTGGGATCATAAACTGGTAGAAGGGAGCCATAATTCCCTCCCCTTCCTAAATCATAAGATAAAAGGCAGCTTTGGCTTGGCAGACATGTCTGGATGTTTTAGGAACGACATTCCTGACAGGGGATGTTTGACATCTTAGCAGATAGAATTAGCAGCATTAAGAGACCCTAACACCAGCATAAAATGTGAGAAGTAATAAAGCCATCCTAAAAGATCTCATGTGAGGAACTTAATGCACGAGCCTAACACTGGGCTGTGAGCTGCTCAGATGCAGTCGGTGGGGATTGATGGACTCTCAGGATTCATCCTGGCTTATCCTTCTTCCTGAGGAGATGATAGCCATAATGTCACTTCCGCAGTTCAAAATGTATTGCAATACTGTTAGGAATCCCAGATGTCCCCTCCAGATAACCCGACTTCCAAGGATTTGGCAGAAAAGCTACAGCTGCAGAGAAGTGACACTCATGGTAACTTTCAAAGTTTTAGTGACACTACAAGAAAAAGCTAATTTATTTCTTCTTTGAGCCTTTCATATTCCATAATTTTGAGCCTTCTATCAGATAAATATTTTTCCAAGACTGTCAGAGACATAATAGCACGGCTTTAGAATTCTGTGTTTTCATGGCAAAATTTGTAGTGATTATGAAGGGGCGAGGATTTTCTCTCCGTTAAATGGAAAAACAATGTTGATAATTATGTAAAGTGCAGAAACATTCTATTTACAGTAGACAAACAGTACAGTGATTGAATTTGAAAGGAAAAAAAAAATACCAGCCATGGATGCAAGCTTGGATTTGGTAGTTGCAATTCACTAATCACAAAATAATTCAGTAGTGCTGAACAAAAAAGGCGTTTTTATCACCATCTCCTCTCAGTTCACAGGCGGCATTGTCTGTCCTACCGTTTCATGTCAGAGAAGAAGGAATTTTACCAAATGTTTGATTTATTAGAAAGTGAATGATTCTTTGCAGCCATGTGGGGCTAGCCCATGTTTCAATAAGACAAATTGCATTGTAGCATTCCACTGGCAGCCAATGATAACTCATGATCCAGACAGAGTCGGTTATACCAGAATGGATGAAAAGCAGGAGCAAAAGGACACAGAGTAGAAGAAAAGAAAATGCATCAAGAGCTGTTATTTTAAAAAACACAACAAAACAACAACAAAACCTAAACAATGTTTTAGCTACTATTTAAAAATCTTTCAATTAAGATTCTGCGCAGCATTGCAAGCAGAGCATGGCAGAATAAAGAGGATCATGTTATCTCTTTCCCAGTAGTAAATTATCATATTTATACTCAAAAACATACCACTGTCAACTTCAGTCATTTGTGTAATTGGAAAAAGGTAAATGATGTAGTAAATGAGACCCTACAGTCAGGTTTTGTTCCAGAAAAAAAAAAAAAAAAAAA